>CAWUFW010002282.1:1767500-2307882 GCA_963921515.1 Calotriton arnoldi | reverse complement strand
GCAGCACATTTCGAACATTGTGGCAATGGGGTCCAAACACCCATCATCACATTGCCCAAAAGGTAAGTGTGGGGTCCATAGCTGCAGCACATTTTGAACATTGTGGCAATGGGGTCCAAACACCCATCATCACAGTGACCAAAAGGCAAGAGTGGGGTCCATAGCTGCAGCACATTTTGAACATTGTGGCAATGGGGTCCAAACCCCCATCATCACAGTGACCAAAAGGTAAGTGTTGACAAAGTAAGAGGTGCAACTGCCAAACTGCATGGATGATTCCTGGTCACAGAACAACAAACACATCAGTGGCAAAGTAGTGTATGTGTCCCATTGCAACATAAATTGGGGAGCCAAATCCTGCAGTGCAAATAAGACATAACTTTGGCCATGTGCAGACAAACAACACCCATGGGGGCTGACACCGTCAACAATCATCAATGACACAATGACAGAAGTGACCATCCGAATGCAGACCCACATATTTGCACCAATGGGCACACACATGCAGATACCCTGTGGAGACTGCAGATGTGAGGCGAACAGATACCATACCATGGCAGCAATGGGACACACAATCAACAATTAGCACCAAATGAGGGCTCCCGTCCCATCAGCCTGGTCATGGAAGTGCCAACGGAATCATCAGCACAGATCCAACACACTTGTATAGCAATGTTGCACTGACAACACAGATGAGTCCTTCCCCATTGATGCCCAAACCTGCATGTTCACTGGAGATGGCCACACGGTCAGGGAAGTAGACGAATAGAACAATGGCAGGCACAACAGATGTGCAGGGGTGGAAGCCACAGATGTGAAATTGCCAATCTAAGTAGGAAATCCCATTGCCAAATACTGAACACATGACACCCTCAGATGCTGCTATGGATGACATGGATACACCACAGGATAGGACACATTCCCCCTGGACCACATGGGTTCCTGCACAGTAACACTTCATTATCATGAGACCAAATATCACCATCACTGCAGCAAGGGCATGGTTAGCATCATCAACATCATGTACATCAGAAGCAAAAGCACTAGAGAACAGAAAGTTGCTTTATTCAGCATATGTGGCATTAAAAGTAGAAGTCCGGTAGAACATAAACAAAGGCCAATGGCCAGTCCATCAACAAAGTCACAAGTGGGTGACAGTGGCAGATGCCACCCTACACATGCCTGCACAAAACCAGGGACAATCCACTAGGAGGGGCAACCGGGGGGGCAGGCCAGGCACCGCAGGGACAGGATCAGGGCTCACCAGGAGGAAGCAGGGAAGGGGTGGTGGGTGCTGGAGAGCCACTGACAACTGCAGTGGAGGTGTCTGACATGGTGTGTGCCGGCACAACTGGGGGGCATGGCTCAGATGTTGTGAGTGCCGGCACGACTGCAGTGGACCCTGCAGATGGAGTGAACAGGTCCGCCACTGCAGTGCCCAAGTCAGACAGGGTGGTAGTGGACTCCACTGCAGTGCCTACCACCAGGGGAGGAGAATGGGGAACAGGCAAGGTGGGCTGGACAGAGGGGGAGGACACCCTCACCACATCAGTGGCACAGACAAGCGCAGCGGGGGGTGTGGTTCCGGGAGAGCAAGTGGCAGGGGGAGAAGGCCGGAGCCTCTTGGGGATGGTATATCTGTGGGTGGGGGAACCTGGGGCAGGGTGTGGTGGGGGCACCTGTGGAGTGGGGGCCTGAGGGATGGAGGAAGGAGACCTGGTGCTTGAGCTGCAGGGCTGCGGCGGGGTCTTGCTCTTAGCACTCCGGGGGGACTTGCGGGTGGGGGCCTCAGTCTGTCTGCGCCTGGGGGAGGGTGTCCGGGGGCGAGGGGCACTCTGCTCCGTGTGGGGGGCTTCCTCTTCCCCCTGGATGCTGGGGCAGCTGGATCGGAGGGGAAGAGGCCGAGGTCACTGAGGAAGAGGCGCTGGGTCTTTGGGGTTGCAGGTGAGGCAAGGGAGGGTGCTTTGGAGGGAGAGGCAACTGAGGACTGCGCAGTGCCCGTGGATGCGTGTGTGTGTACCAGGGCCCCATCCCCTGTGAGTCTGGTTTCAGTCCCCTGACTGTGCGTGCGTGTGCGTTTAGTTTGTGGCGTGTGTGTCTGTGTGCTGGACGTGTGTGTGCTGGTGTGTGCCTGTGCCGGTGTGTGTGTGCTTGGGACGGGTAAGGTGCTGGGGAGTGTGGATGGAGCAGAGGCAGGAGGGGTGAGGGACTGTCTGAGGAGGGACACTGCTGCCGTCAGGGAGGAGTCCATGGACCTGTTGCCCCTCTGTAGGTCAGACATGCCCGATGAGATGCCCTCCATGAACGACACCAGCTGAGTCAACAGTGCGGTGTGCGCATGGAGGACACTCAGCATGGCTGTCTGCCCTACATGGAGCTGGCGAAGGAGGTACACAGACTCCTCACTCAGGGCAGCAGGGGACACAGGGGCAGGGGGTGCGGTGCCTGGGCCAAAGGAGACACGCTCCCGAACATGGGAGCCTCCACGGACCTGGGGAATGGGAGCCGATGGGAGGGCGGTGGTGGTGCTGGTGGTGGCGGGGACAGCAACACTAGCTGGGGTGTGGTGGCTGCTGACACCCGCCTCCACAAGGGAGTCATCCTCCGAGTTGCTCTGGTCCTCAGCTGAGGTGAATGGTGCTGAGGACTCCTCGGTGTGGCTCCCTCGCCCTCCGTGCCACTGGGTCCCTCCGACCACTCCTCGGCTGCTGACCCAGTCTGGCTCCCTGGCTCCTCCTGGTCCGTGGAGCTGTCCCCTTCCGTGGCCGTGGATGTATCTGCAAACAATGGGGAAACAGACAGACATCAGTCACCTGCACCAAACGCACACACCACTGTGAGCACAGCACATTACAGAGCAAGCCCTGGCATCATTAGTTGTACATTGCTAAAAGTGCCCTAACTGAACAGGAGAAGCCAATTGTCAGTCTGATGCCAAGCATGGCACTCACATCCCACATGGCCTTGCACCCATCTGTCTGGTGTCTGTTGGATTGCAACACCCCAGTGTGGACACATGCACCAAGTACACAGTAGTTGGACAGTGCAGAGGACACGGTGTGGAATGTGGACATGCACACATCACAGCTCTTGCCACTGAGTCAGTACAGGTTTCCGGATGAAAGGGATGCCCAGAGTCAAATAGGAAATGCATGTGATGCATACCAGCGACAGACACCATGATGCACCCATGTCCTGATAGCCAGCGCCACTATGGTGTGCATGTAGCACATGTCACTCCCCTGCAGGACCACCAATAAGTTGACACATGCCATGGCAGAGGCATGACTGCTAAGTCATACATCACTGTCTCAGTGATGTATGACTTGGCAGCCAGACAACAACACTATGCACTGTGTCACAATAGTAGGTAATGGGGAATGCAAGTCCTGGAGCTGCACAAGTGCACATGTACATCCCCCACACAACACATCATCTTAACCCTCATCTGTCCAGGTCACACCTATTGGACATTTGGGAGACCTGTGACACTACCCTCGGAACCTGAGCCCCTCACAATTTGCTGTGAATGGGGAACAGCTGCCTGAACTTCACATTCGCATACCCCAGTCTGCACGGGCAGCTGATCAAACATCTATGTGACACACAAGTATCGTCTCCTATGGTCACATCTCCAGGGGCATGCTGAGCCCCTACCAAGAAACACCCCAGCAGTCCTGGCAAGTAATCCACAGCACACTGACACAGAGGCAGACACCTGAGGGGTCAAATCACTGTGCACAATGTGTCAGCTGATACACGGGAGTGGGAGTACAGAGTGCATTGCATGGCCTGGAGTAGGCATGACTGTCCTGCTCCACATGAATGAGGGATGTGCCCTGGACAGTGGATAGCTGGCTATGTATGTGTGACACACGTAATCTGCACACTCCTGGGGCCCAAACATTGTTCCCACCCGCTGCATGTGCGTGTGCCACATACCCCAGGCACATGTGGTGGCTCAGCTCAGCAAGTGGACCGCATATCAAAGCAACACGCAGATCACATGTCCAAACCCAGGCGTTGTGTGAACAATGGACCCACCCATGATGCCCACAACAGAGTTAGGGAAACAGATGCTGTCCCCCACCTTTAGTGAAGCAAACTGCAAGGACACAGTCCCAAGTGACACAATTCCCTGAATGTAAGGGCCACACCTGGGTATCAGATGAGCAGTGGGCAGTGCACAATAGAGGGACATGGCTCCTGGACAACATGACTGCTGCACTGTGGCAGTTGAACCAGGCCAGAGGAGGGCACAAAGCATGTAATACAGAGTTCACAGTGCAGTCTTTGACTCACCCCCTCCTTGCTGCTGTCTGGCCTTCAGCTGCCCATCCAGGTCTGGAAACACCACCGCCAGGATCTGGAGCATGTGGGGGTCAGGGTCCGTGTTCCGCCCCTCCTGCGAGGAGGCGACAGCTTCAGCTGGACCCGTGCAATCCTCCGGGTCCAGCCCCGAAGGTCCTGCCACCTCTTCTGGCAGTTGCGGATCCGGCGCTTGTAGACCCCCACGGACCGGACAGCCCGGACGATGTCCTTCCAGATTTCCTGCTTCCGATGGGCATTAACCTGTCAGGATGACAAAGTGAAAAGGCCATTACCACACATGCAACATATCCATGCATGACACAGTTGTATATACATGTCTCAATCACAGGGGCACATGATGTACACAGGCAGTGCAAAGCTGACCATGGACAGTTTGCCAGACGTCACTACATGGTATCATTGCATGGGAAGTAAAACCATGTTCAAATGCACTGTCACTGTACCATACCTGTCCAGTGCAAGTCACTACACACTATGGGGGGTGACAACTACTCAGTGAGCCTGCTAGCCAGTGGCGTGCAGACTCTCAGCCTTGCTAGTCACACAAAATGCACATTCAGAAAGGCAGTGCACAGAACACTCACCTGCTCCCCTGGTGTCCCATACAGCTTGCTGTACTGTGGAAGTAGGCTGTCCAGCAGGGCCTGGTTCTCTTCAAGGCTGAAGGCTGGGGCTCTCTCCACAGTACGTGCCATTGCAGGGTCCAGAGGGGCAGAGACAGCAGCAGTGCAGTGGCAGATGTCGTCCTGGAGCATGTAGTGCAGGCAAGTGAGCTCTCAGGGGAACAGCCAGCAATATATATGTGCTGGAGAGGCAGATACTGTCCCTTGTGTCCAAAGTGATAGGTCCAAGTCGTTTGCATCTTCTGAATCTGGCCAATCCATGGAATAGCAGCACCAAAACACGCCCACAGCATCCTTCAAATCCTCAACTTCATGACATACATGATTTTGCAACATTGTTGTGGGTGACCAACTGAATTTCCAGCAACCGACTCGTTCGAAATTCAAAAACGCGTCCGTTGCCAGGCAAGCCCATTGTCAATGGGTGCGCACCGATCGGTCCATTGCGGTACAACGCACACAGGGGTACAACGCGTACCCGCACACATTGAATGCAATGGGCCGGCCGGAGGCACCGATCGGTCCATTGCAGTTCAACGCGCACAGGGGTACAACGCGTACCCGCACACATTGAATGCAATGGGCCGGCCGGAGGCACCGATCGGTCCATTGCGGTTCAACGCATCACTGTACATGTGACTGGCATATGTCAGCATGCCTGTCTCAGATGGACATATGCCAGCCACAGATAGCTCCCAGGGAGTGAGGGGCACACCTACATCACGACAGCCTGTCCAAACTTTATCCTAAGGCATGTAAGGATGCATTTCCTATTGTGTGTATGTTGGTGTACATGTTGTCCTGTGGGTGTCACCTGTGGGCAGCCACCCCCAGGCTGTGCACGTGTTCATGGGGACAGGATCCTGGGTGTTACGTGTACATGACCACTGTGATGTGCAACTGTTCATATCTGTGCATGTGCCATGGTCACATTTCACAGTGGTGTATGTGTATGTCATGTCACATACCCCGTGAGTCCCATGTGGGACGGTATGTTTGAGCCAGGGTGTCCCAGTGGCACAATAGTGATGGTCCTCCACAGTCTTTGTGCATGTAATGTTTACAATGTCTCTGATTTCATGTGCACAATGGGAGACAGTCTCCACATCCACGTTGTGTGTGCATGGACTTTGATGTTGTGCGTGTGTGTCACAGACGTCCATGTCTGTCCTGCCGTGGCAAGTGGGGCCACTACCTGTGGGGGTCATGGTTGTTTTGCTGTGGTGTATACATGATACTCCATGTGATGCCAGTGTCCATGTGGCATTACAGGGTCCCTGGGAATGTACCTGTCGTTGAGCTGTGGTGCCTGGGGCACATCTGTCCTCACATGTCACTGTGGGGGTTATTGTGACACGGCAGCAGGAGATGGGAACTGTGACACGGCCTCATGATATCCAATGGGCCAACCTGGGACTAATTGATGCCACCTGTTGGACCGTGTTGACAGATGTTGGCCATGTATGTACCATACATGTCCTTCCGGTACTGCACACTTCATGTAGTTGTGCCTCATAATGATGTGTGTTGGGATCTTGAGTGTGTTCAATGCCGCATATGTGGGGTGACTGACAATCTTGCTTACTTCTCCTCTGCACTGCAGGGCTCCTGCTGTCCATCGGCCATTCCCAGACCTGGCAACGATGGTGGAACGGGACAGCATCCGGCGGTACCGCTTCACCAGGCAGCTGATTGAGGATTTGGCAGTGCAGTTGTCCCCACATTTGCAGCCTGGCCGGCCGTATCCTACAGCGCTGACCCCCAAGGTGAAGGTGATGGCAGCCCTACACATTTCTTTGCCACCGGTACCTTCCAACATACTGTGGCGACTGCTGGTGGGATGTCACAGACCATGTTCAGCCGTGTGCTCCGCGATGTTTTGGCGGCAATGTTGCTCTTCCTGAACCGGTACATCTATTTCCCTAGACTGCGACGACTCACTGACGTGAAGAGTGACTTTTATGCCCTGGGGAGGATGCCGCATGTAATTGGCTCCATTGATGGGACACATGTGGTTTTGGTACCACCACAGGCCCAGGAGCAGGCCTACAGGAACCGCAAGCACTACCACTCGGTCAATGCACTGGTGGTGTGTCTTGCAGACATGACCATCACACACGTGTGTGCCCGTTTCCCTGGTTCAGCACACGATGCCTTTGTGATGAGGAGTAGTCGCATCCCCAGGATGATGGCACAGATGCAGAACCAGCGTGCCTGGCTTGTCGGTGTGTACTGACTTTGTGCCATTGTGTGTAATCTGATCTGTAGTATTCCGCCCACTTTTCCAAGTCAGCTAATGTGCACTTGTCTGTCCGTAGGTGACTCGGGATACCCCAACATGCCGTGGTTGCTGACACCCCTCAGGAACCCTGTGACACCAGCCCAGATGCGCTACAATGAGGCACATGGTCGGACCAGGAGAGTGATTGAGCGGACCTTTGGTCTCCTGAAGAGCCGCTTCCGCTGCCTGGACAAGACCGGAGGGTCCCTCCCATATGCCCCTGCGAAAGTGTGCAAGATTATCATCGTCTGCTGCATGCTCCACAACCTGGCAGTGCGGAAGGAGTTGCCTCTCATCCAGGATGACAATGACCAACATCCGCCACCTGTGGAGGATCCTGGCCTGGACCACGATGCCAGTGACGATGATGATGATGATGGTGATGGTGATGTCCGCACACAGCTCATCACCATCTTCTTTAGCTGAATGTGAGTATCCTGAGGTGTCATGTCAATGATGTGAGTTGGCATGATGTGTGGGTGGTGCTCTGGTGCTGTTGGAGTGTGTCCATGGGCTACTTGACTGGATGTGTGTTTCGATGTGTGGTGACAGGTGGGCTGTACTCCCCAACAGTGTTGACATGCTAACTTGGTTCTGGGTGGGTATCTTGTAACATGTATTGTGCATGAGTTTTGCTGTTCTGTCCTGTACTCCATTGCTTTTGACTGTGTGTCATTTCTGTCCTTCACAGGGTACTTTCAGATTCGTTTGGTCAACTGTGTCCACCGACGACGTGATTGCACATCCAGGCTGGTAGCTGTTGTGTCCCTACAGGTGATGTGCGCCACACCCATGGACTTCCTTCCGTCTACAGTTGTTGACTGTGTGCCCGCTGCCAGGTGGGGTTACCTTGCATCTGTAGTGGTTACGACATGTTGCAACTGTGTAATAAACCTGTGCTTCACTTTGTGATGTGCGTTGTCTGTGGTCACACATTTGACTGCCATTTGCTTACTGCACCTGTGGGCTACTTGACTACAACTGGGAATGGGTGTGGTGTCTGTGCATTGCACCGTCTTCCCTGGCAACATCAGTGTAGACAATGAGTCAGATGGCCTAGGTGTGTATGTGTTGTGTAGCCCTGGTGGTGTGTCTCCCTCATGTGTGTCACGTTGCCTGTACTCACATGCCTGTGTTGTCCTTGCTGTTGCAGTTCGCATACACAGTGTAATTTTGCAGTTCATCATCCCCATAACAGCACCCACGTTGGAATCACGACAGAGGCAAGTATGGTGTATTAGTGTGTTTATTGTGATACATTTGTGTTAATAGTGCATAGGATGGGTTGTGCTGTACATAAATCTTGCAATCCCAAGTTCCTAGGTGAATTGAAAGTCCTGGTAGACAGGATCCCCAGTATCGGGGCCACAGTTGTCTGACACATTGGTCCAACTTGTACTCCCCATGCAATGTGTGAGAGTAGTGTTGCCGTCAACAGGGTGAACAGTCTGTGCACAAAGGCGAACATCCAGAACAGGTTCAGGCTTCCTGGGAGTTGCGCTTGGCCATCGGCCTCTCACTTTTCCCTCCTCGGACGACCCCTCTTCTTGGGGGGGGCCCCTCAAGTACAGGCTGCTGCGGTGCAGGGGACTCTCCGCCAGAGTCCTCCTCCCTCCCTGTGGCAGTTGCAGTTTGTTCGGCACCAGATGTTGTTGGTGTGGACTGGTTGCTGTTCATCTGGCGGAGGCATTGTAAAATGTCCCTGTGCACCGCCGTCATCTCATGCAGTGCATCCCACTTGGACTCCACGCGGGACATGTGTGAGTCCACACGGGACATGTGTGACTCCACGTGGGACATGTGGGAGTCCAAGCGGGCATGATGGGCAGCCTGCTGCTGTTTAATGTCTCTGAGGAGCCCCACTACCTGGCTGAGCTCTCCGGTGCTGGACTGGTACGCATCAGCTATGCGTACCAGTTGTGGGTCATCATGCACACCAGCAACGTCTGCAAGCAGCGACCTCTGTCTCCCACCCCTCCCACCACCCCTGCTGACATGTGCAGTGTGTGCAGTGGCACGCACAGATAACCCTGGTCCACCTTGGGGGTTGGTGGTGGTGGTGGTGTCCATGGCCCCAGGTTGGTCCAGGGTCACTGTGCTGGTGTTGCTCCTTGTTCTGTCCATGTCGGCAGGGATGGTATTCGTGGTGACAGTCGTTGGAGGGGTGGGTGCAGGGGGTGCAGCTGGTGGTCCTGCTGGTGCTGCAGCTGGTGGTCCTGCTGGTGCTGCATGTTGACTTGCACCGGATGTGCCAGGTTGTTCTTCATCGTCCGAGGAGGACAGAGGCTGTACGACGCCAGTGAGCTCGGCATCCTCTTGAGCCTGGGACTGGGACTCCTCAGCGTCTGCTGCTGTGTCCCCATCATCACCTGTTTTTGGGAGACACAAACAATGTATGTTATGTTTCTGCAGGCATCAATGGTTGACACACATGACAGTTGTGACTGTGCCTCTGGGTGCGGGCCTGTACATTGCATTGTCCTAAGTCGTCACAGTCAGGGGTTGATATTGTTGTGGCACATTGTCCTGCATTATTTGGGCATTTCTATGTATTTTCTGGGGTGTGAACATGGTCTGCATTGGTTGTGTTTGGTTGACAGCCGGCCCTCCTTCCCACCCACCCAGCCAGTCAGTTATCCCACCATGGACTGTGCTTGCATTGCAGGGAGTGTAAGTTGTCTCTCAGGATGTCAGTCAGTGGTGTCCTGCTGTTTGTTGGTGCACATTTGCCAGCAGGGCCTTGTGCTCCCCACAGCAGTAGCCAGTGTCAGCCATCTTGTGAGTCCTTCTCCACTCCCTGTGATGTGAGCATGGTTCAGGGTGGTGTTGATGGGACAGTTGTGGGGGTGAGCTATGTCTGTGACTACGACTCCCATCATGCCATTGCCTCCACCCCACTTCCCAGCATTCCCATACTTACTTGCATTTGTGTGGAGTTCAGTGTGTGTGGGTGTGAGAGCAATGGCAAGATGGCTGACAGTGGTGTCCTGCTGTTGGTTGGTGTGCAGTACCCAGCATGCCCTTGGGCTCCCCACGACACAGCAACAGTGTCAGACATCTTTGATGGGCCTTTCCACTCTCTGTGGGATGTGCATGCGTGAGTGTGAGCTTGCTGGGCCATGTGGTGGGGGATGTAGAGCTGTGACTACGACTCCCATCATGCTATTGCCTCCTCCCCCTTCCCAGCATGCCCGTGCTTCCTTCCTTTTGACTCTGCTTCCCTGTGGGGTGGGCTGGCTGTGCTGACAGGATGGCTGGGAGTGTTGTCCTGGCAGTTGTTTGGCTAAGAGTCCCAAGAGTGTCCCTGTGCTTCACACAACATAACCCAGGGTGGTGGTTCTTTGTGGGATCTTGTGTTAGGATGGGGGCATTGCATTCTACCAGGTGGGTTCTGTGGAGTTTGTGTTGGGGGGTGTGAGGGGAGGTGCTTGTGACTATGGTCAGTGCTGCAAGTCCCCCTTCCCACCCAGCTAGCCAGATATCCCACCATGGAACGTGCTTGCATTGCAGGTAGTGTAAGTTGTCTCTCAGGATGTCAGTCAGTGGTGTCCTGCTGTTTGTTGGTGCACAGTTGCCAGCAGGGCCTTGTGCTCTCCACAGCAGTAGCCAGTGTCAGCCATCTTGTGAGTCCTTCTCCACTCCCTGTGATGTGCGCATGGTTCATGGTGGTGTTGATGGGACAGTTGTGGGGGGCAATATGTGTGACTGCGACTCCCATGATGCTATTGGCTACACTGACTTGGCCAGCATACACAGATTTCCTTCCTTTGAGTGGTCTTCACTGTGTGTTGGTGTTGTTGTGGTGGCTACATGTGTGGATGTGTTTGTTAGTTCTATTTGTGCCACTGCCTAGCTGTAGTTGTAGTTGTGTTTGTACATGTGTTGGCACAGTTGGATGTGACTTTTTTGATGGCATGTGTTGTGTTTATCTGACTGACATACACATTTTGGGATGATTCTGTTCTGGTTGCTGTGTAATTGCTATGAGTGCATGGTTTGACTCTCCCCTTGACAGTGATGTGTGTGTTTTGTGGCAGTATATTGTGTACATTTGTTGTGTACTCACCAGGCTCTGGGATGTCCTCTAGTCCATATACGCTCACTGGCGGAAGGATGGCCCGCACCGTCTCCTCCCAGGGCCTGAGGTATATTGGCTTGGCAGGAGGGCCACTGCTGGTGTGTTGGCTGTTGATGTAGTCTGTCGTCAGCATTTTCCGTACCCTCCTGCACACGTCATACCACCTGTTCTGGATGTCGGTCTTTGTGCGCCGACATGGTGATTGTGCGTTCACCCTGTTGATGATCCTCTCCCACATCTTGGTTTTCTGCGACATGGGGGTCTGTTGGACCAGTGTGCCAAACAGCTGTGGCTCCACCCTGAGGATCTCGTCTACCATGACTTCCATTTCACTATCTAGGAACTTGGGATTCTTCTTGGGGGCATGGTGATGGGTGGTGATGGTGGGTGATGTGTGTGTTGGTGTGCAGGTGAGGGTGTGTGAGTGTGTGTTTTGCTGGGTGTATGTGAGGTAGGTATTTGTTGGTGTGCTGATGGTGTGTGGCTTGTGTGAGGGATGAGCTGTGGGTGTGTGCTTGCTTTCTCTTGGGTGCTGGCAGTGGAATGGCATTTGCAAAGGCTCATGGTAGTGATTTGTGTCCTTTATATAGGTGGAGTTGTGTGTGTGTCTTTGTTCTCTGTCCCCACCCCCCAGTATTTATTGGCTTGGTAATTGCTTGTTTGGCCTTTTTTTGGGTGATTTTTCCTTTGTGCTGTTTGTGTATGTTGGAAACGTTCTTGTGACCGAGTCGGACCCTGCATTGGTCTCGTACGGTGTTCTCCGTTTCGTTCACGCTGTGTTTGTGCAGTTTTCTATGCTGCGTACGCGTCGGTCGCGGTGTATTGTGTTGCTTCGGCTCGGTTTTGTATGCGTGTCGGTCGTACGGCTTGTCCTCCGTCCGGCTCGGTCGTGGTTTTCGCGCCTTGCATCGTACTTTGCGTTTTGGAGTTCGCGTGTACGTTTCGGTCGGATTTGTTCCGGGTGCGTGTCGGTCGGTTGTATTCGCGTGTTTTTCCGGCCGGATTGCTGTTTTCCGTGCGGCTCGGTCGGTCGACTTGGTTTCGGTACGTGTCGGTCGGATTTTTCGCGCCTTGCATCGTACTTGGCGTGTCGTGCGCCACGGGTACGTGTCGGTCGGTATTTTTTCCGGATCCGAATCGGTCGGTGCTTTTTACGGCCCGAATCGGAATCGGCCCCTATATGTGTGGGTGGCACAAGCAGTGCTGCCGGACCACTATTACCATTTAGATTACAGGCCCTGGGTATATGGTATACCACTTTAAAAGGGGCCTATAAGTAAACTAAATATGGCAGGTATATACCAATGTCACCATGTTTTAGGAGAGAAGCACGTGCACTTTAGCACTGGTTAGCAAAGATAAAGTGCCTAGAGTCCTAAAGCCAACAAAAAGGTCAGAAAAGGAGGAGGAGGAGGACAAAAAGTTTGGGGTAACCCTGCAAAAAGGGCCATTTCCAACAGGCTGCCTGCAAGGAAGAACAAAAAAAAGGCAAACCACCAAACAAGACAACAGAATTCATTTGGACATTGCCCCAAGATTACAATAAAAGTCAACAGTTGCTCCACAACCTTCATCATAGACAGTGGTGTGTCGATTAACATCATACCAGTCAAAAAGTTCAATAGCCTGTCTTCCACGCCACACCTCAACCCGTCAAACATGAAGGTATACACGTGGGCAGCTTCTAAACCATTGCAGAGTTAAGGGTCATTCACAGCGACAATGCGTCATAAAGCAGTATCAGTGCATGTGCCAATTCACGTTCTTCCAGGAATTTCGTCCAGTGCATGCCTGCTGAGTTTTGCCACTGCTGCTGACATGGGACTGTTATCTCTCAATTACAACCTTCACACTTAATCTGAAGTTGTAAGTTAGTTCCAGGCATTGTTTCATGGCCTAGAAAGGCTTACGACAATGAAAGCGCAACTTCATATTAATGAGGACATTCGCCCTGTTGCCCAGCAGCACCGCAGAGTCGCTTATCCCTTGCAAAAAGCTGTTGAGAAAGAACTAGAAACACTGTTGAAACATGATATCATTGAGCGCTTCACCGGTCCTACGCAATAGGTCTCGCCCATAGTGGTGGTGGCAAAAAAGGACAGAGGAGGTGCAGTGCACATTTGTGCTGATATGCGCCAGGCCAACAAAGAAATCGAAAGAGAAAGACATGCTGGGCAACACATAGCGGACATGATCATGCAACTGAATGGTGCCAAAGTCTTCTCCTGACCTGAACAAGGGATACCATCAACTCGAGTTGGAAGAGAACTGCAGGTACATCACTACTTTTTCGGCTCATGTTGGTTTGTTCAGACACAAAGGGTTGAGTTTTGGAGTGTCGTCAGCTGCAGAAATATTTCAGGATGTTATACATCAAATAATTCAACCTGTCATGCATGCTTTTAATTACTGTGATGACATACTGGTATTTAGGGCAACGCAAAAGGAGTATGACAAGGCACTTACACAAGTGTCCCAGTTACTTGCTGATGCAGGTCTCACTCTGAATGCAGCAAAGTGTGAGTTCCACAAGATCAAACTCAAATTCTTTTGGCACATATTATTTGATGGGGGAATGACTACTGACCCAGATAAACCTACTTGCCCCCCACAAGATGTCACCCATGTTGCGATCCTTCTTAGGCATGGCCAGTTATTGCTCAAGGTTCATCCGTGACTTTGCTACTGTGAGTGCCCCCTTGAGAGACTTGACAAAACGAGATGTCCCTTTCCAGTGGACTGCTGAATGTGATCAAAGCTTCAAAAGAATAAAACATGCGATTGAGAAAGCAACCGAGATGGACTATTTTGACTCGAAGTTACATACTGAGATCACAGTTGATGCGAGCCCGGAGGGGCTGGGGGCAATACTTGCTCAACATAATTGTCATCTGAATGCTCAGAGACACATTGAGGCCTATGCCAAACGAAGCCTCTCTTAAACAGAACATGTCTATTCTCAGCCAGAGAAGGAGAATCTGGCTGTAGTGTGGGCCTGCAAACATTTTCATGTGTTTCTATATGGAAAACGTTTCACTACCATTACAGACCACCAAGCGCTGCTCACCATTTTTGGAAACCTGAAAGCCAAGATGCCCCCTCGCATTGAGAGGCGAGGGTGGCGACTGCAAGAGTATGACTATGCAATTGTACACAAGCTGGGTAAATATCAGAACCCAGCTGATTGCTTTTTATGAGTGTGTTACATCGGCACAGTTCGAGGAGTACATTAACTTCATTGTCCAGCACGCCAGCAGCCCTATCCATTGAACAGATTATTCCTGCTTCCAATCCTGATGAGAACTTGCTTGTCCTCAAAGACATCATTTCAACTCAATCGTGAAAGAAGAATGCTTGACCTTTTGCTGATGAAGTTGAATTTCAAAAATGTACAGGATGAATTGTCCATTACGAAGGAAGGTGTGGCATTGAGAGGCTTGAGAATTGTAACACCTGTGAGCCTAAGACAGCAAGTCATTTAACTAATCCATGAAGGACATAGTGGCATTGTACCCATCAAAAGAGTCCTAAGAGACAGAGTGTGGTTCCCGCGTTCAGATGAGCGAGTTAAGAGTAAACTTAAAGAATGCCATCTTTGCAACTGCCTTTCCCCCAAAGTGACACAGCACCCATTGACAACGTCTGACATTCCTGCACATGTGTTGGAAAGAGTAGCAGCTGATTTCTTTGGGCCTTTAGGAAACGGGCATCATCTCATAGTAGTCATTGATGAGAATTTGCGCTTTCCTTTAGTAGAGGAGTTATCATCAACCACCCATGACTAGGTCATTGAGCAGCTGGATGAAATCTTTGCTGCTTGGGATATCCCCGCCATTCTCAAATCTGACAATAGTCCGCTGTTCAATAGCAAGGAATTTCAGACTAAAGGTCAAGCATCAAAAGAGCACACCTCTATGGCCCCAAGCCAATTCATGGGTACCCTCAAACGGGTAATTTAACAAGCATCGACAGAGGGAATCAAGTTAAACCAGGCCCTTTGTTAAGCCCTCTGTGCCTATCGCTCAACTCCTCACTTCAGAACTGGTGAGAGTCCTGCCACCTGGCTATTTGGGAGAGCCGTCGGAACTAAACTGCCCCAGTGGACAGTAGACCAAGCCTTGAATGTGGATAAGGTTCGTGTCACGTACAGTTCTCGGAAGTGCTGGATGAAAACATATGCCGATTGTCGTTGACGAGCTGAGGAAGGTGACTGGGTCCTGGTCAAGCAGAAATTAAAGCAGAAAACAGACACTCCGTTTGCTATCGATCCACTGAGGGTTGTGATGTGCAAAGGACATATGGTGAAGGTGCAGAGTCCCGGAAAGTCCATCACACGGGACTCGTCACACTTTAAGCACCTACCTCGGTGGGTCTCAGCTCCTGCAATCATGAAAAAGGTGGCCTCGTCTGACAGTCCAGAACAAGCATCAGAACCTTTGCCATCGTTGTACCATCAGAGTGCATGTTAACCATCTCATATCACTCTATCTGGCTGAATAGTGCAAGCACCTTGATGCCTTATTGAAGAGATATGATGTGACTGTTGTTTGTACTTTTTATTTAACGAAGGAATTATGTAACTTGCTGGGAGGTGTTAAGGTGTGGTTATTAACGGTTATGATGTAATGAGTGGGCAGTTTGTGAACATATGCTCTGGAATAAAGACGTCTACTACAGAGCTCCGTGTATGGCATACTCATTCTGTATGCTCCCGGGCTGGGGAGGACGCTACAGTCAGTATTCTCAGAATCCTAACTCTGCCCGACACCACACCTTCCTGCTTGTTAGACTGAGCCCCCTGTCTTGTGTTGTATTTAAGCCCACTGCCCCTTGTTTGAGATTTCTATGAGTCGATTTCATATTTCTTCAATAAGTCATCAGGAGTCCAGTTACAGTGTCTCCTGAGCGCATTGTCACATCTGGTCTCACAGCTGTTGTCCGATCTTCATTTGTCAGCTTAACATTGGGGCCTAGCTCCTCTCCAGTCTCTGTGCCATTCATGCTACATTCGCCTCAGGTTTGATGGTTGATGGTCTTGAAGACATATGCGTTCCTCATGATGGATTTTTCAGGCGGGTAGCGGTGACCATGCTGCCCTTCCGTTCTGTCACCCTTAGCTCCAAGCCGTAGGGCAAGGCCGACTTCTTTTGATGCTGTTTAGCCACTACCCACTTCTCCTTCTGTAGGTTCATCTCTTGGGAGTCTGCAGATTTCTTCAATTTCTCTTCTTCTCTCTGTCTGTGCCTTTTCTTCGATTGCACCAGTCGACTGCTGAAGCTTGGTGTGTATGGGCCTTCCTAAAATGAGTGTGACTGAGCACTCCCCTGTTGTTAAGTTTGGGTGTTTAAGTATTCCCACAGGACATGGCATAGTGCTTTCGATATTGTTGCACTCTCTACGTTAGCTGTACTGTCTTCTTCAATGTGCCCATGAACATCTCTACCATACCATTGGTTTTGGGCCACACTAGCATTATCCTCTGGTATTCGATGGCCAGCTGGGCTAGGAATTCTCATAACTCTCCCTGTGAATGGCAAGACTATTGTTTGACTTTAGGGTATTAGGGAGGCTTAATGCCACAAAGTTTTTGTTCATTGTCCAGACTACTTTCATGGTTCAGATGGAAGAGACAATTTTCACAAGTGGGAATCGGAAATATTTATCCATGGGTACCAGAAGGTATTTGCCTGAGGACATGGGACTGAAGAAATCTATGGCCACCAGGTCCCATGCTTTCTTTGATAGTTCTGCCATTGTCAGTGGTAGTGGTTGTGAAGTTGTGGAGATGCAATAACATATGTGCCAAGTCTGTAGTCCAAGGAGTGTGGTTACAATTTATCGGCACCCTGTTTACAGATCTAGTTGATGATATCCTTTGTTTAGCTCAAGCTCAAGTTTGGAGAGGATTTTGGCGCCGTTCAACTGTGTGATCATGTCTAATATGTGCAGGCCTAGATGTAGTTCACGCTTGATGACTTTGTTCAGATGACGCATGTCAACACATATCCTCATGACTCCCTTCGTGTCCTTCCTTGGTAATACTACCATCGGGAAGAACCATGGGGTAGGGCCCCTGGAGGCTTCGATGATGTCTAGTTTGAAGAGGTTCCTAATTTCTTTCTACACGGCTTCCTGCAGGCAGAATGCTACTCATCTGATCCCTAGTGCAACCTCTGTCCTCTCCTCCAACATTACTGTGGCCAGCATTTTGTCTATAGTGGGTGTTTCTTTCAGCATTCTCTGTCAAAATGATTGGGACTGATACCCATCTATGATTCTTAGGCTTCTTTGTCCCTAAATTAGTTGAATCTGCAGGGCTTGATGCTTTTCCACTCATTCTGTGAATTCATCCATTGTTTAACCTGGGTGTTGGGTTGGGTTGTCTTATTAAACATTTATCTTGCGTAGTCTATATTGGTCATCAAGTTGAACTGTTTCACAAGGGCATTTTTTAGTTTCTGGTATGTAATCGCTTTCTCTTTTAGGAGTTTCTTGAGGACTTCCTTTACCACATCGTGAAGTCAGCAATTTCTTCAATCCATTCCACCCACCTAACCCAATATTTAGTTTTTTTGCTGTGTCAAATGGCGGCGGTGGCTTCATGAAGGAGGTGGCGTCTTATGACATGGTGCCTAAGGACTTGAACTTGGTCGCAGATGTTCATGTTAACCCAGGGTGATTTCCTTTCCCACATGTGCCTATGCTGTTGTGTCATGCATGCTATCCTTTTACTGATTCACCCCTTTGGAGCTTTCCTAGTGTTTTGTTCTGCTCTACCCCTTTAAGCTAGCTTGTGTGATACTCGAATGCTCAGCTGTTGATGATGTGCACTGTCCTTCTAAAGTGTGTCTTCAGTTTTGTTCTGTCCCTTTAAGCCTGTGCAGCTTCCTCTGGGGCTTTGGGCTTCTCTGCTCCTTTAAGAGTCTTATGTGGCATTCAATATGGCAGGCTACAGGGCCTACAAGTGGTTCTCATGCCTTGCACTTGTTCCCATTGGTGCCCTCTGTCCAAGCTGTGGAAGCTTGTTAGGACACACTCTGCTTCTACTCCCATTGCTGGTGGGCACGTATTGCTTTGGTCTTTGTGCTGGCCATGCTCAAGCTGCTGGGGTGCTCACCGCACTCTGTTCAGCTTTAAGATTTGTTTTCTTCCAGTGTGTGGGCTGCTGAGGCACGCTTCGCTGGCTGCAGGCTAGCACAGCTGATGTGTGTGTGCTTGGGGCTTTGCAGGTGTGCTTCGGCTGCACCTCTTGCAGCTGTGGACTCTAGGCAGATGGGAGAGATCACCTACTGCTGACTGTGCTGCATGTTCTTCAGCTCTAAGCAGTCGTCCTCCTACTGTGAGTTTCTCACCACGCCTTCGTCGGCAGTTGTCGAGTTCTGCTAACTCTGCAAATGTATTGTAACGTTGACACTACTTGAGATATGGGTACTTGTTCTTTATTCTAACTCTAATCAGGTAATGCCAGCACTCTCCAATCGCCTTCCAAATTTCTCCTTATGTTTTCTCTTCCACCTCCTCAAAGACATTTCCTTTCTCTGACAGCCTTGATCAGTGTCCTCAAGGTCCTAACTCTCCCAGACTCCACACAATGGACCCACTCTAAAAAATGGGACATGTGCTGAATTTAGTTTAATATGTTGCCACAGATGATGAAAAAACTGGACTGTTCCAGCAAATCTGGGACACTTAGTCACCCTACTTCTGCCTAGTACACTTATTATTCCATGCTCTCCCAGGTCCCTCACAGAAAGAAAGATGACCTGCAAGAGAAAAATGGAAAAGGAATCTGAACGATGACCTGCAAGAGAAAAATGGAAAAGGAATCTGTAAAAGACGGTGTTCTGCAAGTGGTGTCATCTTTTGGAAGTGCATGTTAATTTATCCAAATGAAAATACAATCACAGACTGGAAAGGTGAAAACAAAGAACAGACAATCATCTTCCCCTATCCCTCCCATCTTGCAATTCCGTAACAGCATGTCCATCTGAATGTTTATACAAGTGAATTGCTTTAATGCACCCGAGCAGAGTTCTGATCAAGAACTATAATAGATTAATCATTGGTGAAGACAGGGTAATAATTAACCTAGCTAAGATGAAATGAGAGAGTTCAGGGTAGAGAAATGTACTTTTCTCTATCTCAAACATATATTACACGGAGCTGTCTTCTGCAGGAGCCTGCTTGGGGCGCACTGATAGTCATGGCTGATTGAACGCACAACCATATGTGATGAAGGAGAGGGGCCAGGACTCTCAGCAGCAGTGAGCAAGAGAGGGACCAGGACTAGCACTGGGTGGAGACCAGGACTACCAGCGGCAGGGGAGGGACCAGGAGTCCCAGCTACCTATCAGACAAGTAACAGGAGTCACCAGGGTCAAAGAAAATCTCCCCGATGATAAGCTGTATCGATTTGCCCATGCGAGACACAACAGTTTCTTGCAGAGCTACAGTGAATACACAGGTAGTGGCATAAACTGAATTTTGTTCCTCACACAGTGTCCTATATTTCAAGTATGCTGTGGAAAAATACAACTCATGGAATGAGAACACTGAGACCAACATGTTCCTGGACAGGAGAAAACCCAGAATGGGGAGGACAGCCATCAAATCAAGTTGAGATAACTCAAATAGACAACAACAGTCATCCAGTCATGACCAAGGGCCCGACCCAAACCCGCTCTAAGTTTACATTATGTGCTGGAAATAATAGACCTGACTTCCGGCAGCTAAAGCTGTCAGTAGACAAGAACTAAAAATGGCCTTGTTGTTAGTGGACAGGAAGCACATTCAGGGAATACGTCATTTTGCCTGGGATTTCTAGAATCATTGTACTGAAGCTGTATACGAGGAAGGTTCCTAGAATACTTAAGACTTTAATCAAAGCTTAGATATTTTTTGTTTACTCAGGTCCATATATAGATGGATACAAAAAGATAAAATGCCCTCATAATTGACAACACAAGTCTAAGACCATCTCAATATCGATCAAAAAGCCAAGAACATCCTGTAAAATTTCTACCTTTAATACATTTTGATTTTAATATACACTTTCTTAAATTTAAATAAAGTAAAAGAGTTATTTATATTTAGAACATTTACCACAAGAATGTTACTCAGGCCAATCCTATATCCTTCAGTTTAATCACATTTTTATTCCAAGAAATAATAAAATACAAATACAACAGATTTTTGCAATACATATATATTTACATAAAGATTTTCATAGTGATTAACAACATACAATACGCCAAATACCTGGCACAGTGTAAGCACAAAGAAATGTCACAAGCAAATGCTCAGAAGGAAATCTTTTTTCTGTACATTTAGGTCAAAAGTTACTTCCATACTTTTATATATCATGAACTAGCAGTTTTATTTTTTTTAAAAAGCTGTAGATTTGCCGAAGAGAGAATATTTTGTAATGAATCACACATTGCAGAGCTAAGTCTAGATCCCAGAATTTAAGTTTAGACATTTTTTTTGTGTATTTGTAACCAGCAGTGAACAGGAAATTAAAAAGCATCAAGTGTGACAACTCAGACTGGAGAAGCCTTTAGCATGGCTAAATATTCAGTTCTGCTTTAGAGTAAATTTTATGGTGAAATCTGGGCTATGAGGTGGCATTACAATAGCCTTGTTCTCTGTCTTCATAAAATATTGAAAAACCTCCTCAAAGCAAATGCCTGGCGCCTGATCCCTGATGGATTTCCTCTCTAACTTAAAGACTCTTAAATTTCAGGCCTATAATCCCCCATATTATGGTGATAATGATAATGATGTAATCCTGAAAACATACCCTTCTTATATTGCGATAACTATAATATAAATCGAATTGCATCCCAGAAGCCAGTTGCTAACAAAAGATGATGATTCTGCAAGGAAATAGGCTATAATTTCTAAGGGAAAAGTAAAGCTTTATCTGTAAAGTGCTTTGCAAATAGAAACTCAAAGTGTGTGCAAGATGATACTACTGTAGTACAAGGTACTGACTTGTTAAGGAAAATTTAACTATCCATTGTAAACTCCACTGTAAACTTACTTGTGTGCACAACTATAAAATTGTTACATCAAATTTCATTCATTCAAGATATGTACAGCTATTTGAAACACATATGGCTTATGTCCTCACAATACAAATAAACAACTCTTATAACATGCCTAAACAAAATCAATCTGTGCTCCAACATAAAGACTTTTCATCTGTTTCTTTTGGTCCAAAAGTGATGATATGAAGATCAGGGGAGATATCTTGAGATTACAGACTCATTTCATTTCATTAACACAAATCAGTTTTCAGGCTGACCAATCCTTCATCTGTTTTATCTCTGAACCGAGCTGCCCTTAGAACCTGCCTCTGGTTCAGATAAATTGCTTTTTTTTCGCCAGATTCTTTGGATTTGCTCTGACACATCTGTGCGTGATGGGGCAGGTCATAATATCCCCACAGTCATATATATCTCAGTTGGTTTGTTAAATGTGTTTCCTTTTGTTGCTCCTCTCATGGAACATCTTTCCTTATTATGTCGAAATGCATATCCTTTAGAACTCCCTAATAATAGTTTACAATTATGGAATACAGGTAAACATTTCTAATCCCTTCAGCAGGTAAATTGTAACCGCTAAGTTTTTGCTACCCAATCTCTACACTTGGAGGTGTAAACTGTGGATATTGGAGCATCATAATTTTGATTCCACCCTAAGATACCGTAGGAGTGCGTTATAATCATCAGTAGGCTGTGTTGGTAATGTTACTAGAAAAATGGGGTATTGTGTATTTAAAGTACTCCACTTGAAAACCAATGAGAGTTATAAAACTGTGTGCTTAGAAATGTGATTACTAGAGTTTATTGTAATACTTACATATTAATATTCTAAAAGAAAATCAAGGTATAACATAGGCCATTGTGAAGATAATGTTATGATATGTATGTGCAGACTAATGCTTAGACATTTATACATGTAACTAAAAATGATATTCATATTGGCATATTTTGAAACAACATCTTTTTCGTAATGTTTTCCACTTATTCATTCGTGAAATAACTGCATTTGCTATGAAATGTGGACGTATTTGTAACCCTGTGCACTATTAAGTTGACATTATTTGCAGCCTCAAGCATAGTTTCAGTACGACTTCACGTTTAAGTCTAACGTTAAATTTGTATTTTACCTTCAATGTAGAATGTGTTTGCTTGCATTTTTTCGTTTCTACTGCAGGGGGGGACAAAGCTTCATTGTTTAGTAAAGGAGGGTTTTGTGCTTTTTGGTATGATAGCGAGGTATGTGAAGATGGAGCTTGGCAGGAAGAAACGCTGTAACGAACAAGGAAGCGAGTTCCCATGGAGGAGAAGAATGGCCAAGGACGAATGCAGTAGCAACTTATCGATGTGGGAAAGGGGGTGCCAGTAGCCAATTTGTACTGGAATCGTGGAAAGTTACCGGAGCTGAAAAACGTGATTTGTCCAGAATGCAACTAATATCTTATGATGTAACATAGTGAGGGCCAAAGAGACATCTTAGGACTTCATGAGGTGCAGACCTCTCCTTCTGCTTTGGCTTTATGATTCTTGCTTGGAGTTTCTTCTGCTGAAGACCCTGACAGCTGGCACCTTTATATTTCCATACTTACTCATGCTTCTTAGTTGAGGGTTGTCTCTTTTAAGGTAGTGTAGAGAGAAGAAATAGCGTGCTCATGCTTACCTTTGATAATCAACTGATGCAATTTAACATTCAATTCTTTTTCCTTACTACTTGGATCGTTATAACTGAATTAGCTGTATGCTTTTTTTATATAGTTAAATCTCTTTCGAAGATTTGGACTCATTCTGTTGGTCCTATGTTTCTATACTGTGATGCTGAGAATGATTTAAGTCCATAAAAAAGGAAGGTGCACTATAAATGAAAGCAATCAGGAAACATGTATTTATCCAAAGTTTCTTTTCTTTATTTACGTGGTTTGGTTAAAACCGGCACACAGCCAACGCGTTTCGTTCCCTAGTGCCACGGGAACTTCGTCAGGGCTTATTGGTAATATAAAGGAACGTACACAACTCAGTTACAGGTCCAATTGTTATCACGGTATACCGTTTCAAGATCAAGGTCGTACGTCCCTAATATGGTCAAGACACCCTGTATACAAGGTCTTTTAGAAAATATTCCTTTAGATTGATTAAATGTAATGAGGGAGTCCGAAAATAGGGAGTCCCAGACGGCGCACTGCTCTTTAAATTTCAACAGGTCAACCAGTAGTCACCTATTCTCCAGTGTGAATAGTTCCCGACGGCATGATAACCGGCAACACGATAGTGCACTACCGTCGGGAACTATTCACACTGGAGAATAGGTGACTACTGGTTGACCTGTTGACCTGTTGAAATTTAAAGAGCATTGCGCCGTCTGGGACTCCCTATTTTCGGACTCCCTCATTACATTTAATCAATCTAAAGGAATATTTTCTAAAAGACCTTGTATACAGGGTGTCTTGACCATATTAGGGGACGTACGACCTTGATCTTGAAACGGTATACCGTGATAACAATTGGACCTGTAACTGAGTTGTGTACGTTCCTTTATATTACCAATAAGCCCTGACGAAGTTCCCGTGGCACTAGGGAACGAAACGCGTTGGCTGTGTGCCGGTTTTAACCAAACCACGTAAATAAAGAAAAGAAACTTTGGATAAATACATGTTTCCTGATTGCTTTCATTTATAGTGCACCTTCCTTTTTATGGACTTGTATTATTGTTGACATCTTCCAGCAGCGGATGCCGGAAGTAGTTGCACTTGAATAATATTTTATGAAACTGGTGGGATCTAATGTGCTTGGCCTTGGTCTGCTGCTGTATGCTTTTTGGTATTCTGAGAATGATTTACATCAATCTATTTTTGAATTTATAATTAAACCTTACTAATCTCAATTTTAGTTGTCGAGTAGTTATTATGTGATCAAATTGGTTACACTGTATTGAGATTTTAATTGTGATTGTTTCCTCCCTCTTACCTCTCAAGCAGCTAAAAAGACCATCTGGTTGAGTAGGGATGTTTAAGTGGGCCCGAACTGTCTCAAAATTTGAGTGCAGGACCCTGCCCTGAGACAGGAGGTTGTCCAGAAGAGGTAGTTGAATAGTAAGGCAAATGCTCAGGCCCAACATATCGGAGCACCGTACTCCCCTTAACGGTCCGGCCATGCCCAAAGGCACAGTGCCTTCTGGCACAAGGTTCAAGACCCCACACTTGTTGCAATACCACATAGTCGTCCTGTTGCCCATCAGGACCTAAACTGGCCCCTGCTGATGGATCGGTGGAAGGCTGTTAGAAAATGGCACAAAGCTCCAGAAGTCTGTTGTGGAGCTTTCCACTGAGGACCAGGACCCCTAATTTCCACTTCTCCTAGATGAATGTCCGTACCCAGAGACGATAATTCTGTCACTATTGCAAGCTTGCCTCATGCCAGGTTGGGGTCCACCTGTAACTGAAGGTCCTGGGCTTTCTCCTTCAAGGCAGAGGTGTTATTAGACAGGCAGCCTTGGTGTTGTGCCCCTGAGAGCAGAGGTTCCACTCCAAGGCCCAGATGTGTTAAGTACCTGAGGGACCATGAGAATGCATGATGCCATGCGTACCAAAATCCAGGATTTATCTCGAAACATTGGGCTCACATCCTGAATGTCAAAGACTTGCTACAGGAGTGGGAAAACACTGAACAAATTTGTGTCCAGAATGGTACCAATGAAGAGAATTCTCTGTGCAGGCATCAGATGGGACTTCGGCTCACTGCTGGAAAACCCCAACGATGAAAGAAGGGTCTGGAGGTGACCCATGACTGACTTTGGTGAGCCTGTCTTCCGCAGCCAGTCGTCGAAGTTTGGGAATGAATGTATTCTAAGCCTGAAGATGGGTCACAACCACTGCCATTACTTTCGTAAACACCCTAAGGGTCATAGGTGAGGCTGAAGGATAGGAAGGAACATTGAAAATGTTCCAACCTCACTACAAACTGAAGGTAGCATCTGTAAGGTTGAATGACATGCACATCAAAGTACACGTCCTGCAGGTCCCAAGATACCATGCAATCACCAACACCCGGGCAGAAAGGAAATAGGCCATAGTCAGCTTCTTGAATTTGTCATTTTGAAGGAAAGGATTTGGGGCAAAGATCCAAAATCAGCACGAGCCCTCCATTTTTCTTGGGCACCATAACAATAGCAGGAGTAACAGCTTTCACTTTTTTCCACCTCTGTGACCTCTCTCTGGCCGCACATGCCAAAAAGTGTTTGATCTTCCTGCAGGATAGTAGCATGACCCTCTGAAGTTGGACTGAAAACAGGTAGGATGTAAGGATAGAAAGATGTGAAGAGCAGGGTGTAACTCGTTTGAACAATCTGTAGAACCCACTGACCTGATGTTATAGCTCTGCAGCAGGGTACGAAAAATCTAATTCTGTCCCCTGTGGGCTAAGCATGGCCAAGCGAGGGCAAATCAAAGTGGCTTGATTGCCATTGCTAAGGGTGAGAAGGAAGGATTGTCTTTGTCTTGTCTTCAAAGTCCATTACCACCACATCCTCGGGGTCTTAAAAAGTTTGGGCTCGCCATTGTATAGGCTGCTAGACCTTTGTTTAGTTGCAAGTTAGGTCTCCTGAGCATGCTCTGAATTTTCTGTACTGCTGAAGAACTGACAGGCCAGTGAGAGTAAACCTAAGGACCAGGCCATAACATGGTTATCCCACAAAAGAATTTGGAACCAAGAAAAAGCATGTCCATAAATCTTGTCCTAATGGCACTATAGTCGCCTGCTGCATGCATCCAGGCATGACGTCTGATCAAGACACTATTTCCCATGGTCAAGGCGGGCCATCAATGCACATTTTGGAGCATTCTGTCTGTGCTGGATTGTTTGGACAAGGGCGTTTCTGAATTTGTCAAGGATGGGCAGAAAGATCTCACTGGCCGTGACCCAAAGAGCTGGTGTCGAACAACCCAGATGACAGATAGAGTTCTG
Organism: Calotriton arnoldi; assembly: GCA_963921515.1. Taxonomy (NCBI): domain Eukaryota; kingdom Metazoa; phylum Chordata; class Amphibia; order Caudata; family Salamandridae; genus Calotriton; species Calotriton arnoldi. The sequence continues at coordinate 2,281,569 of CAWUFW010002282.1, read as the reverse complement.
AGATCTAAGGCCCAATCTGGTGGAAGAGAACACTCTGTTGCCAAATATGTCAATGAGTTTTGACTCGCTGTCCGATGGTACAGTTACAATTGCCAAGTCTGCAAGGGCTGGCCTATGTCTCATGCTACTTTACAACTAACAGGGAGAACACGGTTTCATCCACACCATCAAGATGTCTTTTAGGGCTTCATTAAATGGTAAAAAGATCTCAGAGGTAGCATGCCCAGGCTGGAATATCACATTAAAAGGTTGACATTAGTTTCTATAGTCAGAGGCTGGAGGTCTTGTATTTCTTGAGCTTTATGGGCAACAAGCACCAAAGAGTGACTTTAATGAGTGGGGTCATGTTGTCTTCCTCCGCATCATCGCCCTCATCCTTCAAAACATTTAGGAGCCCTTAAATCTCATCTGAATCCCAGCCAACTGGGTCTTCAGCCACAGGAAGTACTGGCATTCAATCAATCAATAAATCAGTACTTGTAAAGCGCAGCTACTCACCCACGAGGGTCTCAAGGCGCTGGGGGTTGGGGGGTGGCTCCGTTAAGTGCTGGGGTCATCCGAAGAGCCAGGTCTTGAGGTACTTCCTGCACTGGAGCAGTTTAGGCACTTGCCGGAGGTAGAGGGGGAGGTTGTTCCAGGCCCTGGCCGAGAAGTAGGAGAAGGACTTTTCTCCCGTTCTGGTCTTGCAGATGCGTGGGATGGTGGCCAGAGTGAGGCCAGATGATCGGAGGTGTCTCTTGGGTGCGTGGAAGGAGAGGCGGTTGTTTAGGTATGCTGGTCCGAAGTTGTGGAGGGCCTTGTATGCATGAGGGAGGAGCTTGAAGGTTATTCTTCTTTTGATGGGGAGTCAATGGAGATTGCAGAGGTGTTGTGTGATGTGGTTGTGACAGGGGATGTCTAGGATGAGTCTGACTGCAGCGTTCTGGACGGTCTGGAGTTTGCGGAGTAGTTTCTTGTTGATTCCGGCATAGAGGGTGCTGCCGTAGTCCAGTCTGCTACTGATGTGGGCGTGCGTGACCGTTTTTCTGGATTTGGATGGGATCCATCTGAACGTTTTTCGGAGTATGCCGAGGGTGTTGAAGCAGGCCGAGGATACGGCGTTGATCTGGTTGTTCATCGTGAGCGATAAGTCAAGTATGATGCCAAGGTTTCGTGCGTGGTCTGTCGGGGTAGGGGGGGTTTCCGAGGGCGGGGAGCCACCAGGTGTCATCCCATGGGGAGGGGGTGGAGCCAAGGATGAGGACTTCTGTTTTCTCAGAGTTGAGTTTCAGGCAGCTCTTCTTCATCTAGGTGACGACGGCTTTCATCCTTTCTTGGAAGTTGTGCCTGGTGATGTTGGGCTCTTTGGTGAGGGAAAGGATGAGCTGGGTGTCGTCGGCGCATGAGATGATGTTAAGCCCATGGTTTCTAACGATGGTTGCGAGGGGGCCATGTAGATGTTGAAGAGGGTTGGGGTGAGGAAGGGTCCCTGGGGCACTCCACATCTGGTCTCTGTTGGTTCCGAGAGGTAGGGCAGTAGTCTGACTCGCTGAGTTCTGCCTGTGAGAAATAACAATACTCAGTCGAAGGCCTTTCCGTGGAAACTGGCGTCGTAGAGTCAGGTGGCTAGTGTGTGGTGGGAGATGGTGTTGAAGGCAGCGAGAGGTCCAGTAGGATGAGGGCTGGCGTTTGGCCCTAGCCGAGAAGGGAGCGGATGTCGTTGGTGGTGGCAAGTAGGGCGGCCTCGGTGCTGTGGTTGCTGCAGAATCCAGATTGGGAGATATCCAGGACGTTGCTGGCTTCGGTGAAGTTTGCTAGCTGTCACGTCCAATGCGCTCTGAACATTAAACGCTGCCATAGGCCTTTCAGAATGAACACCGGTAAACATGGGCCGTCTAACTTTGATGAAACAAAAGCTCCCCTATCATCATGGATAATATATAAACAGGAGTCAGGAGTATTGATTATATAAATGGCAAATAACCCTATGTGATCGTGGAAGACTACATGTCCCATGATGCTGTACAGACATTTCCTCTGTGCTTCCATAGCCTCAGCAGGAGGTGGGAGAGGCATGACTATAAATCAAGCTTCCGGCCAACAGCGCGTTGCAGATTACTTGTTTCTTCAGCATGGATCTCGGCAACTGCTCGTAAATCATCTGTGGTGGGGTATGGGTGCCATTGCACCTTTTTTTGTTCTATTTTTGCCTTGCTCATAAGTGAGGGGAATCCTTGGTGGGAAAGTTTCTCTGGCTCTCCTTCAATTTCTTTCTATTTTGTATTTCTCTGAAAGCCTAAGAGAGACAGCAGTGTTTTCAGCTGAAATGAATTCATGTTAAGGATTGATTAATGGTTAGTCTGCCCTTTCAGGTGACCTTTGGATTTACTGGAGTTAAGTTGAAAGAAACTCAAGTTGTATTTCATTTCTTTCCTTTATGGAACAATTTTTTGGGGCTCACACTCTGTGAATAAACTGTGAGGAAGAAAATAGCTTTTTACAACTGTGGAAATTCCATCACTATGAAGTATGGTTATGAGCTCTTGTAAGAAGAATATCAAGAGCCTTCAGCTACAGGAGAATTAATTTGCTTTGTTTGCTTTGTTATTGCCAATTAACAGGAGGTGCCAATAGAGTTAGGTTTTGTTCTCCTCCCCTGTGAAGCCTGGCAAGAGCTTTCTTATGGTGGGTAACACTCAATGTGAATTGTTCACAGAATATTTGACTAAGGAACAAAAAGAGGAAGAAATTTATATTGTTCTAATTCTTGATCTTGTGTTGCTTTCCTTTTATTTTCACAGTACAATCATAATTCATATATCTCATTTGGAACAGACTTCCATGTTCTAGATATATCTATCTACAAACATATATGTTCTACAGACATCACCGATGATAGTTATATTATTTTACAGGTATTTGCATAGGGAGAAATGATGAATATATGTAACTCTGAGATAAACTATCACTAATAGTGTTATTTGCTTCTAGGTCTCTTTCCCTGCTGTTCCCATTCTTTCCTTCCCCCACTTAATCATATCAAGATTCTGTGCTTTAACAGCAAGCAGAATTGAGGCGATTGGGAGGTGGACCCTTTTTGTGCAGCGAACCGAACCCGAGGTATCAGCAGGCTGACACTAGCTGGGTGTTGACGGCCTTTTCGATGGCCTTGGCTGCGAATGGAAGCAGGGAGATTGGCCTGAAGCTCTTGAGGTCCGTCGGGTCTGCGGAGGGTTTCTTCAGGAGGGGGTTGACTTCGGCGTGTTTCCAGCCGTCGGGGAATGTGGCGGTTTCGAGGGAGGAGTTGATCGCCCGGCGTAGTTCGGGTGCGATGGCCGTGGCAGATCTGTGGAAGATGTGGGTTGGGCAGGGGTCTGAGGAGTGGATGCTCTTCATGGTCTTTAGGGTGTCTTCTGTCGTGAGCGGGGTCCAGGTGAACAGGGTCTGTTAGGTGGCGCCACTGGGTGTGGGATCTGGAGCGGTGCGGAGGTCTTGGTTGTCGAAGTTGTCGTAGATCATCTTAATCTTGAGGTGAAAAAAGGTGCTGGGGAGGCGGTGGGAGTGCTTGTGTATGGTGGGTTTTCTGAAGGAGAAGTGGATGCAGTGGTTGTCTGTCCAGAGGAGTTCTGTGGTGTTGTAGGAGACACTGTTTTCTTCTGCGAAGATGGGGTCGAGTGTGTGTCCCGCTGTGTGTGCAAGGGTGGTGACCAGTTGCTTCAGTCCTATGTTGGCGAGGTTCTCTAGGAGGGTGGTGGTGTTGAGGTCGTTGTGGTTGTCCAGGTGGAAGTTTAGGTCTCTGAGTAGGATGTAGTCAGTGGAGATGAGGGCATGCGTTGCGATGAGGTCAGCGATGTGTCGGTGAAAGGAGCGCGGGGGCTGGGTGGCCTGTAGATGACGGTTCTGTGGAGAGTCATTTTAGGGTTGGTCTGAATCTGGAAGTGGAGGTGCTCCATGAGGGTCGTAGTGTCGTCCGGGCTGGTGGTTGTCATGCGGAGGGTGCTTTTGTGGACGATAGCGATGCCTCCTCCTGGGCAGGTGGGGCGGTCTTTCCGCAGGATCTTGTATCTGGCGGGAATGGCGGTGGCGATGTCAGGCGCAGAGTTGGCATTGGTCCAGGTTTCTGTGAGTAAGGCGACTTCGGGCGCCTGGGTGTTGAGGAGGTCACATATTTCTATGGCGTGCTTGTGTAGGGAGCGCATGTTGAGGAGGACGCAGTTGAGTGGTTTGTGGGCAGTGATGTCTGGTAGGCTGGGGGCTGCTGCTGGGGTCCGGTGGTGGGCGAAGGTGGCAGTGTCGGCAGGAGGTCGGGTCTTGGGTGTTGCTCGGCGTCGAAAGCTGGCAGTTGTTGCAGTGTCCGGGGTTGAGAGCATGGAGGGTGCTGGAGTCGTAGCGGAGGTGGGTTGGAGGACCAGGGTCCCTGGTGCTGGTCGCGGACAGGTAGAGGCGGGCTTGCCATTGGCAGGCCAGCGGCGTGGCCCATAGCTGCCGCCATTAAGTAGTGGTCGGGGAGGGTGGTCAGCTGCGAGGCGGGAAGGGCACACTGGAGGGGGGAGGGGCTGGAGGGGCAGAAGCGGAGTGGAGCGAGAAGAGAGCAGAGAGAGGAGATAAAAAAGAGGAAAAAAGAGAGAAAAGAGCGCAGAGTGAGCAGAGAGAGAAAAGAGAAAAGAGGGTACAGAAAAGTCAAGAGAGGCAGAACAGCAGAGCGCTATCCCACTGGACCACCAGGGATAAGGCACAGGCAGGAGCCTGCGGGTGGAGAAGGGCCTCGAACAACCAGCAGTGGTGAGCAAAACGAAGAGCTCAGGGGGCAGCACTTAGTGGTGGAGCTGCGCGGGGGAGAGCAGTCACTCTGACCAGGTCAGTGGTCTAGCTCTAGCGTCTAGCGGTCTAGAATTGAGGAAGAGGCTGTCGATCATACAATGTTGGACGGTGCTCCTTGGTTATTTGGTTATTTCACACTGAGATATAGGCTTGGCGGGGCTGGCATTAGCTACAGATAGGAAATTGGGTTTCGGAACCAGGGGCCACATGTATCATGCATTTTACCGGCCGCAAATGGCCCGATTCGCAGAATCAGGCCGTTTGCGACCGGTAAAATGCATTTTGGTATGTATGAATTCCAATTTGTGATTTGGTAACATGTTACCAAATCACAATTTGGAACTGCAAATACATACAGATTGGTATTAGGAAGAGGCGTGTTTAGAGCATCCCTTCCTAATACCGAATCGCAGCGGTATGTAGGAATGTTTTGCGACTGAAATGCGGTCGCAAAACATTAGCATTTTACCACCTACTTCAAGTAGGCGGTAACCCATTCACAAACAGGAAGGGGTCCCCATAGGACCCCTTCCTCTTTGTGAATGTTCGTAAAAATGTTTTTAAAGAGCAAGCAGTGATCCCACGGATAACTACCTGCTCTTGAAAAATGAAAAGAACACTTTTAATTTTTCTTTTTTAAACACAACCCGTTTTCCTTTAAGGAAAATGGGCTGCATTTAAAAAGATATATATTGGAGCAGGTCCACTGTTTACAGTGGAAATGCCATGTATTCTGCGACACAGAGGTTCACCTCCTGCTCCATGATGAACATTTGTTGCACAACTTGGAGTCATGACCGCAACCTAGACACCACAGGCAATCGTTCAGATGTTTGACTGATATCTTCTTCCTTTAGTTACAGCACAGCTTAACGACTGTGGTTTTGGGGGAAACACCTGGCATAATGTCATATTTCTGAAAATTTCGGGGTCTATAAAAAGCGATGGGAGTGGGGCTTCGAATCTGTGTACAAGGAAACGGAAAGAAAGAAACTGATGTCAGCGCACAGGGACGACGTCTATAAGAGGCTCCCAGGGAGTCACTTTTGGAGCTGGTGTGCCGCCGATGTGGAGTCTCACGGCGCCACCTACTGGTGCACAAGAGTAGTTAATTGAAAAAACCCAGATCCTAACTGGTGTCTGGGAATATTCAAAAGTTGTGGAATCTGCAGTTAGAAGTATCCATCAGAAATTATGGTATAGGCATCTCTTAATTTAATAAATAATTGTTTGAAACCACATAACTATATACAAGGGTGCTACATGTAAGTAACTTCTGCAGTATGTTTGCTTCTACTACATAGTCCTGCATAGCTTTTTATTGTTGTTTTTTTAACATGATATTCAGCACCTTTATAAAACTGTACTTTATACATGAGATCCAGAATATGCTGTGTAACTCCTCTAGGGGGAACCGTTAATAAGAAAGTTATTGGTCTGGAGGGGTATTCAGTACACCTTTTAAAATATCAGCCTACTTACCCATTTTTTTGATACTGGTTTATAACAAACAATTTTGAGGACTGGATAAATGAAATTACCTAATCCATGAATGATTAAGGGCATCAAGAATACCCTACTTATCACCCAATATCAATCAATAACATAAGTGTGGGTATTCAGACAAAAATACTAGTCATTAAGAGCAAGCCAGGAAAAGGCATTAGCTCTAAACAGACAGGGATCTTGTAAGGAAAAATAGCCTTTGACAATAGTGGGTAATGGGGCTAGAATAAAAATACAACTTTCATAACTTACAATAGGGATATCTATTTAGCTTGTTACACAAACTAAGCTCCAATGATTGTTAACATTTTTAAGTCAGCTACAAGCATTCCTACTTCAGATAATTCCAAATGGATAAGTATCGGATTAGTTCCCTACTGAGCAGGGTATCAAACAAGGTTTTGCGTTTTCCACAATTCTATTCACTTTAACCATAGAACTTCTCACCTGAGAATAAATGATCTCGTCATGGAAGAGAAAAAGATAGTGTGATAAAGGGGAAGACTATGCTTTTTGTAGAAGAGTTATTTACTAATATCCCTCACATAGAGGATCTGCAGTGAATAAGGGTAGCACAGTAACTAAGGTGTAGGACTTTCAAGCTGTGAGGGATTTGGAGTATAATAATATTGCTGTTCTCTGCACAATAATGGGTGAGAGGAGGACAGCCCAAAAGGAGTTATTGGGAAGGGGGCGGTTCTATTGAGATCCATCAGGTCTGAGTACTGGCCTCTGTAACACTCAATCATCAGCCACCATTCCTCCCTTTCTCCCTCCCCCGAAGTCCTCGACTCCAACTGAAGCTGCATTCTTGTCACCACCCTCACCCTTTCTTACATGATATTTTTATTTCTTGCCATATGTCATCATAGCAGGCACCGGGGGAGGAAGAAAATGCATTGTGCATCAGCACACCTTCCCATGACAGTGGTGGTGGCTTGTGAACTGGTTCATGTCCTTTACATGTTACAGTCTACATCAGCTTCACAGCTGAAGTTCCACTGAAGAAAATCCTTCCCAATTCTCAGGGGTGGGTGGGGTGCTTGGGGGTCTGGGATACATTTCGTGTGCAGCAGTCACGAGCTTCAATAGCAGTCATCTTGAGTGGTCTTGCTTCCCTTGCTCATCTACTGCTCTCAACATACTTCCACAAAATGTCCATTGTGCCACAGTTAAGTGTAAACTACTAGAAGAATGAGATGGAAGGGGGTGAAGGCATGTGTCACACTACTGGGAATGCCACCTCTTTGATGCACTAAATTACTCGTCTTCCTGAGATCCTCCTTTCTTCGCCACATCATGCATGCCACCCTGGCTGCTTCATACTAAACTATGCATTTCATGCTGGTCAGCAAAAAGAAAAATGTGGGCATGTGGTTGGCTGGACAAGGCTAGAGTGGCTGTTAAGGTGTTCATGGGCTCCTGACTCATTTTGCTAATTATATCATAATGTTGTGGAACTCTGGTCTAATTTATTCAACTAGCCACCTTTGTTAATTCACAAACATCTATTCCTCAGTTTATCAGTATTCTTCAAGTAGATCAAACAGTTTGAGATTGGAAATCAGCCACTGTCCTATCGGCTAAAGCATCATCTAGGAAGAGATAATCAAGCCTTGAAAAGTGGCCATATTTCTTACTGTGCAATGTGTACCCCCTTACCGAGCCCATTTGATGGCACCACACATCAACCCATCTGAAATCCTGTAACATACTTCTTAGAGCCTGTCTGGTCTTAGGTGTACGGATGTACTCCCTTTTGGTGGATCTATCGAGGTTAATGTCCAATAAGGTTTTGAAATCACCCCCCATGACGGTGGACTCCTGGTGGTTGATAAAAAGGAGGGATCATCAGCGTTCATGAAAGCCTGTACATGCAAATTCAAATCCCGGACACCTTAGATATGCCAAAACCCATCTACTGGAGCTGTCCGTTTTTAGGCCCAAACCTCCACCCCTACCACTCTCCTCTAAAGGATTACAACCCCCTTAGAATAAATATCTTGATCTGAGACTACATAGCTCTCTATCCACCTAGACTTAAAAAAGAGGTCTCTGCTCTCAATTGCTGTTAGATGGGTCTCCTGCAGAATCATAACATGGGCAGTGCTTCCCTCAAGGTATCTGAGCACCAACCTCTGCCTTCCCTTTGACCTGAGGCCATTGACATTCCAGGTCAAGAAGCGTTTCTCTTTGCCTACCCTCATGTAAATTTCTAACCATCTCCACCTCGTCTTCCCTTTGATATAGTTAGTGCCGATGGTTATAAAGACCGCAGTTTGGTGAATTTGAGGACTTTTTTTTCCTTTTATTTCACTACTCTCCACTCAGTGCTCCTTCCGAGAACCCACCATGAGGAACCCAGGTCATATTTCCGATCATTCAGCTGTGACTATGCTCCTCCAATATCTCGGAGGTGTGCATAATTCAAGGTGGATGGTCAATTGTGCCCTCCTCTTGGACACAGAAATCGTAGTGGCCCTGAAAAGAGCTTGTGCTGATTTTTTCATCAATAACATGGGATCTGCTTCCCTCCCTATAGTTTGGGACACTTTCAAAGCATTTATACGGGATGCTTTGAGAAGTCAAGCTCACTTTAGGAATAAAGCAGAGAGAATGGAGCTTACTTCCCTGGAGCACGAAATTGGGGGTTTCTAGCTAATTTACAAACACAAAAGCTAGATCTGGACAGGGAACAAATGGCAAAGCTAAATTTTAAAATCAAGCTTGAGAAGAAGTGCAGGGAAAGATGGCAGGCCAAGTGTCAGAACCTCTTTGAATATGGGGAACAATCAGGATCACTCTTGGCATGGAAGACAAGGATAGTAAGGTCCTGGAATAACATCAAGGAGCTGATCATTAATTACTGGGGGGATATTTAAAAAAAGGCAAGAGAAATGCAGGATCATTTGGTCTCCCTCTTCTCAGCACTATATACAGAAGAGGTTTAACCGGACCTCAAGAGGCTCAGGCAATGGTTAAAGGAAAGGGTCTTCTCAGGGTTTAAGGAGTCAGGGAGGAAGTGTCTCGAGGCACAGATTACAGAGGCAGAACATTTGGAGCATTTAAAACATGTTAAGAATGGGAAGGCCGCAGGTCAAGATGCCATTCCATATGAGCTTTATAAGTTTTTGAAGGAAAAGGTTGTGCCTATCTGGGGGAAACTGTTTAACTCCATCTACCTAGAAAACGCTCAGATCCCAGACTCATGGAGGGAAGCTATGCTAGTTTTGATTTTAAAACCTGCCAAGGACTCTAGAAAGGCAGAATCATATCGGCCAATTTCTTTACTGAATGCCGATTATGAGGGCTTTATGAGCATACTGGCCGCCAGATTGACTACATTCGCTCCACAGTTAATCCACCCCGATCAAAAGGACTTTGTCCCAAAGCACCAGATTCATGAGTTCACTCAACAACTAATAGCATCTATTGACTTAGCCATGGCATATTCGATCCCTTTGGCAGTTGCTACAATTGATACTGCCAAGGCGTTCGACCGAGTATGCTGGGCCTATCTCTAGGAGGCCTTGGCAGCATTTGGCTTTAGCTCATGTTTCATCTCGACTCTCCAGAGATCATATATGAACTCGTCTGCCCGAATTCTATTCAATGGGTCGTTGACTAAGAGCTTCTAAAGTGGTAGAGGCATGAGACAGGGTTGGCCCCTGTCCCCCCCTTCATTTTGATATCTATATTGAGCCATTCGCCCAACTACTTAGAAAGGATCAACAAGTAACCTCTTTCTCCTTACAGCATTACAAAAATAAGATAGCGCTTTACGCTGATGATCTCATACTCTATATATACATTGGATCCCGCCCAGACCATCCATCGGGTAGAGAAGTTGGCAGATGAGTTTGGGGCCCTATCGGGATACTCTGTGAACATATCTAAGTCAGAGATTATGTAATGGAACATCGTTAACTGGGATGGGGAGGTCAAGTCAAAGATCAAATAAATGGGTATCTCCATAGTTCACCCACTTGAGGATCTCCCAGGATTTAATCTAGGGAAGGTGGCAAAGGAGGTCAATCTGCTGCTTTCTAGATGGAGGAACCTGCCATTAACAATTTATTGGCAAGTGAACTTGATTAAAATGTCAATACTTCATAAATTGACGTAACTTCTTAACTGTATCTCGCTTAAGTTTCCTAGACCGGCTTTAGCTAAATTACAGGGTAGAATCACAAGCTTTATTTGGGTTTCTGGTGGGGCCAGGCTGTCTTGGAAGTAATTGAGGCGACTAAAGAAAGGTGGCCTGGCACTTCCAGATCTGAATTTGTACTGTATGGCCTTTCAATTTAAAAATTGTAGAATGCTTCACGGGACTCCAGATAGCTCAACTTGGGTGAGGATTTTAGTACAAAATACCCCCAGAATTAGGATTTACCGATTTTCTTTATAAGTTCGCTGCACAAAAACTTTTCAAAAAAGTTTGATTAAAAGTTTTAAAGCCCGCGCTCACACTCTGGATTAGAGTCATGAAAGTATAGGGCATAGGCTACTATTCAGATTTTTCACCAATCTGGGACTCCCCCGGTACTTCAGATTGATTGCTGTATGGGCTAAGTCATCCATTGAGGAGGGCAGGGTTAGCTACCTGGGAGGAGCTATTCACAGCACAGGGGTTATTACCTTGATTGGGACAGGGGGCTCCCTATCAGGATTTTAAATACCTCTAGCTTTCTTCCTGGTATGCAAGTGCTAAAACAGAGTCGAGCAACACTTGGGAAGATGAGTCACTTTTCAGGATGTGAGGCTTATGAACAAAGAGGTTGCCATCTGATATTTGAAGCTTTTGGATGCCGAAGACAGCAATTTGGTGGCACCACAGAAGGTAGGGGGGAAATGATTCGAGAGCTTGAGCTACCACACCTGTAGCACAGATCCTTAAAACGTTTGTACTTTACAGTCAAACCTACCAAGTTAAAAAATAAGCCCTTAACATACCATATTGGACCCCTCAAAGGGTTGCCAGATTTGTAAAGGACCCCACCCCCAAGTGTAGAAGATGTGGCCATCTTGAAGCGAAAGATGAACACGTTTGTCACCTGTCCTATGATCAAAGGATATTGGGATATTGTGAGCAACCTAATTTCGGAAATTATGGGGATACCCATCGAGATGACCTCTTTGGCGGTGCCTATTGTTTTATCTAGTGCTTGTTGCTAGAAGAGAGATTTGTATACACTGGTTAGACCCATGTCCTCCCTCTCCGGAGAGCTGATTCAAGCATCACACCGGACCTGCAGGCTGGATATGTGAAGCACTCCGGACAGGGCGGATACAGTATGGGCTGATTTTATAAGGTGGAGTGGCATGTTGGTAGCAGAAAACTGAGTGGTCTCATGATTACACCCAAGCACTAACTTGAGTACGGGCTTTCAGCCCAGATTGTGGTGCTGGGCCCAAAGCAAGTGCAGCAGGCTGATGGCCAGTCCCCCAACACAGTATAGACTTAGTTTGCAGCAGCTTTGGGGATATGAGGACAAAAAATGTCAACAAGAAAAAGGAAATCAGCCAGTGTGGCTAATTTCATCTTACATTGTTTTCTTGCAGGAAAGCATCAAAGAGCATGTCAGGTTGTCAGCTAATTTTCTTCCCAGTCTCACCTCCACCCACTGAATGATTTTCTAAAATAACCTACTTCAGCTTGCCGTATCAATGGCCCACTCCAATTGCTCAGCTATTTTTGTGTTTAACTGGATCTCACAGTCTGCCTGTGTCCCTTCTCATAGACTATTAATGAATGCTGATTTCCTGATGACATTCCTAGTCAAGGCCAACATAGAACAGAATTACACTATGAAAACAATAATAGCAGTCAAACTTTAAAAAAAAACTATTGGGAAAAAAGCAGCACTATTTAGTTTTCTTCTTTGTTTTTGGTAGCTGAGGCTTGTGGCCAGGCACTGCTTGAAAGTGAAGGTATGCAACTTCTGCTTTTCCTGTATTAGTGAATGCCCATCCGCAGTGTGGAGTTTGCTTCCCACTTGGCTTTGCTACTGTCCATCCCTCCCTAGTAGTAGTTACTGGATCCACTCCAGTGAGCCTAGGGCAGCACAAGAGCAGCTCCTCTGTACATAGAAGACCTACTCTCAAGGGGAGCCCTAGATGTTCTCATGCAAGGTAAATGGGCGATGAAAGGATGGATGGATGCATGAGTAGACAAGTAGATGCACAGATGGGTTAATGGCTGCAAAGGCTGATTGGTGGACAGAGCTTCCGGATGCAGTTGAACTGGCAAAGAAAGGAGAGTGGGAGAGCGGACGGTGATTAACCACAGATAAATGGGCAGTTTGGTCAAAGCAAACTGGAGTGAATACATACAATGAGAAATGCTTAGCTTGAGAAAGATCATGTATCAAGTGAACTGGAGGGTAAAAAAGATGCCTGGAAGAGTAGGTACCAACTGTTGTCAAGTATACAGATATTGGGTGAGTAAATGGCTAGATATTGGAAGAATCTTAGGAAGGCTTTATTGATTGAGCCTCTCTTTGCAAAAACAGGAGGCCTGTGATTGGATTGATGGATTAAAAGCGAGGTGAAGGTATGTTTTTGAAAACATGAATTGATAGAGATATGCTTGATGCTGAGTGACTGGTTAAACAGCTGCATTCACATGGATGGATGGGAAGCATGTGTAAATGGTATCATAATTTCGGTAGGAGAAACAGCTACCTTTCAAGAGCCTGGCCCACATCCTTACAAGAAAGAAATCAGTCCCACAGTGAGAGCGAGGGCGCAGATACTTGGCCAACATTCGATGGAAAGATGGAGTGAGCTGGCCATGCGGAGTTACATGGAAGTACATCTCCTGGATGCAAATCAGTCTGTGGGACAATTCAGGGCACTGCAGCAGCTGCAGGCAATTGAGGGGTCGAGCCTTGCATTGGGGCCATCACAGTTGGGGCGAGTAAGGACCAGGCCTCCACCGATGCTGATGATCTCAGTAATCTGTTGAGAAAGGTAAGAGATGAAGAGAGGAAAGAGAGAGAATTATGAAAGACAAAAGGAGAATTTGAACACCCAAAGCAATTCGGTTTGAGGTGTGTACTGATGGATAATAATTATCATTAGTAATGCAGAAACTATTTTGCGCTTTCAAGGAAGAATGCATTAGGGGTGGTGTAGTGCAGAAGTTACAAAACATTCTCCTCTGGAGAGATATTCAGATTGCTAGAGATCTTAGGAAATGCACCCATGTGGCCAGCTGAGGATTTAATTCAAATTACTAAAGTTCGGCATGCCTACTGTGAGTTATTGAAATAAAGGTAGTCTTTATATATTCTAGAACATAATTGTTATTTTGGGCTAACAGAGAGAAGGCAGGTTGAAGACAGGTAAACTCCTAACCCTTTTAATGAAAAAGAGCAGTGTTGAGAATTGTTACTCTACTCTGTGTGAATGATGATAATATTGTGGTTTCTAATATTTCGGTTGAATTGTCTTCATAATATAACCATGACACTCAACATTCTGAATACAATCCTCAACTTTATATCTATTCCAAAAATAAGAGTTGAGCATGATTAGATAACAGTGGAAACACTGCAAGTATATGAAATATAACAGCATCAGCAAAACACCTGGTTTTGCTCGGTTACTGAGTGAATATTGTCCTACTTTTGGTCCTTGCCAAGACCCATTATTGGTAAACAGCTATTCCTGCACATTCAAATAAAAATAAACCACCTTGTATAGGAATAACGGTTATCACTTCTAAATGTAGATAAAAACATAAATGATTGTGCAAATTAGATACACATTTCACAATTTGAACACTGATCTCAAAATCTTATCCAGAATTTTCTCATTGAAGTTAGAAAATACTGTGTCAAAAAAATTCACTTCTCACAGACCAGTTTCTTCCAATACAGGTATGGATTCTCTAAGGTTTAATCTAAACTTGACTCAATGAATCTTAATGCAAGCAAGGAAATATCCTCTACGGCTGTATGTCTTGATGAAGCGAAATCCTTCAATAGAGTAGATCTCATCTTCACCATGAACAGTAAGCAAATGCCTGTTTTAAGTGAAAGGGTTTTGTCAGAGAAGCTCTACTACCAGAGGGGCATACATCAGGCACTCACTCAATTAATTATTTATTTATTCGGTTAATAAAAAAACATAAAAGTACTGTGTAACAGACTTCACACAAACATTTCAAAATGAACATGTCCTTGTTAAAAACACAGGTAGCAGCATATCATAGATATAATACATGTAGAAAAAGGAGATCACATATCTAAAAACATAAGTCATCAGGCACCAGTTCATCACCACTCCAATGGGTGTTGTAATTTATCTAGCTGTCCGACATCAATCTTAGTCTCACTGTACTGGATAAAAAGGAGGCAATATTAAAACACACAAATTCGTTAGGTGGCATTTGTAAATACAGGCCTGACCTGAGTAAAGTCCCTCCCTTACAATAAAGGTAAAATAAACTTTTTACGCTGTTCAGTATAATACTCACAAACATAAGAAAATGGACGGTGTCCTAAATTGACAGGGAATCCCAGCAACATGGCCCCAAAGTTGCAACACTATTCCAACCCTTCAGATGACCCAAAAGACAATGGATCAAATTCAACATGGATCTAGTTAATAGATATGGGTGATTCAGATTGATTACTGACGTCAAATATGGCTCGATAAATTGTGTAGTTCTTAATACAGCATGTGCCCATACGAGCGGCTTACGAATTTCTCTTTATTCTCTTCTTTCGCGTGCATTGGACCAAAATGCCTTTTTTTCCAACTCCAATCAGATTTAACAATTAACTCAAGAGAATCATATAGTTCTGGGTGTCCCAGTTCGGTAAATACCAATTTAATATACTTCAGCCAAGGAATTCTATCTCCCCGTCCCAAACTCTTACAATCCCTCACAATCACCCAGTTGAGCCCAGTTTCCATATTTAGCCAAACCAAGATCCATCTCACTTGAGGGCGTTATTCTAACATATCTGAGAAATCTCTTTAGCCTAGCTCCTCATGCAAATAGTAAAAAGAGGTCGATTGAGGTAGATATAACAATCTCCTCAAAAACATATTCTGTACAACTTGTAGATCTGATGTGTCCCTATAACCCCATATATCACTACCATAGCTTACTGCTGAGATGACACATCTGGAGTACCAGATTTTAGTGAGCACCTTGATAAGCTTATTCCCCAGAGTTGTGGCAAAATCGAGGAAGGCTGATACAGCCCTAGCCATCAGATTCCTTCTGGAAGCAATGGTCTATGAGGCTCATCAATCAAAAAGCACACCTAAGTATGTAAAGGACTCCACCCTTCTAAAATATATTTCCTTGGAACTATAACTAAAATATGAGATGTTTTATAATTTTTGCTAAAATCTAAGTTGTTCATAAAGTCAATAAAAAAAATGAGGAGCTGTTGCAGGCCTAGAATGGTTCTTGCAATAAGAACAGTATAATCTGCGTATAATAGAGCTGGAATTAATTGTGAACTCACTCAAGGTATATCCTTACTAGCTTCATATAGTGTTGGGTCCAAATGATTAATGTAAAGTGTGAAAAGCAGGGGGAAAGAATACACCCTTGTCTCACTCCCCAATTGACTTTAAAGGAAGAGGAACAACTTCATTCTCTGCCATATTTAACGCCTGCTGACAAGTTCTTGACCAAATCGTTTCGGAAATTATATCTTTATAAATCCCCATGTCAAGTATAATTCCCCACCAAATCAAGCATAATGCCCCATAACTTACTCCTGTTGACGCTATCAAAGGTGGATGTTAAATACATAAATACAAATCAGAGGAGCCACCCTAGCCACAGTATACTTGCCCACAAGCAGATGTAAATTCAGGCACTGATCTAAAATGCCACGCCTCGGCCTAAAGGTGATCAGAAAGGATGTTTCTGCTCAGGACGCAAGTCTTAAAAGGATGACCTTCAAAATAACCTTAGCCATAGAATCAATCAGGTCTATAGCACCAATCATCCTTCTGGTCCTTCTTGAGAACTGGAACGATGACAAACATGGTTCAAGAGGAGGGAATGTCCGCTTTGCATGCAGCATTTAAGGCGCTTGTAAGAAATACGGGCAAAGTCAAAGGGTCAGATTTAAATAAATCTAAAGGGACTCCATCAGGCCCCGGGGCTTTGCCCCTAGATAAATAATGGATCGCCTCTCTGACTTATCATTAGGGGAAAAGATCAAACAATTTACAATCTCCCAGAATAGGGAGCTATTTATTAATGAACTGGGCTGTGAAAGTTGATCCCAAGACTCCCACTTAAGTTCATTTTTCCGTTCTCTGATTGCTAATTTAAAGCTGTGATGACATGCCTTTACCTCAGCTCTAGATCTAGGAGATTTCTTCAGAGATATAATCAGATTTCGATGAACCCTTGAGCACTTCTATTGAACCACCTACACTGGATCTAATACTTGTTTGATCGAGGGAGTGTTAGCCGCTGAGCAATCTGACTATAAACCCTGTTAAAAGAGGCCAATACAACTTCCGGTTGAGAGGCAGCATTTAAACAAGTATCTAGATTCTGGCCACAACCATTTGACAGGTTAAATAAAAAGGAGTCAGGAATCACCTTTTTCCATTTCAATCTACGGTCTTGATTAGTTGACTACACTAGATTATTTGTGAGCCACCCTTGAAGAGGTTCCCATGCCCATAACTCCAAGCAACAGATAAATATAATAAATTATGGTTGCTCTGCTGATGCCATATGACCTCTAAAAACATTATAAATTCTGCCAAGTGAGTGCCTTTCTTAATCAGCACAGCAGCAAAACTAGATTAAAGTCAGATAAAATATGATTATGCATTTCCCTGGGTAGCATGCTTCATATGCTGAAAATAGTCAATACCAGATTCATCACC
Source organism: Calotriton arnoldi (assembly GCA_963921515.1). Lineage (NCBI taxonomy): Eukaryota > Metazoa > Chordata > Amphibia > Caudata > Salamandridae > Calotriton > Calotriton arnoldi. The sequence continues at coordinate 2,264,382 of CAWUFW010002282.1, read as the reverse complement.
TGCCTATCTAGTGCTGCAGAGTTTTATTACACAGGTGTATATTAACTGTTCCCAGACCAGTTCTCCTGTGCTTCTGTTCTGATGGTATCCTAAGGATAGAAAATTAGGGTAAACAAACTCTTTGGGGTAAACCTGTGGCTCTGCTTAACCATGCAAAACCCAACCAAAGTTTTTTCGTCAGGCCCCATTCAGTACTTCTAACTACATTGATTTCAGTGAATAAGTATCTACCCACCCCTCTCAAGTATTGCACTAATGCACTACTTTGTTTTTGAGGTGGAGGGTGGTTTTGCTTACCCCTTGCTTTAGTGGTGAAAGAATGGTTTTTATGCTTACCCAAAATTGCCACAAATCTGTAGGAACACTGAAACAGGTATGGCCCTGTCTCTGACTGGCACAGAAGGGCCTGATCTCTGCCTGGTTTTAGCCCGGCAGCGCCCGGGCACGTTACGCATTGTGGGGCTCAGGAACTTGATAAATAGCATCAATTTGCTGTCTCCATCCTTCCTGGCCCCTCCTGCCAGCAAAGTATTAGGGTTAAGGTGGTCCATCCAGCAGCTTCAATAATATGACACCATGTGGGGCGCAGGAATGTGCTAGCTCCAACTCACTATCTCCACCCTTCCTGATCTCTCATGCCAGCAAAGAATTATTGCCATAGTAGTCCAATCAGCTGCACCTGGGGCAAATGATAAAGAAGTGTAGGCTCTGTGCGCTATCCGGACGCAGACAGGTATTAGCATCGAAGATGGGCTTGCCTTAATTTGGCTTGACTTAACTAATCTTAATGCAAGCAATTAAACATCCTTTACGACTGTATGTTGTGATGAAGCAAAAGCCTTCAATAGAGTAGATCTCATCTTCACCACGCACTCTAAGCCAATGCCTGTTTCAAGAAAAGGGGTTTGTCAGAGAAGTTCTACTACCAAAGGGGCATACACCAGGCATTTCCTTACTCTTCTGATTTTGCTCTTATACTTCTGACTGCCTTCCCGAGAGATAATGATCAGGTTGCATGAATGATTAAGAATATAAATTCACACAGTATGCAGATGTTTCTCTAGAGGATCATTTGCAACTTGATTCAAGAATATATTATCCTCCCAGGATATAAGTTAAATGAGGATAAAAATAAAAATATAGCATTTCCCTCAGAAAGACTATATGTCAAGGGATCTGCAGATAGGTGGGACATCAAGTAATCTGAAAGTTGTAGCTTGGAATTAAAATTGTTCATGACTATTACAATGGTGCTAAAGTGACCATCAAAGAAATAAAGGATAATAGAGACAAAAGGGCAAGAATAAAAACTGGATTTTGGGATAAAGTGAAAAGACTCCAAAAGTGCCTGTAAAAAGTTTGGTTTTTGATTGAGGGGGGTGAAAAACCCTCTCAAACAACAACCACAATCCTTGTCAGGGTGAGCCACAAAAGTCACTAAATTAACCTGTGCTTAGCCCTCTGGTAGCTTGGCACAAAAGCTGTCAGGCTTAACTTAGAGTCACTATGCTAAGTATATTTATGCAACATGCAAAGGGCCCAATTACGACTTTGGCGGTGCGACGCTGGGTCTGCCCTGCCGCCACACCGCCAAAGCCTTGGTCAGACTGCCCGCCAGATTAGGAGTTTCCTCCTGCCTGGCGGGCTTTTTTGTTGCATTCCCACGGCGGTGCGTCTAAAAATGGCCACCGCAATGGGAACGCCAAAAACAGTTTGTGTACGGTATGGACTGAAAAGTCCATGCCATGCAGGAACTGCTGTGCATGCACACAGGGGGGCATATGTTGTGCTCTCCTGTGTGCATCCACAGGGCGCACAGGCACAGGGGGCCCTGTAGGGCCCCCTGTGTTTCCTCTCCACCAGGGTTTTCATTGAGGAGGAACCGCCATGCCAAACATATTGATGCCCTACACTGCCGCAAAACCTCCAGAGAACGGCGGTTCCTTGGCGGCTGCAGCGGGGCTATAGCAGTCCCACTGCCCAACTCATAATAGTGCGGTGGGGAGACCACCACCACTGCGCCCCAGCGAGTCCGTGGTCCGTGGACCGCGAGACTCGTAATTGGACCAAACTGTAATAAAGTGAAAATCCAACACAAGAGAAATCCCACACCAATTTGGAAGAATAGAGTAAAATGTAATAAATAAAATGAGGCCCAAATGACAAAAATACAATTAGTAGAACCAGAGATACGGAATTTTAAAGGTTTAAGTAAAAATAGCGCCAAGAAGCAGTATATGGTCCACCTAGACCAGGGCAAAGTTACAACTTCAGGCCAACCGTAATGGAGTGCCGGACGGATACTGGGACCAAGTTAGTCCCACTGAAAAAGTTACCTTCTTAAAGTCCTGCATGCAGAATTCAAAACTTCAGGATTTCAAAGGAGGAGCTCAACTGGTGCCAGCCTGGGAAGGCACCTTTTGGGGATAAGGCTCTCACTCCAGTAGAGGCCAACAGGGCTCAGGCAGGACCAGTTGCAGGTCCACGAAGGGCCTGTTTCAGCAGGTCAGCTGGCCATTTGCAGGGAGGCCTCTGGAGCTTGTTGTGTGCCTGTAGCTCAGAAGATGAGGTCAGCCAACTGACCCTGGGGCCGCTCTAGTAGTCCTGAGTTCAAGGAGATAGTCCTCTCGCCTTTGAGCAGCAAGGTAGGCCTCAAGCAGGAGGGCTGTCTTTGAAGAACAAGGCAGGTGTCAAGCAGCAGGGAACTCCTCTGAACAACAAGGCAGATGTCAAGCAGCAGGGCAGTCCTCTGGTAGAAGCAGGACAGTCCTCTGAGAAAGAAGGCAGGCCTCAAACAGCAGGTCAGTCCTCTGAGAAACAAGACATGCATTAAACATCAGGTCAGCCCTCTGGAGTACAAAGCAGTCCACCTATAGTTTCAGCAGATCCAGAAGAGTATTGAAGAGAGAGTCCGAGGGTCCTAATTTTATATCAGGTGCCAGCTTTGAAGTGGAAGAGTTTTCATCCCACAGATGGTTCTGAAATTTCTGTCCTCCATGCTCCAAGAGGTCTGGGTGGCAATTAAACCGGTGTTAAGTTCTTTGTGAATGTGCTGGAGGCAACCTTTGAAATGTAAGTGGGACTGGGAACACCTCCGCCCATCCTGGCAGGATGTCCCTCTCCTAGTTACTCCCAGGTACTATTGTTCACTGTCTGGGCCCAATATGCATTCCTGATGGGAGACTAATTAACAGGCCCAGTCAGCTGGAAACTCCTAGAAGCCCTCAGATAGTTTAGAGCACAAAAATGCCATTTTCTAAAAGTGGCATTTTCAAAATTGTGATCTAAAATCCAACTTCACCATTAAAGAGGATTTAAAATTACAATTAATCCGAGTTCAATCATGACCTTTTTACCTGTTCCCAATCAGAGGTTAGAACTTAGTAAATGTAATAAGGCAACCCAATGCTATCCTATGGGAGAGGTAGGCCTCACAGTACTGAAAAACTATTTTGGGAGTTTTTCACTACCAGGACATGTAAAACTTAAAATCACATGTCCTATCCTTTAAATACAATGCACCCTACCCAAGGGGCTGTTAGGGCCTACCATCAGGATGACTTATATGTATTAAAAAAGGGAGGTTTAGGCATGGGAAAAGGTTTATTTTGCCAGTTTGAATTGACAGTTTAAAACTGCACTACAGCCTGTAATGACAAGCCTGAGGCATAAGTAAATAAATGTATTTATTGATTACTAAAAATCATTAAAATATATTCTAATAAAACAGTTGTAAAAATCATTAAGATATATAGTGATAAAACAGCTGCCACACTCATCAAAATACAGCCGTTAAAAGCAGGCCTAAAATAAAATTTGCACAACCGTTAGATACCAATAATTTGTCTGCTGTTCTTAAAACCAGCAAAACTACCTTAGGCAATCAAAAACAATCAAAAACCGCAATGCATCCCTTCAAACGAGTTAATTTAAGCTGTTATTTCAGAATTTATAACAGACTGACATTAAAAATGCTTATAAAGACAATGCAGGTTAATTATTATCAAACAAGATAATCATAAAGCACTACCAGACTGGATATCATTTCAGGCAGGTGTTAAAATACATTTGAATTTGTCAATATAATCCTAACACTGAAGCTAAAACTACCATTTTAAGATCATTTCAGGATTCCATTAATTATTAGCGTTAGGAATCCTAGGCCGTCTACACCATAAATGCCATCAATCTGTCAATATTAATAATAAAATACATAATATTCAAAAATAAAATATATATGTAATATCGATAAAGATAAAAGACATTCTTCCGGATTCCGAAGCATTAGACTGTCAATCCAGGTATGGCCACATTTTTAAACGGAATTCAACATGTTCTCAGCCAGGGTCAGACACTTCACCAGGCGGCAGATTACCAAAACTGACCTGCCTGATTGACAAAATTCAACAGCTTTGTGGCAAGTTTTCACTTCTGTGACTAAAAACAATGGTTTTAGCAGAATTTGTCACACCTGCAATAATTGTGGGCAGGTACAAATTCTGTGCAATAAAGATTCTTTTTCATAGCCACACAGTCTACAGCAAGATGTTGTCCATTGCTGAATCCACCTTGGTATACCATCCTTGGTGATGTACCTGCCAAATCGCAACCATAGAAACTTGGTCTTCATACGAGCTGAGAAATGAGCCCTCAGATAAGGCTGAACCTCAAGTTTTTCATGACTATTAACAACAGTCCAGGAATACTTTCCCCCTGTCAGGTCCTCTTTGTCCGCCTCGAAAGATAGTTGCTTCATTACTCGGTTTAAAAAGATTCTTAAACTGGTTTTGTTGATTATCTTAAATGCAGATAGTTGATAGTCAAAGGTGTGAAGGCACTCAGAAAAATAGGATTTCCAAACATTTGTGTAATGAGAATTATTGAGTTCCTACCAACACAGCTTTACTAGAGTATCAGGTTTAGATGATAGCAACACTTGTAGACTAACTAGGATTTGACTTTGCAATCCAAACTCAAGACGGATTTTAGCATGGCCTATGGTCTTTGGTAACTTAATAAAAATGGATTTAAAAGCCTTTATTTGTAACTTATCGAATAGTGAAGCATCTTGACCGCGAAAGATGACTGATCCATAGGCCAGTGCAGGGACCAATTTCACCTCCATGACTTTGACCAAATGATCGTAATTTGGACACATTAGCTTAACTCACAAGGCCTTAAAAGCATAGATGGAAGTGGCGCTTTTGGCTCCCAAATGATTTGAGATGTCCTTTGAAAAACACTCTATCATCGAAAATGATGACAAGATATGTATAGGACCTGGCAGGCTCCAAAGGATTCCCCCTGACAAGTCAAACACATGGTTTCACTTTAGAATGACCTATTGTGATAATTTGTTTTTTTCAAATATTCAGCTCCAAGCTGTTGACTTAATCATTTTCATCGAAGCACCCTATTATCCGCTGTAAGCCAAATGGTGTATTTATAAGTAATAAAGGGTCATCAGCATATTGTAGGTATTTTATGTTATGCCTGTAAAGGAGGGAGCATGGGCATTCACATTTTCGAAATGTTGAGGAAGATCGGTCATAAAAAGATTGAATAAACATGGGGCAAGGACACAGCCATGCTTTAAGCCGCAGAAGGTGTTAAAGTTTCCGAGTCAGACTGGTGCCATCTACCAGCATCACCTGAACCCACGTGCTGGTATATAATAGGATTATTAAGTCGAAAAGGGCACAGGCAGTCCCCAAGTAACGAGTTTTGCCCATAACTGATCTTGTGGAACAGAGTCAAAGGCGGCCTTCAAACCACAAAACAAATTTATAATTTCTGCTTTTTGTGTATTTCTCTTCCAGCCATTGAAGTGAGAGTCAGTCGATTAGTGATTGTTGACTGACCTTTCATAAACCCTGTTTCATAAATGGGAATTATGTTTTGCGATGCAACCCCCTCTTCAAGCTCTTCTAGTAGGCTGAACGCAAATACCTTCGCTTCAACATCTGTTAAGGCAATGAGTTGGTAATTTGCAGGATTGTCTATTGGTCCGCTCTTGTAGATAGGCTGAATTCCCCTGCCAAGATTCTGGAACAGACCTCGTTATTAATATCTCATTAAATAGGGGAGTTAGAATAACAGACCACAACTTAGGGTTAGTTGTAAAGATTGAATTAGGGAGGCCATTTGGGCCCGGCGCTCCAGGCCTGAGACATGTTTTAAAAGTCTACTTTTATTGGGTGGCACAATGAGTAGCAATTAATTCACTGGCCTTCAGTACATGTGGTACCATATATGAGGAACTTATAAATAAATGAAATGTACCAATCAGGTAAAAACCAATTGTACCATGCTTTAGGGGGAGAGCACAAGCACGTTGGCACTGGTTAGCAGAGGCCAGGAGCACAAAGTCCTAAAAACCTACAAAAACTGGTTCAGAAAACAGGACTGGGGACTGCTGCCCAAAACCTAGAAGTTAAAATATTTATAATCCTCTTTTAGTATTAAAAAGGCTTCTCTTCAGCCTATAAAATCTTCTTGGATTTCTTGTAGGCTCCCAGGAGAAAATCTTGATTCATCTGGAAGTTCTTAACGACAGAAATTAAAGTACATAGGTCTGGATTACCTGATTTGAATTTATTAAGAGTTAGCTTACTCTCTCAATTACTTCTCATTCCGAATTTTCTGACTGTCACTGCATGTTTACCTATGTAGGAGACTCATGTCATGATCCTCAGAAAGCAGATACAATAATTTCAAGTGCTGCATGGGTTCTGAGTAGATGGTTGCTGTGTCAGGGACCACTGTTTGTGTACATCAGCTAGCCTAGTGAGCCAGGCATGTGGGTTCACATTTCACTTCAAGCCCAGAAAAAGGATGAACAAGTGACAGAAAATGTGGCTGAACTCTCAAAAAGCTGGAAGAAGGGTTGGGGAATGAGGATAAAGGTCTTGTTTCTGTGATCAGAAACAGAAATGGAAAGACAGCCCTGAGAGCTAGGAACTTGCTTTAATCAGCTCACGATTTGTGAAACCTGGGTGCTGTCAGTGACACTTTGATGCATGCTGACTGAAGAGCCTGCTCAAGACCAGAATATACTGCTACTGCCCAGCAAGACCCAAAGACCATCATCGCCGACAACGGTGCTCTCTCACGTCTCTCTACAGCCACACAAAAGAGAATTATTGTCCTATACAAGCTCAAGCAGCCTGTGGTGTGTGAACCACTTTGAAACATGGTTTGCTCTGGGTATTCTTGCCCTGTGAGTGGCTAACTACTTTGGTCTGGAAGAAAGGTGTGGGGCCTTTCACTATATTAATTTTACTATGCTAAAGAATATTGAAGTAAATAAAAGTATCCTACTTTTCATTAAGTTATGATGCTGCTTGAACATTTGATTTATTGTGTACCAATTTATAAACCTCCATTACTCTCTGGGACTCAGCCTTGACTGCTTGCCATCACTACCCTTTGAGTCTCTAATGAGGACATTCTTGGTAGCTCAGAGAGCTTGCACAAGTACTTGGCTCCTCAGCTTCCCATGATGGCCAGCAATATTTGTGACAAGGATCGTCTATTTGCCACTGAATTCACTAGGCTACAGGAAACTGGCTTGACAAATTGCATGAGACCATTTACGGCTCTGCTTGCATTAGAAGGACCTCAAAGCCCAGCTCTGCCTGCACCTCCCAGTTCTGCATAAATAGGACAGTTCCACTCTATGCTGTCTCTGCTACGACAGGACAACCAAACTATACATGCCTTAGAATGATAACTCTAAGAATCGCTGCCTGCATTAGGACATCTACACCCTGCTCTGTCTTCATTAGAATGACACTAACCAGCTTTTCCTGCAATGGTAGGACAAAAAGCACCCAACGTTCTAAGGATCTAAAAGTTGCCACAGATGTCTCCCTGCTCCAGGGAACATCTTTTTGGGTATCCAGCTCTGTCCTTATTAGCATAGCATAACCATAAGGCTCTGCCTACATTCGGTGAACAGTTCCATTCAGATCTGCCAACATTAGATAATAGGTGCACCCAGCACTGCCAACAATGTGACAGTAACATCCTGTGATGCTTACATTAGGAGGGTAGTAGGTGAATTCATAGAAAAATGAAAACATAGAAAGCATATTGGAGGAAATGAAGTCATGGATAATCCTATTTAAGGAAAGTCATTTAGAACGAAACACCAAAACATCGAAAATGAGTGGAAACAGTTTAATGGAAATGCATTTAAATCAAAAATGTAAAAGTGCATTTAAATGAAACATAATTTAATCGAAACTATAGTACAATAAGGATTTAGTGTCATTAGTGACATTGCATTTTAAACAAGGATGCAACAGTTGTAAAATGTTTATTTTTAAATAATGGCACTAGAAATAGAACTCCAGAACAAAAGTTTAAAGTTCACATGCAGCGCCTGCAATTTTAGAAAACAGTGCAGGCACGCAACACAGTTTGCCCTTTGATATTGAGTGCATTTCCAGAAAACTTTCTCTTTGTAACTTTTCTCTCTGCTGGAGGTGTACCCTCCTGTAGTTAACAACACCACACTAGGAGTTAATATATTTTACTTCCATTTCTTTAAAGCGTTATTGGCACTGGAATAGGACACAAAAGTAGGGTCTATTCTGTTTAAGGCCAGGAAAAGGAACTCTACTACATTTAGAGCAGAATTGTGTCAGCAAATGGTTAACTTCACCTTTTGTGTGGCTGAGGGAGCTAACGGAAGTCTTGTGTTACTGCGCCCTCTGCTGCCTTCCAGTTAGAATGACAGTTGATCTGACGAAAGATCAAGATTCTAAACTGCTGATTCACATGCACGAGTAGAAAATTGTTTGAACCAGAATAAAAATAGCCTTTTTCGAGAAAAAAGACATTTCTCAAAAAGGTTTTGATAAAACAAACTAACCAATCTTAAAAACATAATTCAAAGTTTCCATTAAATTGCAACAATGACAATGTAGTTCAAGGAAAAAGTTATCCATTAATTCACATACAACCATTAGGACTGGACCACAGAGTTCTGCAGTCAATAAGAGAGCAAAAGATACAAAAATGATGGACGGAATGCGGAACAAATCAACCATTCACCCCCAGTCAAGAAATCTGGGTTAAATCCATAGTTCTTTTGCTCACAATGCCACCCCAGTTTAGACCTGGTCATATGCAAATCAGTCTTGTCCCTGTGCCTCATGGGAACAGTCCAGCCTGAACTGCCAGGCCAGGTCCTCCCTGGACTAGAAACAAGCATCCTGAGACCGGTTTCGGGGCATCACCCCTCATCAGCGAGGCATGGGTTCCGTGCTCTCCATGTCACTGGAGTCAAGCTAGCCTGAATGATGAGGGGTGAAATCCCAAAACCGGTCCCACTATGCTTGTTTCTGATCCAGGGAGGACCTGGCCTGGCAGTTCAGGCTGGACTGTTCCCATGGGCGCAGGGTCAAGACTGATTTGCACATGGCTGGATTTAGACTGAAATGGCATGGGGAAGGAACAAACGATGGATGAATGTTTGACGTTGTTCAACATTCTGTCCACCAATTGTTCTTTTTGCATTTGTCACCCCGAGTGGGACGGGTATGCCCAGACGTGGGTCCCGTGCTCTCCATGCCACTGGAGTCAAGCTGTCCTGGCTGATGAGGGGTGAAACCCTAAAACCAGTCTCAGGATGTTTATTTCCAATCCAGGGAGGACCTGGCCTGGCAGTTCCGGCTGGACTGTTCCCATAGGGAGCATGGTCGAGACTGATTTGCATATGGCTGGGTTTGAACTGGAATGGCATGGGGAGCAAAAAACCGATGGATTTAGGCCCAGATCTCTGTACTGGGGTGAATGTTTGACATTGTTCAACATTCTGTCCATCAATTGGTTCTTTTTGCATTTGTCAATAAGAGAGCAGCATCTCCCAGCTATGCTGGCTTTAGGGGTACGGCACAATCACCCTGTGTTGCTTCCAGTAGGTGACCAGCCCCATCCAACTCTGTCTGCATTAAGAGGCCTGCACTATCCAGCTCTTGGAGGTCAGCAAAATACAGGTGAATCCTTTACTACTTCATCATCGCTTAGCTCTGTCCGCAATATGAGATCTGTGTCTTCTAGAAGGACGAGACCATCCATTGTGTATAGTGAGAAAGAACTGCCTTGCATTCTATGATGTAGAGGTTCACCACCCACTCCATGATCAACATTTGTTGCATAACTTCGAATCATAACTGGAACCTAGGCACCACAACCTATGGTGCAGATGTTTGACTGACATCTTCTTCCTGAAGACACAGCACAGCTTAAAGACTTTGGTCTTGGGGGAGACACTTCCCTGACACACTGTAATATTTCTGGAAATTTCAGGGTCGGTAAAAATCTACAGGAGTTGTGAGTGGGGCTCTGGATCAGTGTCCTAGGGCACAGAAAAATTAAACTGATGTCAACGCACAGGGACGTTGTCAGTATGTGGCTCCGCAGACCCACCCCACTTAAGCTTGCCATATCCTAGGGTTTAAAAAGTATTGTGGCTAGGATTGAACCAGTTCTTACAAACATAAGAGAAGATCACCTCCTTGTTCTGCAATAAGGCAATACCACAATATGATGGCTGTAGAAGGAACAATTTGGCACATTTCTCACAGTGATGGAAGTTCTTCAAACAGCAAGAGGACTCTTGAATTGTTTGAGATTACCTTTTCCAGGAGAGAGTCTATTGATGTACTTGCCTAACCATTTATGCAGGGAGAATCGAAACGTTGATATATGATTGGCAATATATTAAATTAACAAATTTGCTAGAACACTTGATCCAACAGTTTAGTATATAGAATAACAATTGTATTAGATGACCAATCTTTATATATGTGCTATATTTTCATAAATTAATACATAAAGTTATTGCACCTTGTGTCTTTCCCACACATTGATGATACTGAAGAATTCTATATGATTTGGATTTTGTTTATGAATTGTGTAATAAAATAATCATCAGCTCTATTTTCTATTCGTACAGAATATGCATATCTGAATACTGTAGTCCATTTAAACTACAGTGTGAACTTTTCAAAATTCAGTATTGATAGATTCCTAACGGTTTAAAGATCTTTTCTCACTTTCAATAACAGTGTAGAATGACGTAAAAGGGATCTGAAATAAACTCCCAATGGTTCTTAAATCTTAAACTGTGCTCCGAGGACTCCTGGCAGTGCACGATGCCTAGTCAGGGGTCTGCGACTGTGTTAATTAATTAAATAACATTAAAATTGATACATTAAAATTAATGTACTAGTTACTTACCTTCGGTAGCGGTGTATCTGGTAGAGACGTTGTCAGATTCCTTAACTTAGAATATCCCCAGGCGTGAGACTGGATCCGGAAATTTTTTGCAGCAGCACCTCTGCGCGCCGGAGGGACGGCGCCACATGGCCTCGCCCTGACGTCGTCCACGTTGGTGACGTCAGCGAGGTTACATAAGTCCCCCCCCCCCCCCGGCGCGCTGACATCAGTTTTCTTCGGAGAAACTTTTCCGCGCACAACGCGGAGCCACCAACAAAAAAACTGTGAAAGTAGGGGAACGGTGTGCGAGGGATGAAAAATCTGTGAATGGTGGAAGACACCATCGCAAAAGACAGAATCAGACACTGTCTACATATAAGAGAAAAGCCGTGCGAAAGATCCCCGCAAGCTAAGCGAAATCCCTTCCCTGAGTGCAAGAAGGGAAGAACAGCTCAACAGACAGAAATAGACTGATATCACCATGGAGAACTGTGCCGTTCAGAAAGAACGGAGCACAGAAAAAACAACAGTCCACTGTAGGAATGTATGAAAAAACTGGCCCTTCACCTATAATAACGGAGGTTGGAAACAGAACACAACCGACCCCTAAAGAGGAAGCCCAAGAGGAGACTAGGACTCTGAGTTAATAGAAAAGGTGGATGGAAAGGAGGATAACTGGAGAGGAAAACGACTCCCCCAGTGAATGAAAGGCACCATATTACAGGAAAGAAGCCCCCCCAGTAGAAGATAACTGTATATGGAGACTCTCAGAGGGGTGCAACAAACTGAACTCCCGTGAGAGATAACCCAAAGGCAAGGGAAAAGGCTAGTGGAGAACACCACTTGGCAAGGTTGTCGCAGAACGGGGAGGCTGGGCGGGCGTTAAGGAATCTGCGGCTAGACAACGTCTCTACCAGATACACCGCTACCGAAGGTAAGTAACTAGTACATCTGATAGAGACATCTAGCCGCAGATTCCTTAACTTAGAATAGATACCACAGCCATACCCCAAAGGGGAGGTGGGTCAGCGACAGAACAACAGAAGCGCCAAGCATCCGATCCGGCAACAGAGTAACGGATAAAGGGGGGGAGGCTGTGGCGGAACAGCCAGACAGCAACCCAAGCAGCTGGGCAGAAACGGGATGGTAGAATGTACTAAAAACGCCAGAATGGCGCTACACCATACCCGTATAAAAAGGAGAGGTAGAACGGCATGAGCCATATACCAGAGCAAAGAAAGAGAAAGAAGGACCACTTTTCGCTCAATGGCGCACGATGAGCCTAACAGACTAGCCTATAGAAGGCTGAAAGAGCCTGTGCCAAAAGCCCAAAGCCAAGAGCTAGAACTTGAGCAATGCGCTGGGAATAGCTGGCGGGACAAGCCCAGTGCACACCCAATTCCAAAAAGGGGGAATAGGGGCAAACAGCATTAACGTGAAACCCGCTGAAGCAGGTAGAAACATGCAGCAGCAAACGGCCACAGAGACCTTAAAGTGGCTTACACAAAAAGCATAAGAGTGCCCGACCGGGCAGCATGAAGCCAAAGTGAGAAACAATCCACCATATAGACTTGCAGGCAGTAGTCAAGGACCACTGCCAGCAGAAGAGCTGTCCCGCAGGCGTAGCTTTAACAATAGTAGTTGATAAGTTAGAAAAAAGGGCATCCCCGAAGGAAGTGGCCAAGAACACCAAGGTAACGAATCATGGGAAGAGCCTCAGAATCCGAGACCAAACACTCCAGAAAAGACACGTACAGTGTCCACCAAAAAGGGAGCATTTGTCAAATGGGGAAATCACCCCAGTAAGCGGAAGCAAGGAGAAACCTATGGGCAACTTAAAACTGTAGTGTAGTTCCTATTTCCCTAATAGGCTCTGCGCATTGGAATAATATAACCTATAGGCTTGACATAGGACTAAGGTCGGTATGTCCCTATCAAGTATATTCAACTTAATTACTTGTGCCAGCTAGCTCAGAGGCCACTAGAAACTCCTTGAGAACAAGAAGGGAGTAGTTTCTGGCAACCGAAAAACATGACAACTTTGTTTCCCTTTAGAAGCGGAACACGTCTCAGAATCGTGGAAACAATAGATAACAGTTTCACTCAGTCAATCGTGCATGCTTAGTTTCTACAGAGTTACACAGAAAGGAAAGACGGGCGTTTCAATAAAAGGGTTTTATTGAACAGTCTTGTTTCTCGTGTAAGAGATATGTGCTGTTATGATCACAAGACAGTATGCAAGATAAATAATGTACAGCGTAAGCAGTAGAAATAAATAATACTGCGCCAGCATTATCTTTTAGCATGTATTCACGTAAATAAATAACATGAGCTAAAAATGCGAGTACTCATACGATGCGTCTCTAAGCTAGTTCTACCCCAATGTACCTAACCTAGTCTAGGTGTAGGGAAAGGTAGAAGTAGGTGGAGTATTCTCTAGTCTGGTATACTAAGAGTATGTTAAGTATAGTACGCCAAGTATAGTATGGTATGTATGACAAGTATGCCAAGAGTCCCTCTAGATTCTAGTCAGCTCCATACCTTGAGAATGAGAGAGGTGGAATCTCTTGCCGGATCTGGAACTCTAACACCCCGCGAAGGGAGTCAGAACACTGGAAGCTGGATTTGGCTGCGTGCAGGAATGACAGCGTCTTCTCAGTGCGTCAGGCCGGGATACGGGCTCCTCTGAAGTCGAGGTCTCCTCTCACTTGCTTGGGCAAGGGAAGGTATATTTATACCTGGTAGGTGTCTTGGAATGTTAGCAGTGACGTGAAGTCGGACAGAGGAAGACGTCAGGAATGAACCCTTAAGGTATAACGGTTCATACATAATAGATGAGTTCTTGGAGAAAGCAATAGTCCTGTGCTAGGGGAACTCCCGAAGCTTAAGGGTCTGGTTTCTAAGAACTCGTTGTGACGTTAGGGTGGACGGATGTCGGTGACCATGCCTGTATTTGGAGTGCACGGTTAATGCCTAAATAAGGACAGGGATTCTATGCCTATATAAGGGCAATGCGAATTGTGCCTATATCAGGACATGATTCAGGAAAACCTATATACGGACACCTAAAGCGGAATACAACACAACCACTCAGAAAAGCACCCCCACACATGGAGATATGATCCAGACCTCGCAGCCACGAAAAGAGGTGGCGACGTAGGAAGAGGAATACCAAGGCAACCGGCATGTATACATAAATGTATAAACATATAAACATGTAGAGACAGAGCAAGCCAGGAGCATGAACATGTCCATACCGGAGCATACCTATCACAGTAAGGGCAGGTAGGAGCCACTTTTGAAGAGGAGATCAAGAAAAAACACAGAACACTGTACAGCGGACCACCAAGCGACGCATGGAGCCCACAGGATCTCCAAGCCCAGGTGAGAGATACAGAGCTATATAATAGCATACAAGTACCCCACATGGAGTATGCACACCCCAAACAATGGGGAACACCTCTTAGGGCAATAAGCCAAGCCAAAAGAGTGCAGTAACGAGCCGAACCCGTGAACATGAGGTCCGAGCCGTATGATATTACCGAGGCGAACCACCGGCTCAATACCACAGTCAGAGGACCAGACACAGCAACCTGTGCCGGCTGAATACCACAGTCAGAGGACCAGACACAGCAACCTGTGGAACACGGCCACAGCAGGCCCACAGTCAGCTCAAAGCAAAACGCATCCAAGGAATGCCAATAAAAGGGGTAATCACCCTTGAGCACAGAAAAAGAAGACGTAAGGCTCACTGCCCATGTTAAACACAGGGCGCATCAAAAGGATGCGAAATGAAAAAGTTCCATATACTTTCAAAGCATTGGCAGGATTCGAACCCTTGTCCTGTATGAGCCTGTGCCATCAGAGGCACAAGACTTACCATTGAGCTATAGCTCCTTGGTCCACGGAAGACAGGCCTAAGAAGACCTAAGGGGGAGGACGAAAGCCCGCAAGGAG
This sequence comes from Calotriton arnoldi, assembly GCA_963921515.1. Classification (NCBI taxonomy): domain Eukaryota; kingdom Metazoa; phylum Chordata; class Amphibia; order Caudata; family Salamandridae; genus Calotriton; species Calotriton arnoldi. The sequence continues at coordinate 2,249,196 of CAWUFW010002282.1, read as the reverse complement.
CCGGTGAACCGCCGATTCGGCGTGAGCATCAAACAGTAAAACCCCATCAAAGGGTAAGTCAACCAGTCGCTCCCGGATATTTGCAGGGAAGACGCTATCTCGCAACCAAGCGTGACGCCTTAAGGCAACAGAACCCGCCATAGCTCGGCCCAAAGAATCCGCAGTATCTAAGGCTGAGCGGATTGTGAATTCGGCAAGCTCGCGGCCATCCCGGAGGAGGTGAAGGAGATCAACGTGAGCACCTTCAGAGGTGGCAGAAAGCAAAGACTCTGCAGAGTCCCACCGGGCAGAGGTAGCTCGAGCCAAAACACCCACTGTATTCAAGGACCGTAGGGCCGCACTAGTGGATGCAAAGATGTTCCTACCCCATGACTCAAGCCATCTGGACTCCCGAGAGGGAGGAAGTCTCAGTGGGGGCAGGGAAGGAAAGGCAGTCTGCAACACAAACCCCTGTGCATCAGGGTGCACAAAAAGACAAACAGGATCATGTGGAGCTGGACGGTGGCGGTGCAAAACTGAATGAGCCACCGGTTCAACTGAAGCAGGCCGAACCCAGGTACCCAAAAGGGCATCATAAAGGGAAGCCTCAAAGGGTAGAAGCGGCTCCACATTCCCGGACCCACGGTGAAGGACCTCGAGCAAGGGGTCCACAGACAAGGGGGCAGAAGGGGGTTGCATGTTTAAAATGCGAGTGGCCAATGAGACCACTCTCAAAACAGCCGCACCAGCCTCGGTAGCCCTCCGCGGAGGGGACAACAACTCATCAGTGGGGGAGGGTTGTAAGCTGACCCTCCCAAGACACTGAGGGTGCGACCAATGCCCCACGGAAGGGAGCCCCATTGAAGAATGAGGATTCTGATGGGGCTCCTGGGGAGGCGAAGAACGTGCCGGATCCGGGAGCTCCTGAGGAGGCTCCACAAATTCCAAGGGGGGCACCGGCAACAATACCTCCGGCGACGCAGGGCATGAGGGCGGCGCCGAACTCTCTCCAGAGGCATCTAGAGAAGAGTCCACAATCCGGCGTTGACACAGCGACAAAACGACGCGTGCCGGCGCCGATCGTGCCCCGTCAGGCGCCGACTCGGCTGCATCCGGCGTCGAGTCGGCGCCGTCCGGCGCCGAAACTATGACAAGCTCCCCTTCCGAAGAAGGAGAAGGCGCCGGAGCCGGGGAGGCAAGCCTCCGGCGCCGCACCGGCGCCGACTCTGCCTCCTCCATGACAGGCTCCGACTCCGGAGAAAGAAGCGGAGGCGGAGCCGGGGAGGCGAGCCTACGGCGCCGGAACGACGCCAACCCCGGCTCCGGACAGGCAGCCGCCTGCCCGGAAGCCCAGGGTGTGCTCAAGGCAGGGCTATGAGCACCGGCAACCACCTGCGACGCCACAGGGAGCCCAGCGGGGCTATGCAGCGCGGCAGAGGCGCCGTGGGTCGTAGAGGGAGACCCAGCTGGGCCGTGCCCTGACGACTCCCTGTGGACTGTAGAGGGGGACCCAACTGGGCCGTGCCCTAACGACACCACATCTCCGGCGTTCCCGGGGGGCAAGGGCTCAATTGACGCCGGGGGCGAACCCGCCGGCGAGTCCGTTGAAGACCCCACAAGAAGCGGAGGCCCCGAGGACGCCCCAGGAACGGGAGAGGACCCAAGGGAGGCCTGCAAAGCTGCGGCATATGCCTCCATTTGGGCCCGAGTCGCCCCCACACCCGGAAAGGGCGGATAGAGGGGGGGCGACTGTCGGGAGCGCACGTCCGGAAAGTTCCAGGAACCAGTGCCCCTGACAACAAGAGAAAGGGAGGTCGAAGACCTAGGCGACAAGCGCCTCGACTTACCCAGTGGCGAATGACGGCCCCGGACCGCAGAGGGCGATCGACGGCGGAACTGGACAGCAGAGGGACCTGCCGGCGATGAAGAGGCCGGGGGACGAGACAACTCCGACCGGGACAGCCGTGCCGAGAGAAGCTTCATACGGCGCTCCCGCAGAGACTTCGGCTTCAGGTGATGGCAGGCATCGCAGTCCGTGGAGTCATGGTGCTCGCCCAGACACCACATACAAATAAGATGCGGGTCCGTCGCGGACATCTGCCACGAACAGGAATTACAAGTTTTAAAGCCCGAAGGCATCGACACACTGTTCCGGACGCGAAGCGTCGAAAAGGAGGCCTGAAAACAGGCCAGAGGAACCGCTCACTCCGGATCCGCGGAAAAGAAGGAAACTGATGTCAGCGCGCTGGGGGGGGGACTTATGTAACGTCGCTGACGTCACCAACGTGGACGACGTCAGGGCGAGGCCGTGTGGCGCCGTCCCCCCCCCCGGCGCGAAGAGGTGCTGCTGCAAAAAATTTCCGGATCCAGTCTCACGCCTGGGGAAATTCTAAGTTAAGGAATCTGCGGCTAGATGTCTCTATCAGATAAAGTATATTCAAATAAAGAAGCAAAATTGAAAGTGTTTTCATTGAGTGTGAATTAAACAAAATATTTCAATATTTGAGCATTTGTTTGTCTTATTCTATTTTTGTGTATTGTTTTCAAATTGAAATCACAGCTTTCAATAATGAGTCAGTGGGATCCCCAGATTCCAGTAATGATTCAGTCGAGGTCCACTGAAGTCAAAAGGTTCCCCTGTACATTTCTCCTGCCCTAAAGGATCTTCTGCACATTTGGAGAATAGCATCACCTTCCTTGATCTTTTTTCAGGACTACAGTTCTACTAGACTAGGTTGTCAGCACCATTCTGGTCACTGTGTAGAAGAACAGGTCCACACAGTGGTGCCTGCACTCAGGATCCCACTATGAAATGCTTGCAACTAGAAGATAAAACACCAGCTCTGCGTACATTTGGAGAACTGCCTCTCCTGGATCTGCCTATATTTGAGAGAACAGCACTTACCACCTCTCCCCACACTAGGGCAACACCACCACTCTTCATATTTTCAAATGTCAAAACAAATGTAAAAGTATAAATTTAGGGGTAAGGAGGGGGGGCAGCAGACTCAATATTGCATGTCTTGGAAAGATGAGACCACCCAGCTCCTCCTTACCACGGGCAGGGAGTCACCATCTGCAGACTCCTCCTCCTCCTCACTCTTAATCAAAAAATCTTCTATGTCCAAATGGAAGGTTGCGCTCGCTGCGCTCTGGGGAAAAAAAAAACATTTATTTCAAACTTTTAACTTAAAGTTTAACTCAATCAGAACACTGTACCCCTACCTGCATAAGGAACTAATACAGTATACCAAAAATATCTGCCTTCATTAGGGGAACAGCGCCACCCTACACTACCATCAATAGGACAGTCCCACCCACGCACTTCTGCCTGAAAAAGGAGGCCATCACAATCCTGCTCTGCCTGCAGGAGGATACCTCCGACTGTTCCCTGACTCCTTGAATGAAGCCATTATCTCTACAATGCTTAAACTCCACATGAGAGAAAGGTACTCCCTAGGTCTGGGATCAGGCAGAAAACAAAAACTATAAACTAAACACAATGAGATATTGTGACCTGTATTTCTTCTGCTATAGCTCGAAGTGCACAGTGGGCTGACCAGAAACAAGTTCAAACTATTTATAATTAATACATTTGCACAGTTTTTATTTACTATTTAATTGGTAAATATATACTTCAATACCTTTTACTTGCATATCCACAATATTATTTACAATTTTCATAATCACCAAATCTTTACTTTTTTTCCTTTATGTATCAAAGACCATTTTTACAAAACCTTTCTATATTTTCCATAAAAACCTTTTCCAACGCACATTATTGCAATATTGTTACATACACGATTATTTGCTTCCCATCACTCAATCCACATTCACAGGAAACACATCCTCTCTGTTATACCTGCTGCTCAGCCGGTGTGACTGGGTTGTGGAATGTTGGTGTGTGTAGATGCTGTGGAATGTTGGGTGAGTGAGAGAGTTGGTTGTAGAATGGGCTGAGCAGAAGGAAGGATGCTCCTGGAGGGCTCTTCATACCATCTACTTAAATAAACATCTTACATAGTCTACCCTGGACTACTGGACTCCTTTTGATATTACAACATTTTGGCGACTATTTGACAATGAAGAACCTGTGTGTGGGAACTGGATGAGAGAAGAAATTATGGAAACAAGATCTACAAGAAACTAGGGCCTAAAGGAACTACAGAAGGAAGAACCTTTATTGAACTACTACTAATACAGAGTGTGACTTATAGTCTTGCAGCCCTGAGCTCCACCAGTGACCTCAAGATCGGTCGGCCACAAGCTGGGGGTGCCAGAACTATATTGTCATCTTTGACTTGAATGGAGTGGACCTCCGGTGAACTAAGTTGGACCAGCAGCGTCTTGCCCCATCAATGACCTATAGATCAGTCTGCCTCAACCACGGTGTTGGAGGGCCTAGCAGCGGCAAGTCTGAGGCAGCTTTGAGTGTCCCTGGGTAATTCATTGTGAGGAGATCTGCCGTGTTACTAGAGATTTAGCTCATGGATGAGCCTACACAGATCAATCAGCACTTTATAAGGGCATCATTGGCGGATGTTGAATCTATACTGAATTGGCAGCTGTCAGGCGGATTGTGCCCGAGAGCGGGGGCCATCGTAAGGAAAAGAGACTCGGTGGACTGTTATTCCAGCGCGTGGTATGAATAAAGCTTACCCAATTCAAAATGCTCGCCAGGACGCAGAGTGTTGCTATGGTGTGGTGACGAGGGAGGCGCGTGGAGCTCCAGCGAGATAACCAGTGACGTCTCTTTCAGGCTCTGGAACGCGGGCTGCACGTTAGTGTTTGAGGCACGCATGAGCCGTGAACCACACAGCACGCTTTATTGTTGCGTGCCGCCATCTTTGATCTTCTATCTCTCAGGTAGTTTGTTTGCTGCACCTCCCCTGTCATACAGCTGTTCTGGATTCAGAGGTCGTCATGAGTCCGCTCTGCTGCAGCTTCCTGACAATACATCTGCCCAGCAAATCAGAAGTCTCGACTCCTCCTTCAACATAGCTGTTGTGTAGCAGTGCGTGTTAATTCAGGCTGTGCAGTGATCTAAGGGTGTCAGCCACGAATCCGCGGTGAGCTTTGTCGGGTTATGAACACAACTTGGCAAGATGTTTAACTTTCCTTTGGCGCAGACCACGGTGACCACTTTATTTGTTTTGTTTTATTGTTTTTCAGGTGGACAGTGGTGTCGACTTCAAATGAGATGTGTATTCGTGTGTACTAAGAGGAGTTTCGGGTGAGAGGTCGCTCACCGGTGATCATGAGTGTACAGGGGACTATTGTCCTATTGTCTTATGCATTGCCTCTTTATGTCTGTGAATTATTACTGATTTGTTGCATTAATGGCGTGCTGGGCACCCCATACTGTATTTCCACCACAGTGTTGTTGCCGGTGTGTGACATGCTTATATTTGGGCCAGGGTGTGAGGGTTCTGATATGAGGGTTCTATGGTCCTTAGGTGAGACCAGGTTCTGGTTCTGACATATGATTGAAGTTTTTTTCCACCTTTCCTATGAGGTAAGGGTGACGGGCAGTGATTTAGCCAACTGACATTTGATTGAAGTGTTTTCCACCCTCCCTACGGGGCAAAGGTGAAAGGCAGTGGGTAAGCCAAGGATTCCCACCTTTCCTACGGGGTAAGGGTGAAGGGCAGTGTTTAAGCCAAATGACGTGTGATAGAAGTTTTTCCAACCTCCCAACGGGTTAGGGGTGAAGGGCAGTGTCCTGCCAAGGTGTTCCATCTTTCCAGTTTTTCCTTTGTTCGCTTTGGGTGGTTCCATACTGTGCCTCCGGTGGTTGGGTCCGTGCGTGCTGTCTTTTATGTCAGCATGGCCAGCTGGCATGTTTGTGGCATTAGGGGTTTGGTAGAGGAGCTGTGGTGTGGTAGAGTGTACGTTTTTGTTGATTGAAAGGGGGAAGATGAGTGAGGTGTGTTTGTTTGTTCGTTGTCTCTGTCCTGCTTGGCACGCATATGGTAGAGAGTGTGTTTATAGTGTCTGGGTTACCTTTAGTTAAAATGGTAATATGTTTGCACTCAACAGGTTTTTGCATGTATTCCATTTTACAGGTAAATCTTTATTCCTTGTATCTTCTGTGGTCAGCATGCATGGTCTTTCACATTTATTATGTTCATGCATGTTTTATTACATTTTCTCTTGTGACATGTACCATTCCTATAAGTGATTTGGCAATCTGTTGCTTTCTCAGTTATGCATCATGTATGCAATGTTTTCATGCACCTTTATTGCCTTCCGTGTACTATTGTGTAAATATGCATGCAGGAGACTCTAATGTTATTCTAGCTTTTGTATGCAATTTCCTTTCCTCTCGCTTTGCTATTTGGTAGACATGCATGGAGTAGTTGCTTATGAAAATCTGGCTTGTGTAAGGAAGGGAGATGTGTTATACCTGCTGCTCAGCCAGTGTGACTTGGTGTGGAATGTTGGTGTGTGGTGATGCTGTGGAATGTTGGGTGAGTGAGAGAGTCGGTTGGAGAATGGGCTGAGCAGCAGGAAGGCTGCTCCTGGTGGGGCTCTTCGTGTCATCTGCTTAAATAAACATCTTACCTAGTCTACCCTAGACTACTGGACTTCTCTTGATATTACAACACTCTCGTATATGCCACTTGTACCAATCCCAGCCACACCCCACATATACCATGATTTACAATGGGAAAAGATCTTCTATTTCAGCCATTGTTGTGTTGCGGGCTAGGATCTCTTCTAAAAACAGTCAACAGAAATTTCAGTGGGTAAAAAAGATTCCAAGTCCACCTTCTTCAGGACCACACTAAAATTGGCTTATACTCTGAGTGGCCAATGGGGGATTCTCTTAAATGGAGGATGAGAAATTGACGGTCGGGATCAAACATTTTTAATATCTTCACGTTATTTTACTCCATTGTTAGAACCCATTGCATTAGGGCCCAAAACCATGATAAAAGAGTGATGAAAAAGACACATGCTCAGTGTGTTGCGTATTACAGTCAGCAAGAACCCTCACAACACCTTCTATCCTGAACCCAGCATTCACTGCACACAAAAAAATGCACCTGTAAATCGTGTAGGAAGAGGAGAAAAGAGAGAAGAGGGCCAGACCTTCGCATGTGCAAGCATAAATAAAAACCGTGCTGTATTTTCCACCACCATCTAATCTCAAATTTCTGAGCTGACACTCATGCCACTCTCTGGGACCTCGTAGTATATACTGTGTATTAATGAACAAGTTACTTACCTTCGGTAATGATGGATCAGTAAGAGACATATGTTAGTTATAGATTCCTTACCTTAGAATTACCCCCAGGCGTACGACTAGATCTGGAGATTTTTCTTTAGCAGTACCCCTGCGAGTCGGTAGGTAGCGTCGGTTGACTCGGCATTCGTCGTTGGTGTAGTGGTCGCCGGAATGATGTCGCGGTGTCTACTTAGACACCGCCCCTGCACGCTGACATCAGTTCTGACACGACTTTCCACGCCAGAAGGCCAGAGCCATGACCACTGGTGCACATAACTAGGGCTCTGGAAGGGATTCCCTATCCCTAGAAGTCAGTTCGCAGAGTGGGGAGGATGGGTGGGGCGGTACGGAATCTATAACTAACAAATGTCTCTTACAGATACATCGTTACCGAAGGTAAGTAACTTGTTCATCTGAAAGAGACTGTTAGTTATAGATTTCTTACCTTAGAATAGATACCCCAGCAATGCCAACCCTGGAGGTGGGTCTGCAAACTAAATTCACACCAGAAAGTCCTGGAGAACAGAATGGCCAAAATAGCCGTCTCTCCAGACTTGGCTGTCAAGGCAAGAATGTTTGGTGAACGTGTGCAGAGATGCCCACATTGCCACCTGACAGATGCCAAGGAGTGGGACTCCATGGCCCAAGGCAGTAGTAGTTGCTGTAACCCTGGTGGAGTGGACACGCAGTCCCACTGGAGCTTCCTTTTTTCACTAAGGAGTAGCAGATTTTAATGCATAGGACAACCCATCGAGAGATGGTGTGTTTTTGTACACCCCGACCTTTCTTGGCGCCCACATAGCCAACGAAGAGTTAATCATCCACCCGGAAATCTTTCGTGCGGTCTAGATAGAAAGACAGTGCACGTTTTGGGTCCAGACGGTGGAGTCTCTCCTCCTCCTTGGAAGGGTGGGGGGGCGGCAAGAAAGTGGGCAAAGTGATGGTCTGTCCTATGTGGAAAGAGGTAACCACTTTGAGAAGAAAAGAGGGCCTTGCACGAAGGACTACTTTGTCCAGATGAACAGCGAGAAAAGGAGGCTTTGAGGACAGAGCTTGAAGCTCACTCACTCTGCGAGCAGAGGTGATGGCGACAAGGAAGGCAGTCTTCAAAGTAAGGAGTCTAATAGGGCAGTTATGTAGAGGCTCGAAGGGAGCCCACATAAGGAACATCAAGACAAGGTTCAAGTCCCACTGGGACATTATGAAAGGAGAAGGAGGAAAGAGATGAGTAATGCCCTTTAGAAATCTATTTACAATAGGAGGACTTGAAAAGAGAAGGCTGATGAGGAAGGCGAAGAAAGGCAGATATGGTCGAAAGATAGCCTTTAAGAGTGCCCAGGGCAGAGCCCTGCTGGGCTAAAGAGAGGATGAACAAGAGTACCTCCGAAAGGGAGGCAGAAAGGGTATCCACAGCTTTTGCTGTGCACCATGCCACAAACTTTCTCCATCTACAGGCGTATACAGACTTGGTTGAGGGACGCCTAGCTGCCAAGATGACATCACAGACATCGGGTGGAAGGTCAAAAGCCGTCAACTGCCGCCGCTCAATCTCCACACAAGGAGGGCAGATTCGGGTGGAGACTGGACAGGTTCAGGTGGAGGACCGTCCCCTACTGATTCGACAGAAGATCCTCCCGAAGAGGCAGTCTGATCGGAGGATCGATGGCCATGCTCAAGAGGTCGGGGTACCAGACTCTCCGTGCCCAGTCCGAAGCCACAAGAATGACTTGGGTCCGGTCGCGCTTGATCTTCTTCAGCACTCTGGCCAGAAGTGGTACCGGCCGAAAGGCATACAAGAGGCCACAACTCCACTCGCGATGAAAAGCGTCGCCGAGCAAGTGCCGCCTTGGAAATTCCAACGTGCAGAACTGCTGACATTGCGCATTCTCTTCGGTGGCGAACAGATCTAACCAAGGCTCTCCCCACTGCTGAAAGAGACCTTCCACCACCTCCGAGTGAAGACGCCATTCGTGATCCATCATGCACCGACGGCTGAGCTCGTCCGCCCTGGCGTTCAGAGAACCTGCCAGGTGATGAACCACCAAAGACATGCCCTGATGATCCAGCCATGTCCAAAGGCGATGAGCCGCTTGACATATGGTCCACGACCCCACACCGCCCTGTTTGTTGTAGTACCACATGGCGGTGGTGTTGTCTGTGAACACATGCACTACTCTTCCTTTTATAGAGGGAAGGAATGCCTTCAGTGGCAGACGAATCGCCCGGAGCTCCAAAAGGTTGATATGGAGGCCAGACTCCGCCGGAGACCAGAGTCCTCTGATCTCTGCCTCTCCCAGGTGGCCTCCCATCCCAGGAGTGATGCATCGGTCACCACTGTTAGCTCTGGTTGGGGAAGGGAGAGGGATCTGCCGCTGACCCAATCTTGGTTCGTTAACCATCACTGCAATTGACGTGTAGTCCCCTCCAAGATCTGGACGATGTCGGAAAGATTGCCCCGAAGCTCCGCCCACTGGAACTTTAAGTCCCAATGCAGAGCCCGCATACGCCACCTGGCATGATCCACCAGTGGGATGCAGGAGGCCATGAGGCCCAGCAGCCTCAGCGTCATTCTCACCAAAATCTGGGATAGAGGCTGAAACATCGGTATCATAGCCCGAATATCCCGGACTCGCTGTTCGGGAGGATAAACCCGAAACTGCGCCGTATCCAGAACCGCTCCAATGAAAAGGAGCTTCTGAAAGGGAGTCAGGTGCGACTTCGGCACGTTGATAGTGAACCCCAGCGAATGCAGGAGGTCCGCCGTAGTCTGGAGGTGGGAGACGACAGCCTGGGACGAGCTCGCCTACAACAGCCAGTCGTCGAGATAGGGGAAGACTGGAACCCCTGATCTGCGCAGATGAGCTGCAATCACCGCCATCACTTTCGTGAACATTCGAGGGGTGCTGGTAAGGCGAAAAGGTAGCACAGTGAACTGAAAATGCTCGTGGCTCACCATGAACTGTAGGTAACGCCTGTGGGCCGGCAGGACAGGGATATGGAAATATGCGTCCTGCAAGTCCAATGCTATCATCCAGTCTCCGGGGTTGAGGGCAGACAGGACCTGAGCCAACGTGAGCATCTTGAACTTTTCCTTCCGGAGGAAGCGATTGAGGGCCCTGAGATCTAAGATAGGACGCAGGCCTTTGTCCTTCTTGGGTACCAGAAAGTAGTGGGAGTAGCAACCACGACCAACTTCTGGCACAGGGTCCCTTTCGATAGCTGCTTTGGCCAAGAGAGCTGCAACTTCCTGGCAGAGAAGGGCCAAATGATCCTCCGACATGCAATGGAAGGATGGTGGCATGGAGGTAGGGGTAGCCTCAAAGGGGAGGGAGTAGCCCCTTCGGACTATCTGCAAAACACACCTGTCCGACGTGATGGTGTGCCAGTGCGGGAGGTGATGGCGAATCCTGCAGCCCACTGGCCTCTGGTGGCCCTGAAAGGTCAGACTAGGAGGGTTTGGAGGCTGCTGCAGGGGGGTATGGGTGGACTGGCCCGCCCGCTGGCCCCCAGACGCGCGTTGCTGGGTCCCACGTCCGCGGCCACGCACAAGCTGGGCCGCTTGCGTGAACCGGTGGCTAGACTAGGCCGAACGTAGTGAGGCACCCCTTCCGTAGCCACGGAAGGAGCAAAAAGCAGACTGTGTGGGGCGAGAGGTCACCGCGAGGCCCAAGGATCTGGCCGTAGCCCTAGAATCCTTAAAGCGCTTGAGCTCTGAGTCAGCCTTATCATCGAAAAGGCAACAGCCATCAAAGGGCATGTCCAGTAAGGTGGATTGGACATCCTCAGAAAAACCAGATGTCCTCAACCAGCGCCTCAGGGCTACTGACGTGGAAACCAGCCCACATCTGATTGTGAATTTGGCTGCGGCTCTACCCTCTGCCACTGTGCGGGTGAGAACGGCCCAGGCCTCCGCCAGGCACTGTGGCAGCACTTGTGCAACGATATCACACACTGAATGGGTATAACGGCCCAAGAGGCATGCGGTATTCACAGACCGCAGCGCTAAGGTGGCGGAAGAAAACGTCTTCTTCCCAAGATGGTCCAGCTTCTTGGATTCCCTATCTGGGGGAGCAGTAGGGAATGCGCCCTTAGAGGACGAGGCTTGGATCACCAAGCTCTCTGGGGTCGGGTGTTGGGAGAGGGAAAGTGTGTCGCCCGGGCCGAGCGGTGGCGTTGGGCAGTCATCCTGTCCACAGGGGCCACTGTGCTGGGCTTGGACCAAGTGCCCAGAAGGAAGTCCGTGAGGGCTTCATTGAAGGGCAGAAGGGGTTCCGAAAAAGTCGCCGCCGGTTGAAGCACCTTTGTCAGGAGGTTAGCCTTGACAGCCACTGTAGGAAGCTCCAGGTCCAAGGGCTCAGCTGCCCTACGCAACACCACTGCATATGACGCTCCCTCCTCCGTAGCCACGGTAGGGGGAGAAAGCATGCCAAGGTCTGGGGAGGTATCCAAACCACTGGCGTCACCCTGGTCCTCTCACCAGTCCGGCTCGTCAAGTTGATCTGCTAAAGGGTCTACAGACCCCTCCCAGTCCTCCTCACCCTCCTCTGGTTGCCAGTCAATCCTAAAAGGAACACCAGGGAGGAACAGTGGCACAAAAGTGCCCTCCGGCGCCAGTGCCGGCGTCGGTCCGGCGCCGTGTCCAAGTCGGGGGTGAGGCTGGGGTCGGCACCGGTCGGCGCCACGACCGGCGCTGGGGGCGTCGTCGTCGGGACCGGCGCCGGGGAAGGTAACGTGTGATTGACCGGCGTTGATCTGGATCCAGGCCTGGATACATGAAGGCGCAGGGGCCAGAGCCGCCGGCATCGAAATCCCAGGGCCCTCAACCAAGTCTGTGGGGCCCGAGAGCGTGCCAGCGGAGTCGGGCTGCCCAAAGATGCTGTGAAGCGCTTCGTAGAAAGCTCGAAGCTGGGATGGGGACGCTCCGGCACCGGGAAAAGGAGGGAAGAGTGGAGCCGTCCCAGGAGCAGGCTCCGAAGATGGAGCTGGAGAGCAACGACGCTCCGGGTCCTGCGTCCCGTCGGCCGACAGACAGGAAGAAGGTGAAGAGCAACGTTGCTTCTTCGCCTTCGTCTTGTGCTTCGACTTACCCGAAGATTTTGAAGACTTGAAAGACGAATGATGGTGGTGGCTCTGCGACCGGTCCCGAGACCGTCCTCTCGACCGGGACCTCGAACGACGCGGAGCCGACTGCCGGGCCTCCAACAGCTTTTGGGACTGCTCCCGCAAAGACTTCAGATTCATGGCCCGGCAGTCGGAGCACGACTTCGGGTCATGGTTGCGCTCCAGGCACCAGAGGCACATAGGTGGTGGTCTGTAACCAACATCAGGCGGTTACAGTCCTCACACGGCTGAAACCCAGTCCGTCTATGGGACATCCCTCGTACACCAGGAGTCGAAGACTCAAAAAAGAATTAGACAAAAGTCAAGAAAAAACGTAGTAAAAAATTTACGAAAGGGGTAGCTCTCTCCGGATCTGCGCACGGCTGGCGGGGAAAAAGAAAGAACGGACGTCAGCGCGCAGGGGCGGCATCTAAGTAGACACTGCAACGTAATTCCGGCGAACACGACGCCAACGACGGACGCGGAGTCGGCCGACGCCACCTACCGACGCGCAGGGGTACTGCTAAAGAAAAATCTCAGGATCCAGTCTGACGTCTGGGGGTAATTCTAAGGTAAGGAATCTATAACTAACAGTTTCTTTCAGATATTTCGTTTTAATTGTCCATGCTGCTGTTGTAATCCTTAGGGCAATTTAGCACTACTGCAGAGGTTGGGACTCCGAATAGAAAAATAAAGTAAGAATGAGTATATCACAGGCGTCTATGCCTGCAAGAAGAGAGCAGGACCTAGCTCTGCCTACAGCAGGAGGACAGCACAAGCCAGTCCGGCCAGCATGAAGGGGTCAGCACCAATCAACTCTCTAGGCACTATGATGGCCCTATGCATTTCCACCGACCAGCACTATTACATACAACTAAACAATTCAGCAATAATTCACTTTAAAAGACAATTAAAACCACCAACCATCCCTCGTACTAGAACCCACGTAGTGGAAATACAATGGAAAATTACTTCCTCGCTTTCATTAATATTCTCGAATTGGACCACCATCTCTCGATAAGGCTGAGCTAGAGATACAAGCCAGTCAACTACAAAGGCACATGACTGATCCCCAGCGTAAAATATAATTCCAGTGAGCGACTAAATTGTCATTAAGTCTTTGGATTTTCGATTCTACTACTGAATATCAACCCCCAGAATACTGTGGCACAAGAATATTGAGGACAGAATATCGAAAGGGCAGTGTACATAGGGAAGTATAGATTTTCTATTGCTAACTCCACATCCACATACCTTGAAGATATATGTACCGCATGGGTACATATATATGTGGAGTTAGGTATAGAAAATCTAGACTTTCTTACCTGTCAATATTTGTTTTCTGTATGCTGTCCTCGATGCTGCCTTCCATTGATATTCTGGGTGCACTCCGTATTTCCCAAACCATCAAGATAAAACGTGCAAGACCATTATGAATTTTTAGAGCCTTTGGGGGCGTGGCTAGTCAGCCTAGATGGCGGACGCACTCTAAAGAGGCTCCATCTCATGCCCCGATTTATCAATTATCCTGCGCAAAATGATGCCATTGGAACGCCAAAGCTGACCTGCGGAGACCCAGACATCAGCGTGAGCAGGCACAGCGAGTTTGGAGGCACTGGACGGCGCTCAGACCGAGAGGGAGCCATCCCCGCAGCAGCGGCAAAGCAGGAGAGAGCTGAGTCCACGCGGCACGGCAGAGGTGGCCCGCTGAGGCGAGACCCTCATCACCGCGATCACGCAGCGTCACGGACTGCGGATGCGCGGCGATCCACCACAGTGTGGAACAGCCTGAAGACTCTGGTGTGCTGACTGAGGCGAATTGGAGTAACGAGATGGGAAGCGCCGCTGACCCAATAAGCAGTGGCGCGTGCAAGAAGCTGAACGCAGGGCGGCTCCGGGTAGCGAAACCGACCTGGGCTGGAGCGCGTGCCACTGCAGGAGACGCACAGACAAGACAGACGAGGGGCCTGCGGTCAGTCGCGTAGGCTAGAGGGAAGATACTGGATCGCTCTCCCAAAGGCCGGGGGTACGCTGAAGACACCTACTACCCATCGACGGGGTCTGGGAGCCCCGGCCCCAGCTGCCGCCGGCCATGAACCGGAGCAGTAGCGGATACCGCAACCCAACTCTAGGGCCGCTCCGCATCGGAATTTAAAGCGGCGCCGGAAAGGTGATACTCTGCGTCGCGGGGCCCACGGAGGCATGAACAGCCGCCAACGCAGCCCAAGGGGAGCCCGTAGCGGAGGACTCGGTGAGCGAGCACGGCGCACACGCAGGAATAGCGAGGCCGGTGAAGAAGGCCTGCAGCCCAAAGAAGGTAACGAATCATGGACTCCACGCACGGGCACAATTGAGACTCGAGTAGGGCCTAGGATCACAAGCGGGAGACCCCGTTGGACACAGACTGCGAAAATCCTGAAAAGCTTGCAGGTACCCGGGGTGAAAATCAGTAAGGCGTGAAACACAGATGCAGGCAATCCAGCGCGGCGACTTACGCCAGTGACAGGGGAGAGACTGCTGGAGCGGAGAGGCGCGAAAACATTTGTAGAGGTGCCATTAGTAAATGGCAGGGAGCCATAAGAGATCGGACCGGTGCTGAGAGCGCCCGCACCCCGCGAACAGGCCGCAGAGGTCCCAGTCTCAGACAACAATCGAACAGGCCACAGAGGCCCCAGTCTCAGACAACAATCCAAGACCTGGTGCACGAACACTTACTGGGCCGCACGTGGGGAGCCTCTTTCAAACGCTAGCAAGAACTGAGAGGCGCTGCAAATCACCTCACCACTAAACACGACAGCTAAACCACCTATACAAGATGGGCAGGCAGCGGGCAGGCACAGGCGCAACAGTCACACAGCAAGCACCAGGCCCAACATAGTCAGACCAAGAACCCGAGGTGTCAGGCGCCTCCAGAACTTCCACTTTGGAGTCAAAAATAGACTCTGTGCTCCAAGCAGTGACACAAATTG
The DNA here is from genome assembly GCA_963921515.1 of Calotriton arnoldi. Lineage (NCBI taxonomy): Eukaryota > Metazoa > Chordata > Amphibia > Caudata > Salamandridae > Calotriton > Calotriton arnoldi. The sequence continues at coordinate 2,233,917 of CAWUFW010002282.1, read as the reverse complement.
GTGAAACATTGTCGCAGACCCGCGCGTCTCTCAAAGGCCATATAGATAAAGTCACATCGGACTTTACGCTCCTGCATGCAGACCACAGAAAACTCTCTGGGAGGGTCAACGAACTAGCAGCAGAAGTCGAGGAGGTGGCCCCAGCAGCTAAAGCAATGACCGCGGAAATAAGGGATCTCACATGGAGGCTGAACTAGCTGGAGCGCAGAGTGGATGATGCTGAAGGCCGGTCCCGCAGGAACAATATCCGTGTGGTGGGACTACCGGAAGGCGGAGATGCAGTATCGTACACCGAGACCTGGTTGCGATACCTAATGCCAGCAGGCACGCTCTCCGCTTTCTTCGCGGTAGAACGGGCACACAGGGTGTCATCGGGCTGACTGCCACCAGGCGCTGGACCCCGACCCTTCCTGTTCCGACTCTTAAATTTCAAAGACAGGGATGCAATACTCCGCGAAGCCAGAAAAATGGAAACGATCAAAGTGGACAACTCTCAGGTCCTTTTCTTTCCGGACCAAGCCCTGGGGGTGCAGAGACAGCGGAGCACGTGCCTCAGAGTCAAGAGGCGAATGCGGGACCTGAACATGAAATACTCCCTCATATTCCCGGCCCGTCTGCGTGTGGTCGCAGATGGGTCCACACACTTCTTCAACAAAGCGGAAGATGCATGGGACTGGCTCGAAACCATGGGCCATCACACCTCGCCAAGCCGGAGACGCAGCAACACAGAATCGAAAACAGTAGCCCGAAGGGGCTGCCGCAGAAGAAACAGACTGCGAGCCGCGGAATCACCGAGACAATTAAAGGCTGTCCCCAGCTTAGAACAAGTACTGCAGGAGAGACAGGACATCCTGCAAGCGGTGGCGGATCTGAGAAAACTACAGCACAGCAGGGACACAGATGCCTCATCAGAATGATCGTTGAGCGAGGACAGTTCTCTGGCCGTGTGGCCCATCAACGAGTACTCGCAGTCACTCCCAGTAGTAACACCCCAGACTGCAGATGACAATGTAGCAGATCACCACAGTCCGTGGACACGCATGTATACACTCGTAGAAGTGCATACGTGGGGTTTTGCATGATCTGTGCGCACTCCACATGAGACCTCATAAGGCAGCAGGCAGAGCGCGCTAGTTGGGGCCAACACCAATTTACTCACCCCAGATGACAGGCTGCTGGCGCGCTGCACAGGCTATGGCACAGCGCGCAGATACACACGCGCAAAGCAGGCCCAAACAAAGCCAACTCGCCCACTGCAAGCTTTACCCCACCCCCTAACAGGGCCAACACGGCGAACGTAGCCGTAAGTTGCCGCATGGCATTGTTCTCTGTTTGGGCAGACACATGTGGTCCCTCTGCTCTATCCCAGTTAAACCCCACATGGTTCCCTTCCTCAGTAGCTGCCCGAGATAGCATGTCCACGCACCTGAAGGTACCACAGAAGCATTCCGCATCCACTGGGTGCTCGCCATATCGTTGCCCAACCTTCAACGCGCCGAGCCACCCACGCACCGCGCTAACCTATGACCCTGTCACATGCTGCTTACAAACATAGTCACCTGGAATGTTAGGGGGATGCACACGCCAGCCCGTAGATACAAAATATATGCATACCTTAAGCGACATGTGGCCCATGTGGCACTCCTACAAGAAACGCACATAGCGAAACCAGAGATCCGCAGATTGCAGCAGAGGTGGAAAGGTCAAATACTAACCACAGGCTACTCGTCCTATGCCAGGGGGGCCTTAATTTGGACCAGGCCGGGGACCCTGTTTACGCCAGAGGAGACTGAAGTATATGTACATGGCAGATATGTACTAGTAAAAGGCCACCTCAATTGGAGGCTAATAGTGTTAGGGTCCATCTACGCCCCAAACACGGACCAGAATACATTCTGGCACACACTAACAGGCCTACTCTCACGCTGGTGCGACATTCCCTGGTTGTAGGGAGGGGACTTTAATTCGGTCCTCGACACCGCACTTGACAGATCTTTCCCTCCACTGCCACAAACAGTTGCAACATCTAACGCCCAGGGTCTGGGGGAGCGGCTGCGCCGCTGGGACTTGACAGGTGTATGGAGAGCCCTCAACCCGCAGGCGCACTTGTGCTCCATTACTCACATCCACATGGTTTACATGTTCGCATTGACCGATTTGTCGCAAGCCCATCGATACTAGTGCATTGCCCTAGCGCTGACTACCTCAGCAAAACACACTCAGACCACAACTCCCACATCATGAGGCTGCAGGGGGATGATGGGGGGGGACACCACCCACCCATGGAGGCTCCAGCCCCTAGCATTAGAAGATTCTCCATTCAGAGAAGCAGTAGGTGCAGCGATAGGGGCATACTTTGAAAGGAACACAGGATCAGTCACTGATGCAGGCATGTTGTGGGATGCAAGCAAAGCAGTGGTCAGAGGGCAATGCATGGGATTGAGCTGGTGTGTCAGGAAACAGCTGGACCGTGAAGTAAAACATAACGAAGATACTCTGACCAAATTAGAGGCCGAGCTGGTGTTACGCAGCAAGCCTTAGACACACAAAGACAAAAGCACACAGAGGTGCTGGAGAGGTTGTGCTGCTTAAATTATGCGCGCACTTACGCAGCGGCGGACAGAGCGGGTAGACCGCTTGCGAGAATGATTCGACAAGAACACACACAGATGTCTGTATTGCGGCTACAATCCGCTACGGGCCAAGTACTCACCAAACAGCATGAGATCCACTGTGAGTTTACTACGCACTACACCAAAATATATGTCATTGACTCGTGCAGAATCGAAGGAGCTAGAATCCTTTTTCTCTCTCCTAACCTTGCAACAAGTCACAGTGTAATAGAGAGATGAGTTAGGCGAGCCAATAACACTGTTGGAGGTGCAAGACGCAATACGGTCGCTAGCCACGGGTAAAGCGCCTGGGCCAGACGGGTTTCCGGCTGAATATTATAAAGCCTACCAGCAGGTCTTAGCGCCGCAGCTCCTCTCAATGTACCAGAGCGTGCAGGAATCAGTGATACTGCCAAGCACACTTTGCGAGTCCTTATTAGTGTCTTTGCCCAAGCCAAACAGGAATGCAGAGCTGATAGGCTCATATCGCCCGCTAGCACTCCTCAACACGGACTACAAAGTGCTAGCCAAAATATTGGTGTGTAGATTAGCCCCGCTAGTACCGCAACTAATACACGCAGACCAAAACGGGTTTGTGACTGCTCGCAGCACGTCGGTAAACTTACAACGCTTCTTCCGGGTGGCGCACTACTCCAGGGACAACTGGGCACACGCTGAGTGCATGGTTTTAGACCTAGAAAAAGCGTTTGACACCCTGGAATGGGAATTTTTTTACGCGGCATAAATATGGCCCAGGAGATGAATTTCTAGGCCTCGTTAAACTACTCTACACACGGCCAATGGCCAGGATCAAGACAGGCCCATATATATCGCAGCAGGTCCCAATTGAGCGAGGCAGGGCTGCCCGCTCTCCCCACTACTATTCGCGCTAGCCTTCGAGCCACTAGCCGAGGCACTGCGCAGAACGCAGGACAAATGGGGAATCCCCTCAGGTGACGGTATACACGCAGTCTCATTATATGCAGATGATCTGTTAATATACCTCAGGGACGTCAGGCTACCCTCCAAGGCAATAGAAAAAATACAGCTTGAATTTGCCTCTGTGTCAGGGCTCCGAGTGAACTGGGAGAAATCGTGTCTGTACCCCTTCGCGGAGTCCACTCCAGACCCGCAGTTAGTCATCAATGACAGACCAGTACACTGGCAACTAACTTCGTTCCGATACCTCGGGATACTTATATACAGGGACCCAGCAGACCTACTTGAGGGCAACCTGGGATGGGCCATCACAGCAGTGAGGGCGCAGATGACTTTCTGGAGCACCTTGCCCCTAACAGTTATGGGTCGGATCGCATTGCTAAAGATGGTGGTACTCCCGTGTCTCCTCTACCACTTCACAAACTTACCACTACACCTTAGGCCGCCATTATTTAAAGGTCTTGAATCGGATATGCAGCAATTCATCTGGCATGGGTCGCGAAGCAGAGTAGCACTGGCCAGAATGTATCCCCCAACCGCCCAAGGGGGCCTCTCCCTACCCAATATGGAGCAATATTATTTAGCGGCGCAGCTCCAATGGGTGGCGAGGTGGCTAAGCGCGCGTCAATTACACGACACCGCAACGCAGGCGCCAGGACTCACTCACTCCCAGATAGTGGCGCTGTTCCACCCAAACAGAAAGGCCAATGCACCTACCCAGTTGCTGGTAAAGTTGGCGTATCACTGTTTCCGCCGCAGCCTACGCATTACACACCGGGTAACCCCGTATGCACCGTCTCTCCCCATACTCGGTACACCCCGGCGACATCAGGCAATCACTAATGCAGAACTTTCCCAATGTGAGGAAGTGGGCATACAAACACTAGGGGGCCTATACAATGATGGGCAACTCATTACGTTCGAGGAACTTGCCGAAGACTCGGGCTTGCCGCAGGGCCAGTTCCTGCTTCATGCCGCGGTGACATACACACTGCACGCGACATGGGGTAACGTGACACCGGAACCTACCACCCATTTAAATATACAGTACCTAAATGAGTTGGGCACGGACCGCCATCTCAACAGATGGTTCGCGGACTCCGTCAGAGTACACACGGCACCACAATTACTCTCCCTTCGCCCCCACTGGGATGCGGACCAGCAGAGACCTAGCGCGGAGCGGGAATGGGAAGACATACTAGGAAGCCCTACACGTATCCCCCGCAATGCCAGATTCCGACTTATCCAATACTATATAACGCATAGAGCTTATCTGACACAGGACCATCCTACGTACGTTTGCACGGCTGCTCGTTTGGAAGCGTTGACACCAAGACCATCTCACGTACGGTTATACGGCTGCTCGTTTGGAAGCGTTAACTCCAATGATCATCCTTTGTTACATCTTGAGACGACCATATAGTTTTGACAACTATATAGGTGATTATTTTGAACAACTAATAAAGTGAGTTTCATTATTTCTGAACACGACAGACATATCAGCCTGGATGGTCGCTATTCTGGACACTTGGGAGCAAGTACCAGTACCTCATTGATTGACTTACATAAGGATCCCTTATTTATATATATTGGTTTTAGAACATTATATCTTAAAGAAGTCCTTATTTATCTATTAACGAGCATCCTATCTCCATTTGAAATTTAGGTAATTTATATACCTTCTTTGGTTCCAAATATCCTTTTTGGTTCCATCTGTAAACTAATTTAGGAAATTTCTGTGGCTGTCCTGAAGAAGACGCTTAGCACGCCGAAACGCACGTAGAGAAACAAATAATTTTTCCATCATTAAGCCACCAAGTTTTAACATGAAACAAACCTTTATATCCATGTTTGGTTTTTGTATTATTGTTTGAAATATCTTGATTGAATTGTTTTATATTTGTTTGTATAATACACATATGTCTATGTTATGTTGTTAAGTATAGTATGTCCCGTCTGTCTCACAACAACTTTTTTATCATGAATTAATATTAATAAAATGAGATTTTTAATATTAATGTTGAGTACACTGAGTCAATGTTCATATCAACGTGCTTAGTATAGGTCAATACATGACCAGTTAATTGCCAAGGTTTCTTTTTTTCAAAAATAGAGCTTATCTGACGCCAGCCAAAATAAACCAATATTTCGATCGCAATGACGTCAAATGTCCAAGGTGCGATGCGATAGGCGGAGATTTACTCCACATGCTGTGGTCCTGCACAGCTATCCAGTCATACTGGGGAACGGTCACCAGATGTCTAACCCAGTGTACAGACCGTGCCCTGGACTGGACATGGGAGGCATGCATATTGGGACTGTACCAAAGACCCAAAAAAACACAAGGAGACGTCCCACTACATAGACTTGGGAGTTATAGTGGCCAACCGATTGCTCATGCGATGCTGGAAATCCCCTGACCCCCCAGCAGCGAAGGCTTGGTTTCAATCACTTCTATGCTGGGCACAGGCGGAAAGTATAGCGCTCCATTGCAAGGATGCGATGGGGTTGCGGAAGCACCCAATAGCGGCAGAGTGGGATACAATCTTAGCAGACTTTCGCACATCCTGGCAGAGATACTCAGAAGCGCTAGCAGACACACCTGAGAGTGATGAGGGGTAGAAATTACCAAGGCAAATAGAGCACAAGAAACAGGGCGAGGGAAGTGATACCCGACCGGCGACGCACGCACAGAGTGGTAGGCGTGGCACACCCCCCTGACAGTCAACCAGGATTAAAATACATTGATTAAGCAATATGGGCACTGGCAGGAACACGCATTTAGGTTCACTCACAATAAAGTGATGTGGGTGGGAGGGGATGTACGGCGATGCACAGCAATAATAGACATGCTGGCTGAAGTGATGCACTAATATTGTGATCTAGACCTTAGAGGAAGGGTAAATGTACTGATTTCGTTTTTCCCCCTGTTATACCAATTTTATGCTAAAAAATGTTTAAGATTTGACCACCAAGCCATTGCACCTGATGGTAACGGACTGGACACGACTCTGACACTAACAGTTGAGACGTATTATGCAGCAAATGTACTCAGAACAGTTTTAATGTATAAATTGCACTGTGTTGCAGTTGTATGAAGTGCTGTGGAAAAAATTCAAAAAATGTAAAATTTTATAAAACAAATTTAAGCAAAAAAAAATGAATTTTTAGAGCCTTTGTAGCATATTTCCTACCACAGACGCCACAATTCTAACGAAAGAGGCTAAGCAACATTTCCTCATGCTGTCGTATGAGAATGTACAAGAATATAAATGCATTTCATCCTTATTAATGCTCCAAACAATGGCTCTGATTTTCAGCGCCCTATCACATGTGGATGTGAAATTGTGTGCTCCCAGCTTTTTGCTTTTAATTGTTATGCACTCCCTTGGACAACAATTTAGTTTATTTTAATTATATTGTTCTAACATCTCAACCATATTACGGCTGTAAAATTTAAAAAATCCAAGGTGCCCGCCAGTCATTAAGACATATGCGTTATGTGCTTGCTTGGTGTCATATGCGGACGTATGTGGGCACAGGCTGGCCATCTATGTCGCTCATTGCAAGGCCTGCACACAACCTATGCACTGTGATGCAGCAACAGCCATTTCTTTTTTTAATTCTATTTAACGGCTAACAAATGGCTCATGCCCATATTATATCAGTGAAATAAAAAGCATTGTCAAAACCAATATGTCAGCACTCGCCTGTTAATAGCAACACTTATTGGGTTTGGCAACCTTGATATATGTTGGAATAATAGTGGGCTGATGTCCTTGGGAGACACATATGGAGTCAAAATCAGAAAATCAAATGTGAAGAAACCAATCAAACTAAATCAGGGCCTGCAGCATTTCTCTTTTTTTTTTTAATCAAAGATAAATGTTTTCCTAGGTTCCTCCTCACCTGCTTTTGATGTATATAATAATATTACTTTGTTGTTTGATTTATTTATCGCTTTAGCATTTAAAGTGATTTTGTCCTGTTGGAAAGACAATTCTAAAATATCTTTATTAACTTGGTGGAACTTTGTTTGCGATGAACATAGAATTACTACTGTTTCCTCTCTTACCTTGTCTCAGAAAATTAAATCTGATCTACTTTGGCTACCCTTTACTTCTTATCTCTCTGCTCATGCACCTACACCTTAATCTCTAATTCTTTTCTAATCTCTAAAATTCTTTATTCCCCTTCTCTTTCTTTTCTTTTTTCTCTTCTCTTCTTTATCTTTCTTTCTTCACTTTTCTTCTTTCTTGTTTCCTCTATCACTCATACCTTTCTCTTACAATTTTTCATTGTAATTTATTTATAATGTGTTTATTGGATTATTATATGTTCTCTTTTTCTGAAAACTTAATAAAAATTATTGAACAAAAAGATACTTTTTCCTGCTACATCTAAGATGAAGAAAAGCATGGTGACAGTTCTACTTTCATCGACCGTAGGAAAATGGACAATGTTTAGTTCATCCAACAAGAGGGTGGAGACATGCTCATAATGATAAATTACTCACTATAATCCTATTATTTTGAGTCCATTATTCGTTGTTTAAGCCTTTGCAATACACAAGGGAGTCCGCCTCCCACTAACAGGCAGTGTGTTGCCCAATCCCCTTCTTAGAATGAATTTAGTCTATATATCCCCATCACCTATCCTGAACACAAGTCGCACTTTAAGCTTTCGACCATGCTAAGGCCAAACAGCAGTGATGGATGTAAGTATGACTTGAAGAAGGAATATAGGACTCAAAGTAATAAAAACGTAAGTAATTTATCATTACCTCATCATCCCATTCCTTGTTCCAGTCTTTGTGCTATGGAGGATACCAAAGCAAACCCTTAAATAGGCTGACCCAGACACTGCTAACGATTAACCAGCATAGAGACTTCAAACTGGAGCACCTATTTATACTTATTAAGACATGCAATTATTTCATAGCATAAAGAAATATAGATTCAAAATCAATAGCACCAGTACCTTCCAGCTGAAGATGATAGCGCTTGCCAAAGTGGAAGGAGTTGCTCATGTCATGGCCCTACAAACTCTACCAGTGAATCTCTCTCTGCTTCCAGATAGAATGCTGACATGCCCCGAGAAGACCCTGCACCCCAACAGGACAAACAATCTTCTGAATCTTTTAAGGCCAAGAAATGCACAATCTCACCCAGTTTCAGGGAGTAGATGTAGAGGGTTTGAAACCTTTCCTTGCTGGGCTAAAATCTACACAAACATTATCAACACTTTAAAAACAACTCTCTTTTTCCAAGCAAATCAAAACTGCTCTTCTAACATCTGAGGAATGCTGTATAACCTCTTCAGGGGAGGATAGATCAGAAAGCAATTCTTTTGAAATGAAAGGACAATGCGACCGTAGGAAAAGGTACGAACTTGGAAAAGACGGTACTAACCCAAACACCAACCTGCCAAGTATACATTTTGCCAGACAAATTTGTCCATAACACAATCATACATTTTCAAATACAAAGATTTTTAAAAGCACATAAAAAGCATTCAAGACCAATTTCAACATAAAAAAAATCATATTAATTAAATGATTCAAAGCGTTATCACGTGTTCAGGTCATATACTTTAAAAACTAAGGTTTTAAAAACATCTTACTTTTGCTTTGTAATAATCGACAGTCCATTATCAAATTAATGTTTGTACATTTTAAAAAGTCTCTACATATACAAAAACAGTCATTTGTTTTAATCCTTTTACAAAAATCAGGGTTTCTACACATTGTGTTACAACGTAACCTAAATTTTAGAATCTCCCATCGTACTACTTTAGGAACAAAAACAGCGCTAACCTAAAAACCAACCTTTCAATCGCCGGACTTCTCTAATCCAACAAGAAACCTTATTAGATAGTGATCCCTTGCTTTCTCTAAAATTTGTTCTAAGTAGTGGGATGCAGGCAGCGGGCTTGGACCTTTACAATAGTTCTTAATTTACAGAGTGAAAACAGTTTGGTTATGGGGTTCTTTCTGACTTGCATCCAAGCTGCAATCATCATTTGCTTTGAATGGAGACAATTATGTAGTAGGGTCCTGATGCTACTTTCATGAGGGAATGTTAAGAGCCACTCACATTGCTCTGTTTCTCCACTTTGGAGATGATACCCCCGTGGACAATAGCTTAAAATCTATCTGCTAAGTTTATGATTTGTTTAGTTTCATTTACTGCATGGGCGGAACCTGCTGTAATAAAAAAAGGACAGAATTTAGAAAGGATGTAAATAACTCAGGACTCGGAAAAAGAAGATAGAATCCACTCTCATGCACAATCACGAAGACAGTCTGTGGGCTAATTCTCCTTGTTGCAATAGTGCTTGGTGAATGTATGCACCGACGTCCATGTCACAGCTTCACAGATATCCAGTATAGGCATAGTGTTAGCAGCCTTAGTCCTGGTGGAATGGGCTGTCAGATGTTCTGGGGGCTGCTTCTTGGCCAGTGTATAGCAGTTCTTAATTCAGAGACTATCCACCTTGACAGGTTCCTCTTATGCACAGCCTTTCCTTTCTTTGCTTCAGAAAAAAACAGAAAAGTTTATTGTCTACTCAATGGTCCTTGATATGATAAATATAAAAACTCCAAGACATTGTAAGGTCCAACCGATAGAGCCTCTCTTTTGAGGAGTGATGGGGTGCAAAGAATGCTTTTAGAGTGATCAATTGCCCAGTGTGAAAAGAAGTCACAACTTTTGGTAAGAAGGCTGCTCGAGTCCTCATCATCACCAACTTGTCTGGAAAAAAGGTGGTGTAGAGGGGATGCACCGAAAGCAAAGCTCTCTCATGCAACAAGGTGACAGACTCACAATGAGGAAGACAGTCTTCAAGGCCAGGAGATGCATCAGAAACTATGCACAGGCCTGAAAGAAATATACATGAGGAATGCCAAGACCAAGTTAAGGTCCCACTGCGACATCAAAAAAGGTTTGGGAGGGAACGTATGTTAAACCTTTAATTCACCTACTCACAAGAGGTGATTTAAACAAAGACCATTAGTAAGGGAAATGTAGCGGAGTCAAAAAGGCTGATCAATCACTTTTTAGAGTTCACTGTAAGGCCTTCCTAAAGAAGCACAAAATACATACAAGGAGAGTCCTCTGAGAGTCCTTGCTGCTATATTTCACTTTGCTGCTTTTATTTGCACATTGCCACTTTGCCAGTTATCAATGTGTTTATTGTCTGTGTGAAACAGTTGCCTTAATTAATCTGCGGGCAACTTTTTTATTACCAAGTCTTTCTTCTGTATTTAGGGAAGATTTAGTGCACAATCTTTCTCTTGTGTTTACTGCAGTAGTCATGTTGCCTAGTGCAGATTGAGCAGTCTAGTCTTTATGGGGGTGGGAGGACTAGATATAAATGAAGAAAACTGTGCGTTTGCCTCTCAGAGAGTCGTTGCTACTACCTTTCACTTTGCTTCTATTGTTTGCCAATTGGCACTTTGTCATGTATCATTGTTTTTATTATCTGTGTGATACACGTGTAAAAATTGTTTTAATTAATTTGGGGAACTTTTTCATGCTTTCTTCTATTTTTATAAGGCAATTTGTTTTCCACAAAGTCTTTCTTTTGTGTTTACTGCGGCAACCATTTTGCCTAGAGCTGATCAAGCAGTCTAGTCTTTTTGGAAGGAATTAGATATAAATGGAGGCAGCTGCATTACCACGCAGCAGGTGTGCATGGTAGGCGTATCCAAGGTACAACACAGGCAAGCCCATCAGCGCCTGAACTGCGCCCAGCACCTGGACGCCTTTTCAAGAGGCAAGACTGAACTATTCTGCTGCCACCTTGCTTGCCCTCACTTTGTTGCACACAAGGCTCCCCTACTTCTTCAAAGGTGCTTTCTCCAGCCCCCACTGTCACTTCATATTCTCTCTATTCAACTATCCCTGTGCCTCAGAGTCCAAGGACTACCGGACCTTCAACTCTGCTTCCCCCTCCATCAGTAACATACCCTGTTTCAACAAAGTTTTCATCACTTTTTCTTTAAAATGCCTCCTTAAAATACGCTCTCTCTATCCAAGCACACTATGGACGTTTGGGGTCTATTTGTTTCAAATACCATAGACCTGGTTTTCCTAACAGAAACTAGCTTAACCCTATCTCTACCCCAGACGTAGGCATTGTGAGTCCTTCCGGCTACAACATAATCAAACAGGATAAAATTCATAAACTTGGAGGTGGAGCGGCATTCATTTACCACTCCACCCTCAATTGTTCCATTATTTTAGGAGAGGTCAATAACTAGATTGAGTACCTTACTTTCAAAATTAGCTCTCCCAATTTCACTCATTGCAATTCATACTCTCTCTTTTTAATTATTCATGGACCTTGGGGACCCCAACTTTTATCTGGGAGAGCCTTCTAACAACTTAGTCCAGCAACCTCTTAGATGGCCTAAAAGTAATGGGTGTCACCCTACACGCTAAAGGAGTTACCCATTATGGTAGAGAAACACCTTACATGGACCGATCATATTTAAATCATCTCCAATACCCCCTCCTTTCAACCTATCAGCGCACCTGCACATACTCCTAATACACGCGTTAACAGAATCTCCATGGATAACTGGTACTCAAAGTTTAAGACATTCCCATCCCTAGCTTCAACATTTGGCTTACAAATGCAGCTAATACCCTTGCCCCATTAAAGACACTCCACATCATGGCATACTGTTCACGTTAGTTAGTATAAAGAGGACCTCAAGCAGCTTAAACTCAACTGCATACAACTTGAGTGGGGCTCTCGTAGTGCACATAACATTCATGATAAATACCCCTTTAAATCAGCGCTTCATAATTATCATCAGCAGCTGAGACAGACCAGGCACTTCTCCCTGACTTGCCAGATCCAGGAAAGCACCAATTCTCTTGAGGAAATGTTCACCACTGTAATGGAATTGTAATGGAATATACCACTCTTTCTGCCTATTATTGCTCTATGACCCCCAATACCCAGACCTCTGCTCTAACCTTTCTAGCTACTTCTATGATATGATCAGAAAGGATTTATCTTAATTTATCAGCACAAGCCTCTCTAGACTCTCTGGACTTCATTAGTATGCGTACCCATGTGGGCGTTTATTAGTATTATTTTTCATATTATTTGAATATATCCAACATAATGACCTTTATGGCAATGTATACATTTATTCTGACATTGATTATGCATTATGTGATGAGACCTAGGGTAGCGATGGAGAAACATGTTAGCAGGTCTTGTGGTCACTTTCCTAAAGTTATTGAAGGAAAAGTGTTTAGTATACTAAGTTGGTTGATTGAGAGGTCTGGCATATCTCATCGTTTGGAGGTATGTATGCTGTTTGTACTTGTATTCTCTACTGTCGTGCAGCACTGTCAGTGACAAGGGCAGATTTGGCCTATGAAATGCTGACAGGACTGGGGCAGGATACGTTATGTGTAGAAAGCATCTACTAGACTTGACTCCAACCCTACTGGCCTTTCAGAGATACCTTTGGAACTCCATAAAGGTTAGTAAGTCACAGAAGAAAGTGACCTCCCGTTACTGACTCCAAGGCCTTCAGCAGTCGAATATTACATGTTTTCTGATTTTGTTCATCCTAGGGCTTCTTGCTGGCAGGAGGATTCATTTTTTGGCACCTTCACACATTGCCTTGGGACCTCATGCCTATAAACCAATTAGGGAGGAGCATGGTAGGCCTTAAAAGTGATGCTAGGATTTAAAAGTCTGGAAGATGCAGTTAGAGAGCAAGGCTCCATGTGTGTCCAAGACACACTCACTCTGGAACACACGTCCTGCATGTTTGCCCTATAGGCTGAGTCTTTGTTATCTTACATCTTTGGTACAGGCTAGGCGGTAATTGTTGTGCCTTTGCATCTTCTGGCCAATGCTTATCCCACATTTCTAATCCATTATGCTGAAAATAACACTGTGTCCATGTAGCCCAGCTGGGAACAGGGCTTTGTCTTTTGTAATAAACATGGTATTGTTTCCTTAAAGTGTACAGCAGTGGTGTAGCAAGGATGTCATGTCAAAGCCTAATGCAAGCAAATAAAATGGACCTGCGTGCACCTAAGGTCTGTATTAAAGACAACCCTAATTTGAATAGAAAGCCCCTCACCCCTCTGAGCACCAATGTACCTCTGTGCTTACAGGTCTCTCAGCTCCTACCTCCATTCGTCATCTAACTCTTTCCTTTCACTTTCTCTCTTCCCTCAATTCTTCCACTCTTCCTCTTTCCCACCATCCCGCTCACTCATCCTTATGTTCCTCCTGCCTTTTTTCATACCCCTTTCTACTTCACCTCCAAAGCTTTCCGTTTACCCTTTCCATTTCTGCCTACACTTACACCTGTTCAAATCTCCCCTCTTCCTTGCTTTTCTCCATATCGTATTCCTACCTCTAGCTTCCCATCATCTTGCTTCTTTAATTTGTGTCCCCAATATTTTTTCTCTTTTCCTTTTTTCCAGTGCCTCCTCATTTTTACCATTCTCATTTCAATATATTTTCCTTTTCTTTCTCTGTCCTCTCCCATTTCATTTTTTTCTTTGCCTCCTGTTTATGCCCTTGATTTCTCTTTGTGCACTCAGATTTCCCGTCTTCATTGTTCTTTCTTGTTCATATCTCTTTCTTTCTCTCACTTCCCATGTTCCTTTCCATTATTTTTGGTCATCCTATGTTTTCACCATTCTTCACCCAGCCTTTCCCTTTCTTTCCATTCTCTGTGTCATTCATATCTTCTACTTTTTCCTCTCCCATCCCATCACTATCTATCCAATATCTTTTTCCGATCTCCTTTGCCCTATTTTTCTTGCTGGCTCTAATCTTCCTTTATGCTATCTCATTTGTATCCCCTTGGACTATTTCCTCACATTCTTATTCTTCACCTCTTTTTTCTCTCTCATTTCCATCCCCACCCTATGTTCTCTATCACCTTTCCAGCAACTTTCATCCTTATAACACCTTGTGACCTCTTTCCTTCTATATGTATCTCCTTCATATTTTTTGCTGTTTTCCTTTTCTTTCTCACCGCTACTTTCGTTTTCCCTCCTCCATCACCCCCTATACTTTAGTTTCTCCTACTTGTCTCTATAAAAAACAAGTCCTCCTGTATTTTTCATGCCGGGCCGCATTTATACAGACTCTGTATATCTGCCCCGCTAGGCTCTACCTTTTGGCTTTTCCAGTGGTTCCGTGGGGCAATGTTTGTCTAGCTCTCCATGTCTATCTTCCACTCACCCTCAGAGAAAGAGTCAACAGAGCCAAGTAGAAGACAATCACAATGAAACAAAACATTCTGAATGGAAAGGATGGGCTCTTAAGTAAACTACAGCTGGTGCCATTCAGTCTGGTTCTTACAGTACTGATACCTCCCCAGCTGTATTGTAGCCTATAAATGACATAGAGACTGGAGCCCTCGACTCCAGTGCTCATTGCCCATCTTCCCTGCTACCGACCCTGAACCCACAGCCCCCAAGGTTGTATTCATTTTCTCCAGAGTCCCTTCATTGGCGTCTCCAGTGGGGCCAGATAAGGTCCGTGCCCCAGTGCTAATTTTTCCTGCCCTCCCTTGTGCCTCACTGCCACAGCTCCAGAACATACCAGGAGAAGACACAGAAAAAGCAAACACTGCACCTTACCACACACATTAATTTGTTCTACTACTTTTCATTGCAAAGGAGTGTTGTTTGGTTAAATTGTTGAAATCTGCCTTTGAATGTATGTGTGTATATCTAAATATAATGTATAGATATGTAGAAACAAAGCACGATTTAAACATTTTAAGGAAACATGTACATGTGTGAATATACATATATGTGTGATATATATATAAAAAAGTACATAAATATATATACGCACATATATAAATATATATATTTTTTTTAACTGAAAAACCAAAGGTTAACGTAACGTGTTGTGGAAAAGTTAACTGCTCCCCAGGGCACAGCATGTGAGACGGCCCCGGGGATTGGGGTTCCCAGGGCCATTAGAGGCTCAGAGAGGGGAGCCGTGCTGCTTCCCTCCCTTTTTGCATGGCACCCCTCCCCTTTTTTGTAACTTTCGGCCCCGGGGGTGGGCTTCTCAAGGCCTATAATGGCTCGGGAGGAGGCCTCACGCCCCCTTCCCCTTATGAAATCTGGCCCCATGTAACGGGCTCACCAGTCCCTATAGTGGCCCGTTGAGGAGGCCGCTCGCCCCCTCCCCTTATGTAATGCGGTTTCAGGGTTGGGCTCCCCAAGGCCTATAATTGAAGACTGCGGCCCGGGCCGCCATTTTTTTTTTTTTGCTGTGAGCCAGCGGGATTGTGGCAAAAATTGCTGATTTTTTGCAATGTGGCCCCAAGAGTGGTCCCTTTGAGTTCCCCCCATGGGGCCTAGGGGGGCAGGGTATCTCTACCCTGCTACCTTATGTTATTATTTATTTAACTTCAGGATAGGGGGCTAAGTCCCAGAGTCCTATAATGGCTGCTAGCAACTCGCCATGAACCATGAGAACAGTCAGAAATCCCTAGACATAACCCTGTAATGCACCTGTGAAATTGACACAAGCGGAGGTTAGATTATTTTGTCCCGCAACTACAGTGATACATATTACAGAAGGAGTTGTTATTTTCTTGCTTATAAGCTGCTAGTAGACAGGGCACACCGGTGGCTCAGGGAGGGTGGGGAGAGGGGGGGGATAGCATTTTATCTGTTATAGTACTCAGGTCACATAGCAATCATGCTCAGTAACTGTTAGCAGGACTAGACCTCCATCGGACACTGCTCTAATATAGGGATAAGAAACGAATGGGAAATAGCCTGAATATTATGAACATATACAAAGGCGTTGTCAAAATGGGGAGGGTACCTGAGGCACTTGAGCAAGGACATTGATGTGATGGGGTACAATGAGAATTAATAATGATGTAATGTTTGCCTTTGGTTTGTGAAAAATAATAAAAATAGAGTTAAAAAAAAAAAAAAAAAAATGGCTCCCAGCAACATTTTTCTCATGTTGCTGGAAGCCAATCAGAGTGCTCGTTCCCATAGGAGTCTGACTCCTGTGGGAGCAAAGTGGCCCACAGGAAATAAAGCTCCCTGGGACATCCAGAACGCTCTATTATTAAAATTTGCTCCCCCGTGAGAGTCTCTTGAGCCTCTCACGGACCCAATCGTCCAGATATACAAATATTTTTTACCCTTAATTTTTTTTAAAAGCTACTGAATGGATTGCCACCAAATCACAAAAAGCACCATTTGTGGACCAAGATCTAGCTTGCTGCCAAATCTGGTGTAATTTAATTCAGCAGTTTTTGCTGTAGCCCTGCCCAAAGCAGTCTATGGAAAATTTACGGAGATTTTGTGTTTTGGGACCCCCCCTTTTTTCTCTGCCCCTGCTTGACGAATCACCACAAGCCGTTCCTTGCACAAACTAGTCCAAAAGTAGCACCCTTTTGGAAAATGTTATGGAGATTCATCAAAAAGGGCCAAAGTTATTAGCACGACACAAAACCTAACTAGAACTACCCAGTGCGACTGCCACTGGGTTTATATATATAATATATACATAAATATATATATATATATATTCACTGAAAAAAACAAAGGTTACAGGGATGTTACAGTTAGGGTCACATTCTGAGCACCTATAATTATACTTATCTGAAGAAACTATAACTCTTGCCGTAAAGTAACTTTAGGCCAGGAGTTATAGTTTATAACTTAAGTATAACTATAAGTGCTCAGATAAGTATAACTATAACTGCTTAATTTCTATGGTTTAGTGTGTGTAAAATGTGAACCTAACAATAACATCCCTGTAACCTTTAGTTTTTTCCAGTGAAGTAATATTTATTACCATACCTTAAATCCAATTGCCGATGCGCACAGTGCCTTTGGCCATGCATGGCTGGGGCGGCCAGGCCCTGCGGCCAATCCCCCACAAGAAGCCAACCCCACGCTGTGCACGGCCTTTGGCCGTGCGTGGTGGAGGTTTGGTGAATGACTGGGGTTTTTTTCATTGGTATGCCAATCCGCGATTCCTTGGGGGAGTTACACTGGGGGGCGGCACTGAGCACCAAGTTGGATCCGCGCATCGAACAAACAAATAATATTTGGGCCATTTTTTGCCTATGAGGGGCCCCTGAGAGACCCCTCCATGTGTCCTATGTAATCAGGATACCTATATCATGACCCCTTATGTGATTTCTTCTTCATGTTTTCTCTCCGTGGCCCAGCCGAGAAACAACTTTCCTTCCAGGTTTCGGCCAGCCAATCAGGGCCTTGCTTTTGCCCCGGATCTGGGGATCCCCTTTAGGTGGATCTGAATCCCTAGATATACAAATATTTCTTTCTTTAGTAACTCCCAAACTACTGAACAGATTTACACAAAATTACAAAAAGGGCTCTTTCTAGACCAAGATCTACCTTTCTACAAAATTTGGTGTAATTCTGTTCATCGGTTCATACTGCAGTTGTGTCTAAAAGCTGCCAAATTCTTATAGACATTGCATGGGGAAAAAGCGTTTTAGGACCCTCCGCTTTGTCTTGGTCCCCTCTTGACGAATCACCCCAAAACATTCCACACAGCCTCTACATTGAGTGGCAAACTAATTTTGAAAATTCCTTAAAGATTCGTCAAACGGTGCCAAAGTTATTAGCAAAACAAAAAACGCTTTGTATTTGGGAAAAGTTTTCCCCAACTATAACTACCTACTGGCTATCGCTAGTAGTTAAAATAAATAAATATATACATATATATATGTGTGTATATATATATTTATATGTGTATATATATAAATATATGTGTATATATATATATATATATATATATGTAAGTTGCTCGTTGTTTTACAAATCCTCTCCGTGGGGATATAAACGAGAGCAGACCCAAATTCTGTGCAGATTTAATTTATTACACCAAAGAGACTGTCCGCCATGACGCGTTTCGGCAGATCCCTGCCTTGATCACATGATATATATATATGTGTGTGTATATATATGTATATATATATATATATATATATATATATATATATATATATACGCACACACAGACTTAGCAAGTGGCCCCACCAGTTTATCTGTGACCTAACTATTGAGTGCCCACCTAAAATTCACTGAGAGTCTGGCTGGTGGATTTTTAAACATATCACATACAATAAAAATGCATAGAGAAAATAATGCAGATGTATGTGATGGCCCATGCAGGCATGGGTAATTGCTGTTTTGGGTTATAAATCTAAAATACTTGTTGAGGGTTTCCCATTCAGTATAAGCGATGCTGTTATCTTTTCAACTCATCTTCATGGTTAAAAATAAATCACATGTTCTTACACAACACTTCCCCTTGTTTATGGCATACACAGGGGACACCATGCATGCATTTAAGTATCTTAAAAATGCTAAATCTGTCCCCTTTCAGCAGACCTTTAACAAAATAAGACCCCTGTACAACACACACTGTGGTAGTCATTGACAAAAAGGGCTGGGGTTGGAGGAAAGGTTTTTGCGGGAGGGGATCCACTTCCTTACTGTTCACCCTCCACAATCACCCATGTGTAATCACCTCTTCATATCTTGACCACAGATTCAACATTCTAGCTATATCTGTACCCTCCACTGCCCCTGAGCAGAGTACTTGCATACATCCACTTACTAGGGTTTCCCAATGGCTGGTTTTATACCGACATGACCAGTATTGTAATATCCTGCCAATAAATCTTTTTTTTAAATCACCTAAAGCAGTTTTTTTTCTCCCCTTATCAGTACATACTTTAAATAGTTAAAGCAAGAAGAAAACACTATAAAGTGTGTTCTACAGCAGCCCTAATAACTGTGCTGTTTCTGAAAGGGGCCCACCCTCTCTTTGAAGGTGACTGGCAGTCTCTGACTGAAAGAGAAACAAATAAGTATTTTGTTTCTCTTCATTCCTTGTTCAGCGCAGTGTCAGTTCCGAGTTCCCTCCCTGCCAAGACTATGGTCCGCCCATCTGATTTAAAGTCGGAGCAACCATTGTTTGACGACCGCATCCTCAGCAGACAATAGTATTGAAATCTTCTCATTGCAGACTTTGGGTACATCAAGATTAAGAAGAGGATTGAGATATTTTCCTACGTCATTCAGAAGTAGGCAAACAAGAGTAGGGGCTGGAACCCAGCCTTGCCATACACCAATTTCGACAGGTACAGCTTCAGTGAGATTTCCTTGTTGACCATATCTGATGCATGCCTTGTTATCAGTGTGCAGAGCTTCCACTAGCTCTAATAATGTGAATAAGCGTAAATTACATACTGTGCAGAATAATATAAATAGATCCAGATGCAGGTTGCCTCTATGTTGAAACAGTGACATTCCAATGCACCGTTATATTTTTCATATATAAAACAAAAACAATAAATTACAATTGAAAAACAAGCAGAACTGAATTAAAGGATAGGGTTTAGCATTGTAACAAATGATTTAAATGAACTAAATTTAGTTTAATTTATTCTTAGTGCTGGTATTATTGATAGGGTTAGAACAGTGTAACCTAATTCATGAATTAAAGCAATGTAAGTTAATGTAATTTATGGTTAGGGAAAGAGTTAAATGTAATGAAAATGAATTACATTAAAATAAGTATAAAGAAATGGTCAGCATTATGATACATTTTACGTTTAGGTGTAGAAGTGAATTAAAGGTTGGACATAGTAAAGTTGAGGAAGTACAGGCAGTACAATTAAAGACATGCAACTTTCTGTATCTCACTTTGATGCCAATTTATCCAGCTCTAGAGTGCAATCCTTGGCAAAGCAGCCATGGACTCAGGACAGGTGTGTGCTCAAAAGGGTAATTTGCCTCCTTAGGTAGTAGTTAAAGGAGGGACATTCTTCATTCTATATTTCACAGGCCTGGGGAACATTAACTGAAACGAGGTAGCAAAATGATTGGACCACATACCAGGAGTTGCTTTACTGTTGCATTGGCTTATAATTATGGTGTGGCATTAGATCAATATTTTGGTATTTACTATGGATTAATTAATTTACCTATTTGCAAAAGCCTTAAAAATCATCCCCTCCTCATGTGTGAGTCACCCCCCTTACCGTAAGCATGTGCACCTCATCATCCGGTGCGCTCTCCATACAGTCCTCTTTTGAGCGCAGAGGGTGTGGCTGATTCCTTGGAACCTAAGAAGAAAGATTGAAGGGACAAAGTTTATCCTATTTCATTTAACTTTAATAATGAGTTTATTTATTTACTTATTCATTTATCTTAATGGTCCCAAGACACTACCTGGACTTGCCTGTCAGAAATAAGTCTCAGCATTAACTTCACAAGAATCCTAGCGTCTTCCCCATCACTGTCAGCATTGGATGTGCAGCATGCTGGCAATAGTACCCAAAGTGAAAAAACAACACCCGTCCCAGCAGTGTCTGATGTATAAGGGCAGTACAGCTACCAGAACTGCCTGTACGATAGGTATAGCACCTAACACAACTGGGTTAATACATCCATTGCACTATGTCAGCATCCCTACCCAGCACTGACTTTCCTGGACAAAGACAGTATTTACCACAACATTGTTTGCACGCGAAGTATAGGCAGTGGCGGCTCCTCTGCTAAGGCGGAGGAGCATCGCCCCACTGCTTTGCAGCAGTGAAAGAAAGGAAAAATAAAATGATAACTTGATGTTATTATCATTTTATTTGTTCCTGCTGCTGCAGCATGGGGGTGGGCAGGAATACTCTGCTCACAGAGCAGGGCAGGTGAGGAGTGGTGGGCACACTGAAGTGCGCATGACGCTTTGGCCAGCTGTCTCAGGCTGGCCAAACAGTCATGTGCACTTAGCATGTTCTCCACCCAGGCTGCATTACAGCCTGGTTAGAGAACATGCCCAGGCCCCCCGTCCCCGTCTGAGCGCCGAGCTATGGTGCTCAGACCAATCACAACGCTGCAATGCAGCGTTGTGATTGGCTCAGGGGAGTCTGTATGCTTCCTGTTCGGCCAACACGGAGGACAGACAATGTGGGAGAGAGCGGCTAGGAGGTAAGTGTCTTTTTCCTTTTTGACACCCCTTACCCCCTCGCCCTGCCATCCCAGATATGTGCCAGCCGCTACTGAGTATAGGGCTTGCCTCAGCAATGGCTGCAGTCAAAAAAGGATTGCACCTCACAATACTGCTTGCAATGAAGCAGATCACTGACAGAATATCGGAAACAAACATATTGTGTGGACAGAATATCGTGTCAAAAACATCAAGGAACAAAATATTGAGAAAGTAAGTGCAAATAGATAAGTATAGATTTCCTATTCTTAACTCCACATCTACGTTCCTTGAAGATATTTATATTGTCATGGTACATATATGTGAAGTTATATATAGTAAAACTTTGCTTACCTGACAAGACTTACCTTCACAATATTTTTGTCCTTGATATTCTTGACACAATATTTTGTCCCACAGTATTTTTGTTTCCAATATTCTGTCTAAAAAACAGTAAAACACAGCATATCTATCTCTTTTCCATGAATACCACCTTGCCAAAAATAACTTTATTAGGAATACCACATGAGCACCAACTACAATAAAAAGGATATCATCCATCCATCCATCTGTAAAAGCACTGCCCGGAACTTTCTATATTAGAACAATCGTACTACACAAGCACCGCCTAGAGAAGCAGGCGAGCAGAGCAGTACATCCTAGACTAGAAGGATAGAATCACCACAGCACTGACTATGGTAGAAGAAAAGGATAGCCCCTCTAATGTCTACACTGGAGGAAAAGCCAGGACCAGCACTGCCTTCACAAGAGCACTTTCTGCACAAGACGGATAGGACCATCCCAGCACTGACTAAGCTAGAAGCAGATTACCACAACAACATTACCCACATTACAAGGCTAGCACAACCCCATCACTGCCTGCACAAGAAGAGTAGTAACATATCAGCAATACATATACTAGAAGTATATCACTTCACCTATGCTAGAGGGAGAGCACATCAGTTTTGTATTACAAGACCATACCAGTACAGTCTATGGCAGAAGCATAGCACAAGCCCTGCACTGTCTGTAATAGTAAGGTAGCACAGCCTCTCGACTGTCCACACCGGAAGGGGAGCAACAGACCATAACTACCTACACTAGAAGGATAGCAGTGCCTGCTCTAGAAAGATGGCACCACAACATGTAGGTCTACACTAGAAGTTTACTGTCTCGCCAATAAGACTGTTACAAGAGCGATAGCATCACACCAATAGTCTGGTAGAAGGATGGGTCAGTCTCATGTGCTTCTACCATGCCTAATAAGGCTGCTGCTCACCCACACAAATCCACCATCCTGGTCCAAAATGCCGTCATGTTCTGTTGAACCCTCCTTTATTTGCAGAGTGAACGGACAACCTCTTTTAGCCTGAGAAGAAAGCACACAACAAAGTTACCCAAGTGAGCTCAGCAGTTTAACAGATAATTGAATATTCATCTGCTTAAAAAACTGTTGTACAACCCCAACCTCAACAGAGGATCAAGGTCAGCAAAATCAGCATAAGCCCACTTTTTTTGGATGCTGATAATTGTGTTTGTGACAGCGTAAAACCCTCAAGACCACCGGGGGGACAACAGTGGGACAGTGAAGAGTCACAGGGTCTTTTGGCAAACAATGATAATTACCATTGTCTGTTTTTTGTCCTTAAGTGCAGGAAGAATTTTAATACACTGATGACATGTCATTACATGCCACACTACCAGCCACAGAAAAGACACTAAAAAAGAAGAGGAAAAAATATTATTCTCGTACAGTGCATACTTTGAACTGTCACCTCCAGGTGTTTATAACAGGACATGACTGAGCGCTCTGGAGTTGAGGCTAAAAACATTGCAAGGCTCTCACACTGCCTGTCAGTGGGTCAGAAAGGTGCTCAGAATACATGGTCATCCAATCCTTGGCCTCACTGAACACAGATATATATATTTTAAAATTCACTTAAAAAATCAAAGTTTACAGGGACGTTAAAGATAAGAAACAGAATTAAAAAACATTAGAAATTCACTGAAAAAAACTAATGTTACAAGGACGTTATAGTTAGGAAATAGAACTAAAAAAACCTTGCAAATTCACTGAAAAAAACAAAGGTTGTAAGTCCTTTTCCAGTGTACCTCCGCATGCGAGCAGATTTCATCTAGCAAAAATGGACTTTGTTGGAAATCCTGCTGCCAAACAGGAAGCCACTAGGAAAGTTCTTCAGTAAAATCAGCCATTTATATTGAAGATTCTCCAACGGACTCCAAAAAAACCCCTTTAGTAAGAGATAACACATGAACCACAAACCAAGTCTGGTTGGCAGAGTAGGGATTTTTTGACCACATTAGCAGCTAATTGCTCCAAGCTAAAGGTATTAGTATTTTTAGATTTAGGTACAAAAGACTGAGAGGACCTACATAATAATCATAACAACTCTTTTTTGCAAAAGATTCACAATATTCTTACATTGGCCGCTTTCCACAGCAAGCTACAACACACAAAGGTGAAGTTGGACAAAGTGTAAGTAAGTACATGCTGTATGGAGCTGGCCTGAGGGAATACAGATCAAAAATATATTATTTAAAACATTTTTGTAAAATGTCAGTTATTGTTTAGTGCATAGTTAGTATAGATTTGACTGTGGACAATACAAATTAGCCAGTGTTATACTTACTTGCAGCTCTCATTTGTACTTCATTTTCTGTCTTCAAGTGATTGATCTCTCAATAATGGACAATTACATGCAACAACTTCATTTTTAAAATATGGTTAAAGTAGAAAACAGTTTGCCTGATTCTTAAATTGGCATGCATTCTATTGCTACTATAGTCATTACTGACTGGAGTGACAAAAATAGCAATGCAAGACACAAAGGATCCTATTCTTCTAAGGCAGCCAAATTTTCATTTGAAAATAATGAAAATGGGCATTCATTTTTATCCACATCCAACTGTAACCTACATGTTATTTTCTAGTAATATTAGAGTTATGTGCACCTCTTTCACCAAAGCCTTGTATTCAATGCAGTCATCCAGTCTCTTCAGCAATACAAAAGCAACTTTAAGGTTCTCATGATCTTCAGTGTTCAGGTACCTTTCCTGTGGGAGAGAACAGACTTCTTGATTTTTTTAAACTATCTTTATTGGCATTATGAAATATACTATAAGCAGTGCATAAGCGTACATACGAGTTGCAGCACAAAAGAGAAAACAGCGGTTCGCAATAATAGGCGTTAGTTAACAGCATTGACAGTCTAGTTAGAAGGGCACCACAACATACATTCTTAATAGTTACTGACAAATGTGAATCATTGTAAGATCAGACAATAAACATGTAACAGCTGAATGACAATCATTCAACAGAAATCATAAAACTTAGAGGCAGGGAGGTGGGCAGTGTTATATGCTGAGCCAAACAGGTAAGCAGCCTGAACATTGCAACTGGGTGCAAGCGAGGAAGCATCTAAAAGCTTACTACCGCTGACGGTAGGAGATAAAGAATGGGAAAAGAAGGTGACAACAAAAGCTCTGTAAGAGTAGCAGCTCAGGCGACTGCAGACCCAACCTATGAAATGGCATTCGATTAGCACCTTGTAAGTACCAGGAAGAGAGCTCCTCCCAGAGTTTCCTGAAAGGGCCCACTGTCATGAGAAACCAAGGCCATCCGTTGGAGCGTTAGAAACAAATTACGCAGCAGATTATCATCTCTGGGTTCCTCTGATAAGGTGAGTAATAGATCTTCATGGTCATCAGCGATCGGGCGTTTGCACGCGCCATTTAAGGTAACCTGAAGCCATGCATGTGATGATGGAGGCACCGCAGCTTTCCATTACTTAGTGATAGATCATTTGGCCTGAAGTAAGGCAAAGTTGAGGAAAAGAGTGGCAACTTTATTTATTTTAAGCCTGGTATAGAGTGCCAGAGCACAAACCTCCCAGCTATTCATGTTGGGTAACCCTGTCAAATTGGACAACTTGCCTAAAACCTCTGACCAGTAGCCCACCAATGACAGATAACATGTGGTGGAAGCTAGCTAAGTGTGTTGCCCAGCAAGGACAGGAGGTGATGTGGAAGGGAAGATTTTGTTATTTTTATCAGTGGAAATGTAAACCCTATTTAAAATATTGGATTGTATGTACTTGAGCTTGGCATTGCACCAGATAGTATTCAGGACTGCTAAGACTCTCTCACTCCTTTTCATTGAGTGCTCTACCTAGCTCGGCCTCCTACAAAGAGACTGAGCGATAGTAGTGTGTGTGATTGAAAGGCCCTGCATAACCAGCTGATCCGCCTTCTCCCTCTTTCCATTAGGAATAAAGTCTGAATCAGAGCATGTGTCTGTGATTCTGTGTTCACAATGTTCCATTTAACTTGGAGGGCCTTAACTAAAATCCAGTATGTCAAGAACTGCCTTCTGTGCAAGTCAAACTGTTCCTGGACTAGTTTGTCAAAAGAGAGGAGCTGATCGTCCTGAAACAGACCCCCAATGACATGATGTACATATCCTTCTAGTGTACTAGGTCGCACTTAGATAAGCTGAGTATGGATATAGCAATGGCACAGGGTGTAACACGGTTAGTGATAAGCAAGCTACGGAAGAGGCAGCTTAGTTCAGTGCGCAACAGTCGGGGAATTCAAAATCCAAGCACTGTGCCTGTGAGAAGAAGTTCTTGCAACTTTCCGAAGTGTGGAGGGGGACCATCGGAGCATGTTTCTTTCAATGAATGCCCAGAGAACCAGTGGCTTATCCACTGGAGCCAGGCCTATAGGCAGGAATGCTCGAAATTCAACCAGCCTGCCCACCTTCACCGGGAGACAAAGCTTGGCTAGAGTAACCCTGCACCAGCTACAGTGCTAAATTAACTCTCCAAACTGAGTTTCTAGTTTTTGGCAAAATCTTCTTATAAAAAGAATAGGGAGATTAGTAAAATTGTACAGACAGGGTAGCATCACCATCTTGGACAAAGTGATATGCTCCACAACAGAGAGGAAGGAGGAGCGACGTCTCAGAAGACATTTGTGCCCGGACAGCAGATTCTACCTAAGTGAAATTACCATCTAAGAGCTCTTGGTCATCATGGTATATCCTAATTCCGAGGAAGCGAAAGGAGACCCTCTCCCAAGTGATTGGCCTACCACACTGGTCAAGACAAAGCCGAGTAGCATCAGGGTGCAGAGGGAAAAAAGGAAGTATTTAGACCAATTAACCTTCAGCCCAGAAACAGAGCTGAGCATGTTTGATTAGACCATGATGTCTTTAGCATACAAGGATACTGCATGAGCCCTGTCAGCTAATAGGACGCACAAAAACCACCCTCCAAACTCAACTTAACAGCCAGTGGGCTATTAGCAATTGCAAAGAGAAAAGGGCATAGGGGACACACCAGCTAATTGCTCCTTCGAACCTCAAAAGAGGTGGAGATCAACTTGCCCATCTGGACCCTGGCAGTAGAGCTTGTGTAGAGCAGCTTGATCATTCATATAATGTGCTCCCCAAACCTGAATTAAGCCAGGACTGTGAACAGATACTCCTAGTTCGGATATCAAACACCTTTTCCAGGTCAAGGAACTGACAAGCTGGCTGAGGCCACACTGATGGAGCTAATGTTCAGGAAGGGTTCCTCCCAAACACAAAACCATTCTGATCTATGTGGATCAGATTGTGAAGCATCTTTAGCATGTGGCTGGCTAAACATTTGCTTCGGATTTTGTAGTTAGAGTTAAGGATAGCTATAAGTCGGTATGAGGAGGGAGTCGAGGATGTGCAGCCTGGTTTATGTATTGAGCATATCAAGGCCTCTAGGAGTGACGACGCAACACACCCTTGTCAACCACTGCTTCATAAAAACAAGACAATTTTGGCACCAAAGCCTCGGCATTGGTCTGACAGTGTTCTAACGAAGATGCATCAGTTCCTTGTGACCTGCCAGTAGTTAGCTTGCATTTTGGCTAAAGATAGGGGCATCTACTTCTTTCCATTCAGGGGTGTCTCTGGGCAATGGCAGCGCCCCAAAAACTGCGTATATTGACACATCTTTGCTCCTGGCCTCGCCTTTTTAGGGCAACCGAGAGCACTCACAAAGGCTGCATGAAATTCTTGTTGAAAACGAAGGACAGTTCCTGACACGGTTCGGACTGATTAGATAGGTGTGTGCATATTATCATGGTTGATGAGACATGCCAAAAGCCTGCTTGCCCCGTCGCCCTCTGTATGAGACCTGGCGGTATAAGCTGTATACTCTAAATAACACAGCTGCTCTGATAGAATGACTTGTTCTTCCCACACAACCCTAAGGGAGTCCAGGAGATTGGTACCCCCACTGCCTTAAGTTACATTTGAACAGGGGAGCCTTCAACTCTGCACAGCTCACTTTTCAAGGTTTTTGCACACACCAACCATAGCATGAATGCAATCACCTCATGTGACTACTTTGAAGGCCTACCACTCAGTCTTAGAGGAGGATGCTGTGCCCTTGCTCTCTTCAAAATAATCATGGATTGGTTCAAAGAACCACAAAATGCCATGTTTTCCAACATAGAGCCGTGAAGGTGCCACAAAGGAATAGGAGGATGGACTCTACCCCAAGTCAAGCCCACCAACAATAGTGACTCAGTCTAGTTGAACATATAGGTCAATTGGGGTAGAGTAAAAGGAGTGTAGTCTGACTCTGAGGTTGCCGAATCTCCACATCTGCCATGGACCATTGTGCCAGCCAGTGTGACAGTGCCTTTGAGTTGTGGAATGTCTGAGCCTGCAGTAGCAGTGAAAACAATCTGGATAGTGTGATGTCTAATATGCAATTAATGTTGCCCCCTAAGATCCATGAAATTTGCACCCTTTTAGCCAGCTATTCAGATGGGCAGCGCAGAAATGTGTGTTACTCTGTGTTGGGAGCATAAATATCTGTCCTTCACCAAGACAAATCTGCCCTCCCTGTCAACCTGCACTATACCCAGTTCGAAAAGGACCCCTGCCTTAACCTAGACCTGCCCCCTTCCCAGAGTAGGCTGAAAAATTAGTGAAGAAGGCTTGGACCCGCCAACGCATATGAAGCTTGGCTTCTTATGTCAGCGTTATGTGGGATTCTTGAAGCAGGGTTATGTTAACCCCCTGTGTTTAAGGAGAGAGCAGATTTGGTAGGGCTTTCTCACAGTATGCATCCCCCTGATGTTTCAAGTGATCATACAAAGACTACCTGGTTGTGCCACATTGTTGAATAATGTGTGCATGCATGTGCATGGAAGCTGCTCTTGGCTCAAGTACCACTGTCATCAAGAAAAAGTGTGACTGCCTCCGCTGTGGTTGAGGAAGTGGCATAAGGACCCACCCAATCCCTGCCAGTGGTAACCAAAACAGTATAACTGAGGATAGAAGGTTAACTGTCAACCATCCAAGAATACTAGTAATCTACGCAATTACATTTGGGGGTTGTTATGCAGCCAGCGACAAGTAAGCGTCTTGCCCAGGGGCTCCCATGCAGCTCGGCCATAATTCACAGTTAGGGAGGCAGTGCTAGCAAGATATATTGCAAGGCTGCCTAGCAGTGTGCACTGAGTAGCCCTAAAATGAAAAAGTGGGGGATGATTTTAACCACAGCATTGCCAAGCACCTAGGAAAGGAGTAGAGGAAGCGAGCAAGGGCATAGTGGCATATAAATTAGAAGCCTGGAATAATCAAAACAAAGCAGCACATTCTAGCCAAACCAGTGGAGACCCCCTCCAGCACAAGAGGGCACCGGCTGCCTGAGGGGCTAGTTGCTGGGCGGATTATAAGTCATGGAGAGATGACAAATGGAAGAAGCTGTCTTTGCTGGCAGAGGTATCAGCTGAAATGGAAGCCCGGGCTCCTGACAGGTTCCTTGAGGAGGCCGCTTTAACTAGAGCTGTGTAATGGCTTTTCAGGGCCTGTTCCCATGAATAAGTGATGCCAGAGAGGAAGGCCCGCCAGGTTTCGTTCTGGATCTTCTGTACTTGTGTTTAGCCTTTTAATACTCCAGTTAGCAGGGGGGGCACTCTGCGTGTGATGAGGTGTCTTGCCACTCAGCTCAGTTCCAAGCCACCTAAGGTTCAGTGAAGAAAAATACATCTTGACCTGTCACAAGCTTCACAGGAAATATTTTAGTTCTATCTTTCTAAGCTTTATTTCCCCTCCTAAAAGGAAAGCCCATTGATGCTGGACAGTAAGCGTAAAATCAGGGAGGACGAAGAGTTGGTAACTGTCCATTTCATACCGACCATCTTGTCTGCAGCCTGCAGTATTTTATCTCTGTCTTAAAAATGCATCAGTTTGGCAACAATCCGCCTTGGAGGGGCCCCAAGAGCGTGTCTGCGAGCAGGAAATCAATGAGCTCTTTCAATTGAGAAAAAAGGTAGAGCGTTTATGAGGCACCAATATGGTCTTCATGTAATTCTTCAGGAATTCGACAATGTCCTACCCCTCCGAGCCTTCAGGCATTCCACCCACCCAGATGTTGCTGCACCATGAGTAGCCCTCTACATCCTCAGATGATCAGTACATGAAAGCCCATCAGATCCTGGAGCTGCTGCTGCATCAAACGTCTGTTCTTGTAGCACTCATTCAGATAATGTGATCCTTTCAGCCATCCATTATTGTTTGTCCTGCAACAGGCCAAGATCAATGGCAACAGCATCTATTTTCGCCTACATGGAGGTTGTAATTGTGACAAAAGCCCAGAGGATGGCATCTAATTTGTCTGGTCCACCAAGTGTTCTGCCTGACCCTCCACCAACAGTTGAGTGTCTAGCTTAGCTGACTTGAGTTTTCCCTTGGCACCAAATCCTGTGGTGAATAATAATTGTGGGGTGTCACCAGCAGTCGAGTGTGAAAGGATGAGAGTGAGTCTGTGTTCATAGGGTAGGGTCCCAGACATGGGAACAAGTTGTGAGTAGCCACTGTGAGTCCCGCTTTCCACCCCTGGCCACCTTCAGCAAGAAAGTAGCTAGAGACCAAAGTGCGAGCATCCTGACCCCATGAGTGGTACAGTCCATCACAGCAGAGCAGGCTAAGAGTCTCCGGAATTAATAAGGCAGCTACCCTAGCACCAAGTTGAGACTTCTCCCCAGCATCAACTGTGCCCCGGCTGCAGTCCACCAGGAGCCCAATAGTAGCTATAGTCCCACTAATGCCTGTATTGGCCAATCCGGGCCTCCCTCGTGACAACAAAAAGGTAAGCAGCGCCCTGCCACACCCACACTTCTGTTCACTCACCAGTGTTCATCCAATGGATCTTCAGCCTTGCTGCAGGTGAATGACCAAGTCTTCAGCTGAGGTTAGGACAGTATAATAGGAAGCGGCAAAAGCTGAATAGTCCCATATCATTCCAACCACAAAGGAGGGATCAAATGCCACAACCCTTTGCCGTGGTGCTCACCCTATTATGAGCCAGGCGATAACAGCAGGCCAATCCATTCAGGTAAGGTAGCAGGCACAAGCTCTCACCCAACAATGTACCAAATTCCAGGGCAAATCAGAAGCTGCCACAGCAGGCCTTTGACCACCGGCCACAGCAATTCCAGGGCATAGAAGCTGGAGCCTCCAGAAGGCAGGCCATGGTCAATGTCAAGCCCTCGCAGGCCCAGTGGTCCCCAGCGCCCCCCCCACCCCCAGTGCCATGACTGCCACTGTCTGTGCTCCAGGCTCCCCAACGAACGTGACTCAGAAGGCATGCCGCAGGCTTCAAGGCCCACCCTCTTCCTGGGCCACATGATCTAGAAGTCACCCTGTGCCGCCGGGGCACTTTGCACTCCCGTGAGGTCTTCCACCACTCACATCTACCAGGAATTAGCTAGCTAGAATGGCGATGGCTGCAGCCAGAGGATGGTAGGCTCCAGGAGCACTGCGCGGGAGCTGTCCTAAACTAAGTCCACCATCTTAGCCACCATGACCACTCCCCTGAACAGAGTTCCTGATATCAAAAGATATTCAAAGGTTTCATCACATTGCTCAACAAACTATCTGCCACTCCAGTCAGAGAACAGCAGAAAAATAAGTCTAATATTACCAAGAATGATAATGTTCTAACAGTTTGAGAATTTGATTGCAATAGCAAGTAATTACCAATTGGAACACGAGTTACCGGCAAGAGAGACTCAATTACTTTAACCTGGAGCATGGATTATTGCTTCTAACATTTCTGAAAAGCTTGGATTAAAAGTTAAATCAAAACGTTGTCCCTGAAAGGATATATGGATTGTATTGATGCGTTCTACAATACCAAACTGAAGGGTCTGTGGAAGTTGAAAACAACACAAAAAAAATTCAACTTGTCACAGGAAGAAAGTTTACCCATAGAGAAGTTGAAGAATGATTTACAAATAGCAATCAATACTAGCAACAAAGGTTGTCTGATAGTAAGTGACTAAGGGGCAGATGTATCAAGGATTGCATTTGCGATTCCTTAATAGCGAATTTTAGCGAATTGCTATTAAGGAATCGCAAAATGCTATGTATGTAGGAATCGCAATAATAATTGTGATTCCTTAATATTCCTTAATTGCGAATTGCAAATTGCGATTCGCAATTAAGGAATACCTTCCCATTCATTCCTATGGGCGTAGAGGCCCATAGGAATGAATGGGAAGACATTCTCAATTTGCGAATCGCAATTAGAGAATCGCAAATTGAGAATGCAATTTCAAGGGTGCCAGGGTGTCCTTTTGACACCCTGTTGCACCCCTGAAATATGTATGTGTGCACATGGCCCTAAGGGCATGTATGTGCGCCACATGGCACTTTGAAAAATGCTAAAAAGTGCATTTTTCAAAGAAATCCATATTACCACCAACTTGAAGTTGGTGGTAATTTGCGATTCCTTAAGGCCAAATTGCACTTTTTTGGTGCTTCTTACATTGGATTTAAGGAATAGCAATTTGCGATTCCTTAAATGCAATCGCAAAATAGGGAATCGCAAATTTTGCGATTCCTTACTTTGCGAGGCAGTTTTGCCTTAATACATACCACTAAGCAAAATTGCGTTCGCAAACGCCGAAATTCTGCGAATATCGGCGTTTGCGAACACAATTTTGCTTGATACATCTGGCCCTAAGATTTGTATAACACAGTGGCAAACAAACAGTTGAACGGATGTATCAAACTGTGTTAAAGATTGCAGGAATCGCTGTTAGCATGAGCTGAAAGCCATTTTGTACTTGGCAGCCATTTTAGTTAGCCATGTGCTCGCCATGTGCTTTCTCCCTCTTCCAGAGTCTTGCACATGCTCAGAGAGGCCTAGCTGGTAGAATGCACCTGCTCCTAGTATAGAACTGTCAGGCTATTCTTACTCATGTAAGCAGTTTAGTCTCCCCTACCACTTTGTGGAGCAAGCAAATTTTGTATACCCATATTAGTCAATAAGCATGCTTGTATGTGCTAGGACCTCCCCTTGATTTTATGCTGACTATATAACAAATGCATATATAAGGACCCTGTTCTCTGCACTCATTAGAATGCCTCCTACAGTGGCCTGCGGGTACCGTAAGATGCAATCTCCCTCATCTGAGGTTAATAAAACATGTTTTTTGATATTACAGCTTCTGTGCCAATCTCTTCTTTGTTGGTCTTAAGGACCAGATGTATCAGTGAACCCCTAAGAAGGTTTTTATTTCTACAAATGGCGCCCGAAAGTGGACCTCATCGGTGCAGCGGCTATCCAAGGGAGTGGTCTTGAAGGGAGACAGGAATCTACTGAGGAGTACAGGACAGGAATCTACTGAGGAGGTACCCTGCGCACGGAGATTGTTTGTCTTCCAGCCCAGTATATTTCTGGTCTTCCTGATCTGATCCTCCAAGTGTTTGCCGCTCCCGACTGAGAACTTCTTTGGCGTGAGTATTTTAAAATGACCGTTAGGTCACTCAGAACTTGGCAGTTGGAACCTGGACACCATTTGATTGGTAAGAGCCGTTTTGCGGCACTTGCTGTTGGTTTGATGCCTTTGATTGGTAAGGTAGTTTTAGTAACACTTACTGTGGCTTTGTTTGTATGATTGGCCAATTTTGGAATTTGTTTTGTAAGTTATATATGCATTGCAATTCATATAGGCAGGTAATGAGGAGATTTTTCTCTAACTTTGAAAACTTGAACGGCACACATTGTGTTAAGTGTCACTTGGAGTATAATATTATATATGCTATAATATTTTTGGCATGCCTGCTTCTAGCACACTTCGCAGAAAGTGTTGCTGTTTTGGAGGTACCGATATGGATTTAGTAAGTACTTAGTTGACTCCCCTCAGAGGGGATACCTAAATAGGTTTACGTATAGTAAAAAGATATTTCTTCCTTGGTGACTAAGTACCCCATAGAACTAAATATGTACATAAAACGGATCCGGATCTGCGCACTTAGTAACATTCATAAGTGGTGATATGCAGAGCGCTTTTTGAGTGTTCTACCAGCCAAAACTGGCGAATTTGGTGTATTTTGGCTTCTTGACCATGGAACAGTTTTTTGGGCTACTTTTGAGAGCTCTTCTTGTAAATATGACTTACAATTAGTATTTACAAATAGGTTGGTCTTGCGTACACTTTGTAAGCAGTCCTAAGTGTTGATTTGTGGGTTAAATGTGTGTTTAAATGTCTATGTGGGGTTTGTGGTTTGACATTGGTAATACTTGTGCGAGTACTCTTTGTGAAAGAATGTCTAGCTTTAAGCGCGCTGTGTTGTGTACTCTGCGTGTATGACCCCCTTCTGTAACTGTCTGAATGAGCTCAATGAGTTTGTTTATGTTTTTTTTTGCTGTCATCATTCTGTTATGCAAAATGTCATTTAGTTACTTACATATTAAATAAAAATCCAGAAATGAATTATATAACATACGCTAAACAGCTGCATGTTACTATTAAATTGACAGAGTACGACACTGTACATGTGTGCAAATTGCCACAATGCTAAAGATAAAATTAGAATTCGTATTCAATAGGATTAAAATAGGCCTCATACAGAGGGAAAAAAACGAAATTGTGTGTTTTGTAATCAATAGACTAAAATACATGTTACAGCATTTTCCTTAAATACATTGTATTAGACATTAAAAGGCATGCACATCATATGAGTGAATTTGGTCGTTGCTGAACTAAATACACATTATAGAAAGATAGATTTGACTGCATTGAAATGCCTCAGTTTTTAAATAGACTGTGACATGCTTTTCTTTCAGCACCCGAGAAAAAGCTTTCCAACAGCTGTGTTTAAACTGACTAACTGAAAAGAAACTGTTTTGACACAGCAAATGGGGATTTAACTCTGTCAGGGTATTTCAAATAATAAAGGGGTTTTTTCCTGAGAAAGGCGTGAAAATTCGACGCCTGCTGACAAACAACAGCTGCATAAATAGCATATGGCTATTCCTGATCACGGCCACAGACAGGAATGCTGAGTCAGCGAAATTTTAAGTCAGTGTAAAACTGGTATACGGGCCTGCATTATTTTAAAAGTTTCAAAAAAACCAGTTTCATTATTTTGGATAACAGAGAACAAAATTGAAAGTAGGGATTTCCTTTCTTAATGCCTTTTTTACATAAGTACATCTGTGGTTCTGATGTTAAATGATAACTGTCCTTTTAAAAAGTGGCGCAGACTTTTCCTGTTTCAAGTAAAGGCTTCTGTGCTTAGGGTTATGAATGAATGTGTTTAAATATGATAGGCTACGAATGAAGCTTGCTTTTCAAATGTGGAATCATCAAAATGGTTGGTTTTGATTAAAAAAAAAAAAAAATTAATTATATGAAAAAAAATATATTGTTAAACATAAATGCTTTAAATTCGTTTTTTCATCTTTATAAAGCCTAATCATCATACTGTGAATTCCTAGCATCAAAGTTGGATTTAAGCAGTGCTGTACCGCAATAAGAAGGGAACTTAAATGTGAAATGTCACTTTACCCAGCCGTACAAAACTCATTTTTATAAGGGTATATCTTATACATTTCTGATTTCCCATTCCTGGGCTATCTAGAGAACACTCTGGGGTTCCTATTATGCA
This sequence comes from Calotriton arnoldi, assembly GCA_963921515.1. NCBI lineage: Eukaryota > Metazoa > Chordata > Amphibia > Caudata > Salamandridae > Calotriton > Calotriton arnoldi. Next base: position 2,198,385 of record CAWUFW010002282.1, on the reverse strand, counting down.
AAAATATTGTAGGATATTCATTTTTAAGTGCCCCTACCACCAAAGTCGAAATTGAGCTAAATTCACAATTTTACAAGCAGTTCTACCACTCAAGGCAGTTTTAACGTGCTCTCAGGCTTCCATAAAGTATATGCAAGTATAAAACAAACAGCTGACCTACTGCACCCAACATACTGTACATAAATGAAAATAAGTATACAGAAACCAGCAGACGTTATTATCCTACCTTTAAATTACTGGCAAACGGATCGGACAGGACTGCCTTTTAGCTGTGATTCTCCAGAGTTGCTTTGCATTACGAAAACCGCATGGCAAGCCTTGCACAAACAAAATGAGCAGCTGCTGAACGGGTCAAAGGTCGGAGTTCTGCATTTAGCAACTTAGCAGGGTGAAGGGTAATGTTTGCTGGGACACTTCGACCTTCGAAAAGTTTTTGAAAGACGAGATGATAGCGCAAAGAGAGGAAGAGAAGCTTTGCTTCCTATTTTTGGCAAACACACGTTTAGCGCAATCATATGAAACGAAGGAAAACAACCCTCAGTTGAGCATTGATCTGCCAGGTATATAAAATAATGGTTTTAGTTTAAAGAATACTGTGTAGGGGCTACGATAAGGAGGAAATGGATTTTAGTTTGCATTCATGCGCCCTCATGTTAATCTAGTACAATTGCTCAAGGAATTGATACATTTGTTGCTGACGCTTTCTACAGTACTCGATGTGCTTGAATCAGAGAATAGCCACTTTCTAAGATATCTCCTACAAGTTTGTTTGTGCCCAGTTGCTACAAATAGGGGTTGAAAGTGTTGACAGAAGTAAAACCTGTTTCAGGTTTTCCTACTGTCAAAATGGGGGAAGGAGGCTAGCTCCTCTACAAATTAAGGGTAGGCAAAATTATGTTTTCTCTCTTCTTTTTCTCACTTTTTTTTAGTCTGTCTAAGCTGTCTAGGAAATGGCCATGTGATAGTTATTGGCTATTCTGTAATACTGTTTTAAAATTGTTAGAATTAATAAAATGATAAAATCTATGCTATGTTACTGCCCATCCTGTATGAAAGAATGAGTAGAACAGATTGATGTTCCCTTATTTGATCTTTAAGGAGAACTGTATAGTGGCGGTTTCTGTTCAAAAATCTCAGGTGGCAACACTATTATTGTTTATGTTATTCTCATGTTCTATACAGTTTTGCAAGGGCATTGCTAGTTTTTTATTAGCTAGTCTCTGTCAATAAGCTGACAGCCCTTATTAGAGCTGGAGATAGGGTTTTTTTCCTTTTGAAAATGATGTTGCATAGTCCAGATCGTGAAAAGTACAATGCAGGAAAGACGCTCATGTGATCCTTAGCAAACATTTTGAAGGAAAATATTGTTTTATAGGAATTTGTTTGTCATAACATGTTCTGCTGGAGAAAATGTACTCACTATGTTGAAGTTTAGTTCTTTTTGCAATAAGAATCCCTGTTAAATTAGCAGTTTTAGATTTTCCTGCTGCACCTATAACATGAGAGCATGGTCCTAAGCATAACATGTAAGAGAAATTATTTTACAAGTGTCTGCAGTCCTGTACAAGTAATGTAAAATCTATGAGTACAAGTGTAGAACATTTCCTTTTTCTTGAAGATTCTTCAGATTGGTAATATAGGAATACACCAATGTAAGTATTTGGAGTATGTCTGTATTGTTTTTCTCTTTTCCTCAGAATTTAGTAAATGAACACAGACTTCCTTGGCTGTTTGGGATTGGGTGATGTATTACTCTTGTCAGTTCACCAAAACGTTCCTTTTATACTTGCCAATAGGTCCAGGGTTTTCTACTCTCAGATAGATGAAGTGGCTCTTGGGTGCCTTGCTAATGTATGGGGCGCCCCAGGACTAAGAGAGTATTCTGAGACTATCCTCTCTGTTGTTAGATTATTTCTGTGCCTTGTCTAAAGACCTCTTGTTCTGTCCACCAATAGATATTTGCTGCCTTACAACCATTGCCAGAGGGGCCCGGACATCAGATCCAGCCTGGGAGTCAGCACCAGTCCAGCCTACAGTCAAAGTGAAAGGAACCAGCATAGGCGTTGCTGGCAACTAGGACCTCAGTGAAGGCGGAAGCACTGGGACGTGAAGTGTGTACCCCTGCCACTGTCTTGGGCGAAAGACGGGGTTACAAATCAGGATGGAGAAATCTTTGTGTGGATCCAGTTTTTGATGCCCAGCTGAGAGAGTCACAGAACGACAAGGACGGCAAGGAGGCTTTTGCTTGAGGTGACCCCCTTTGAAACAAGGGTTGCTTCAGGCCTTTGAGTCCTGGTCCCAAGTGAATGCAAGTCTACGCCTTTGTTTGTTGATCAAGAGATGCCCGAGCACACTGGGTACAATTTGTGGCCCTAACAAAAGAGCAGTGCGCCAGAGGTGCAATACAGGAGTTAGGGAAGGACTTGAGTTTAGGGTACAGGTGCTGTGCCCTTGGTGCCTGTTAGATTAAAGTGAAGAAAACTGGTGCACTGCCTGAGACACTGGACAGGATCATTGAGGGTATTTGCCCTGGGGGGTGATTGCCCTATCCTGAAAGAAAGACTTTTCCTTCTCCGTGATTCTTGAGTTGCGAGTTGTGCAGCTCCACCGTGGGAACAACAAGAGCCTGCCTGTGAGGCTCAAACAGACACAGGGAGAAGACTCCCCTCTGGCTGGTGGTTCTAGAAATTCCCAAGGACTCTTTTTTTTGTTAGTAATGTACCCCTTTGGTCGTCCCATTTATTTTGGAGGAGCAGCCCTTTGCGGCTCCTTGTCCTAATTCCTATGGCCCTGTGTGGTCCTCCTGGTCCCCCGGAGCCACAATTGTTTTTGTAATAATATGTCTGATTGCTTTAATATTTTTTAAGAGTAATGTTTATTCTGCACGAGAAAAGTTCATCTGAGCATGTTACTTTACTCTTTCCTTAAATATATTAATTGATAATTTAGCCCTCATAAAAAATACTGAGAAAGTCTATTGAAAATGTTTTTATTAGGTATGTGCTGTTGGCTATTTTGAAATTGACATTAATAGTCACTGAAATACATCAGAGCCCTGAAACTTAGAATTAGACTAGATGGTTTTGGTATTTGCTTTCTGCTTAGGATTGGAAAATATTGAGATTTCTGTTTGAGATAATAGTCATTATTCTCTCTTGCTACCTGTATGACCCAATGCTCTGTTCACTTTGTACTCCTGCTTATACCTTGTATATACCTGCTTAATGAAATGTTTAGAATGTAAATGCCCACCTAGCATAGGATATTGATGAATTTATGAGAAGAAAATGTGCAAAATATTTTCTATGTCTCTACTAGATCATGGGAATGTCTTTAGCTCATGCTACAAGGATCATCTGTTAAAGATTGCAGGAATCGCTGTTAGCATGAGCTGAAAGCCATTTTGTACTTGGCAGCCATTTTAGTTAGCCATGTGCTCGCCATGTGCTTTCTCCCTCTTCCAGAGTCTTGCACATGCTCAGAGAGGCCTAGCTGGTAGAATGCACCTGCTCCTAGTATAGAACTGTCAGGCTATTCTTACTCATGTAAGCAGTTTAGTCCCCCTCCCACTTTGTGGAGCAAGCAAATTTTGTATACCCATATTAGTCAATAAGCATGCTTGTATGTGCTAGGACCTCCCCTTGATTTTATGCTGACTATATAACAAATGCATATATAAGGACCCTGTTCTCTGCACTCATTAGAATGCCTCCTACAGTGGCCTGCGGGTACCGTAAGATGCAATCTCCCTCATCTGAGGTTAATAAAACATGTTTTTTGATATTACAGCTTCTGTGCCAATCTCTTCTTTGTTGGTCTTAAGGACCAGATGTATCAGTGAACCCCTAAGAAGGTTTTTATTTCTACAACTGGATGGGAATCTTACAGATCTATTCCAAGTACCACTGGAAGAGGTAAAACTAGGTTTGCTAAAGAACACGATTCCAGTAGTGTATGTTCTCTATGTACTATTAAATATACACAAAACATTAGTTACTTCTCCTAAAAAGGCACTTTTTTCTAGGGGACTACGATTGGAAATGCAAATCTATACTATATAAGCCATCACATTTCTGAGCTGTGTCCAGAAATTATGGTTATCAGATCATCTAAAACAGGATGAACTGTGAGGAAATCGGTACATTGGCAACACTGCACTAGACAAGAACTGAGAATTCAACTATTCGAGTGACATATCAGCAAAACCAGTATGAAATTATTTTACACACTGTGCACACATTTAACTTGTATTCATTGAGGAATTCTATCCAGACAGATAGTACAGTGTTGGGGACTCAATACATACCACCCTATGCCAACCTGTTTGTGGGGTGGTTGTGGGAGACGGTAGTATGGTAATAACTGTCTGATATAATAAGCATGTAACAAAATGGTTGCAGCACATTGCTGTCATTATCCTAATGTGGCCAGAAGGCATGTGGCTTATCCAGGAATACCTAAGGATTTTTTAAACACCAATGACGTAAATCTGAGACTGAAATATACTCACACAATCAAGCCAGAAATCAACTGTGCATCTTGAAAAATCGTTGAACATAAGAGAAGGAATAAAAACACCAAATTGACTGCAAATCAGAACAACTTAACTCCATGGTTCAAGTGGTAACCATTTAAGTTTAAAACATTCTACACCATCTTGGAAGCTACTAAAGACATACAGAAACTTCTCAGCAACAGACGTGTCAATGGGCCTGGTGTACAAATGCTTTTTTCCGGTCACAAAGCCTGTGATTCCCAAATTGACATAGTTTGCCATATACATTTTACAATATTAGTGAATAGTACTTCACCTGAATTAAAAAATGCAGGGCAGGTCGCAAAAGTTGGTGCACAGTCTCTACCCACCATTTGAGACCACCCCAATGATAAGCACTATGTACCACTGTGTGACAAAGGGAAGCTGAACATCTTAATTAAGTACAAGGATGGCCTAAAGAAAGTGCTACATGTCACTGATTCCAAAGTGCTAGTAAGAGGGAAGAAAACTTTAATAGAAAAAGAACACCATACAAGGATAGCAGTGAATTTATTTCCTTTCCACGGAGCAATATTCAGAAAAATATTCCATAGGCTTTGTAACATTTACACATTAAACCCAATCTTAAGCATTCACCAAGGGGGTTGCATCCAGAGATAACATAAGAGCAGTCCCGCATTTCAAAGGCTATTTGAAACATCAGATTGATATTTCCAAATTGTGAAACTGCCAGCCCAGAGGTTGCAGCAGCTGTAACTTAGCATTTGTAAATATGAGCAGTCAGGAAGAAAAATAATTTGCAAAGAATGATTTTGTGAATTGCAATTTTAGCTTTGTGGTCTACATCCTTATGTCTGCTTGCTCTCGCATTTAGTTAGGGAGCACAATATAACAACATAGGAAGAGAATACAAGAACATGTGAATGAAATGCACAGTAGTAACCAGTTAGATCCCTGGCCGATATGAGTGAACCAATTGTTTATCTATTTGCAGTCTGGTTGTGAAGTGGTAGAAACCTGGGGGATGCAGAAAAACACTGCGAAAGATAGTCAGAAACCATGAAGCTGGGACCAAATTAGTCAATTGGGCTCAATCTGGAGGAATGGCACAATCTAGTTTTAGACTAGTGAATGATTATTGATATGGATATAATACCTATAGATTGCCCATGTGCCCAGAATAATGGTGAAAAGTGTTTTGCCTCCAATGCCAAAGAATTACTCATAGCTAATCAGTTTCCAGCTTCTTTCTAGTCAGTAATCTGACACAGCTATGTACTGAAACTGTCAAGTTTCCTCAAAGGACAACACACTTCACAATGTAAACAAAGGAACCTTCATCTCAGCCTGTCAGCTGTGATCAACATAGTCCTCCAGAGTACTCAGCTTGATCGCTTCTCTGGGGCAGATAATCCAAACTTTGCATGCTTAAAGTAGTTCCATGACAACCACAAACAATCAACTCCTTAAGATCATTCACCGCTCTTGTCTCTTGTGGTGACTTCAACTTTGCTCTCTCCTGTAATTTTCAATAACTAAATACCTCCTCCCACGTGCCTCCTCAGTGACCTCAGCCTTTTTTAGCATTTGTACACTGATGATAGGCAAATTTACCTTATTACTGGTGATCCCTTTTTCACCCTTTGAAGATGTTTTGCAAGGCATCAATCGAGGTGAGGGATAGAAGGGATGAAACAGATTAAAGTAGAATAGTGTCAATAGCACTGTCGTTCCAGCAAGCCCTGACATCTCCACAAGTCTCCTGGAGCGACTCACAATCCACCAACAATATTTGACCTTCACACAAAATTGCCAGTAGAATGAAAAACCTGGGTGGGATCCAGGGCAGCAACCAAAACATAACCATATAGATCAGTGCCATCAACATAAGTGGATTCCTTATCATTCTCCAACTCAAAAGATACCTTTCCTCCATCATTCGAACCTCAACAAATTAATTGTTCACTCTCTAAACAACTCCAGGCTCAACAGTGCCAGTGGCCATTCCTCTCACTTGCCTATAAACTCACTTAACTTATACAGAAAACCATGGCCACCTGACTACTGGTTTTAGTACGTAAGTCCTCAATGCCAGATGTTACATTTTTCTCCACTGACAACCAAGATAGGATTAAATTCAACATTCTATACTCTAAAGAGCCACTCTTGTAAAGGGAACATCCCACCACACATTTCTAAAAGATACTTCAGATCCGACTACCTTTCCTTACTATCTGTCCATCAGTTCACATCTAGCACTAGTGGTGATTGCAGATTTTCTACAATGGCTCACAACCCGTGGAACTATCTCTCCCTGGAGCCAGGATTCTTACCTATGTCAATCTCCTTCAAGAAAGCTGGGAAAACCCTGCTGTTGAGCTCTCTTTCTTTTGGTATCTACTGTGTTTTCTCCACACGTATTACCATTCAAATACTTCCTGTTTCTTTTTCACACATTTTATATCAGTCTGTCTTCTCCTCTGAGGCCAGAGATCATCTTATTTGTGATACAATTATTACAAATTATGTGATGAATAAAATAATTACATGTCATGTATTCTGGAGTCTTTGTCAGTCGAAAAACATGACTGCACACATTTTAAAATGGATTAAATACATAAGGTTCTTTTAACTAGTTTATCTTTATACGAGCGGTCTAGGGACATCCAATATGTATGCATTTTTACCAGTATTTAAATATATACGTGATCTATGTAAATTTCCCAAGAACACTACACACTGTATGGAATACAATCAAATAAAACACAAGCTCAAGGCATTAAGTTAGATTAGAATGCAGGTTTAAACATGACCTCGCTGAATATTAGTGGATAATGCATAATTCTTGTTAAAAGCAACTAACCCAATTGTGATGTACGTTCGATTTATAACTCATATGAGCAAAAAAAATGGCACCCTCTATTAAAGTCTATGAGTAAATCCATTCAAGGTTTCTTGTCCCTGGAATTATGCCAATAAGTTATGTTAGTATTTTGGCCCCCACAATTTCAGATGGCCATTATTTCAGATTATTTATTTCAAATAACCAAAATTACGGCTAGGTAAATGATCAAACATTTATTTCAGTTTTCTTTTCAGTTTTTCAAAATATTAAATTATTTTTTTCTTAATCTTTTAGATTGTATTTATCTTTAAATTGTTTGTTAATATTTAAGTGTAAGTCCTACACTTGCATATATTTTTCAGGTTATGTACACATTATATTTTTTCAGTCATATACATTTATAATTTTTATTTAGTCACAGATATATAACATTATGTACATTATATTTATACATGTTTATTTATAAATATGTTTTAAGTACATGTTTTTATTAGTGTTGTTACATTTGATTTTACTGAGGTAAAGCTAGTGGAACTGCAAGAATACAAAACCTTTGGATTAAAATTAGAAAAAGAAGAAGTAATAAGCATCCTGATAAACTGCAACAGCAAGTTTATTACATACTCTTAGGAATGCCAATGAGGCCTACTGTATGTTGGGAGCAGAACTTGTACTTTAAAGTAGAGGGTACTGAAGCACATTAGGGTAATAAAGAAGAAGGACTTCACCAATGTGGTTTCCAAACATTATGAAAATGTGCATTAGAGTGACCAAGAAACATGTACATTTTCTGCAAGCGTTGAAATTAAAGAAATGAAAAGAGGTGGTGACTGAGTTAGAGGTCTGAGACAATTAGAATTTAAATACATCCTAAGACTCTGCACAGTATACTCTTCAGATTTAAACTGTGCTAAGGAACTCAAAGTATACCTGGGATAGGAAATTAAGTAATCATGTCATAGTGGTGCATGGCCACGCTAGCAACCAAGATGGGCACCGAGCTGTGAAGTTCCAGCACCGGCTGCCCTTCACTTCTGGGTTTCATCACCATCTGACAGCCCAGGACGACAAGGGTGCCTTACTCACATGCCATCGGTCAATCATCTCATCTCCTGATTGACCCCAGTGAGTCCACCTTAAACACCCTGGGGTATGCTTCGCGTCGCTTGTGGATGGGCACCACATGACACCGTCGACCATTTCCTCTTCCCGACGGGCCACTACACTACCAGCGGGGGTAGAGGTTGTGATAACTGGAGTTGGGCAACACAAGGGCTCATTAATGGCATGAACCCCCCTGCTGATTCCTTTCTGCATATTGGCATAGAGGCATGCACGGAGAATGTCAACGAGCGTGACCATTGCGTGCTGCTCTCCCTAACTGCACACGTTGTAAGAGAGTGCGGAACCTGGCTCCTCATTACACGTGGACTAGAGGTGACACTTTCTACTACAACACTATCAGCAATATCCTGATTACCTCTTCTCCCATCCCAAATCCAAAATGGGACGGGAAGTGAAGGAAGCTCATGTTCGAGCAGAATAAACCTACACGGAGACAACACTTCCTGTCTGACACCGAATATGGCCTGGCGGAGGGGGCTGCCAACAGGGTGATGGACGGCAGTGCTGCAATTATGGCAGAGCTGCGAGCTGGTTTGAAATCAATCGATGCATGCTTCGACATCCTCACACACAGGCTAGAAAAAACATGAGGCTAGATAGTGCCGAGAAATGTATTTCTACTCTTGAAGACAACGCCTCATCAGTCATGAAATGGCAGGAGAAAGTAGAAAAGCTGCTGAAGGCAGCAGTGGCCAAGAATGAAGATCTCAAAGCCCCGTCCTTTCACAATAACATTCGGATATTGGGGGTGGCGGAATCCACAGATATGGGCTGCCCAGACTTATTCATTGAACGACTCCTCATAGAATTTTTCAGCAGGCAAAGCTTCACAGACACATTTGTGGTGGAGAGAAGACACATGGCGCTCAGCCTGCAGTGACCCCCGGGAACGCCCCCACACCCACTTCTGGCCCTTCTGCTTAATTTCAGAGACAGTGACACAGCTCTGCGCCTGGCCTGGGAGCAGAGTTATCTGTCATTCCAAGGTTCAACCATCACCAACTTCCCCAACTTTACGATGGCAGTCCAGGAGGCGAGGCATAAGTTTATGGATGTGAAGAACACCATTCGCAAACAGGGACTTAAATACAGCATGCTGTATTCGGCTCGCCTTAAAGTTGAGGTCGATGGGAAGGCTCGGATCTTTGCCCACACCAGCCGAAGCTGTAGACTTTTTCAAACAACAATGCTGAGTGGGGAACTCATCCTGACGTACCACCCCTGATCGATCTCCATCTGCGGATCCCCTCGATAATGCCCCACTGCCAAATGAGTGATCATTGACTGCTCCTCTGCTCTTTGCTTCCTTACTTTCTTTTATATATGTAGGCTGATGTGAACTGCGAAATACAATAAGCACTCCTGGCCACCTGAGAGGGCTAATTGTCTTTATGCTATACATAACCAGTGCCAGTGCTTTATTCCAGCTCCCTTATACAGGCGGGCACTGCCTGCCGGGTTGTTGCCAATCTTTGATGTGTACACCGTGATGATTACAGTTGGGTTCCTTTCAATGTTGTTTCGGTATTCGCTGGAGGTTTTGTGATACAGAGTGGGTGGGGGGGATATTATGTTGATGTTTAACTACCGTTTACTTTATTACAGGCTGTCATGCTGTTACGCCACAACTCAAGTGCACCACTCAGAGACAGGGCACTACACGATATTAGGTAATAGGGACCCCTAATAGGGAAGTACAGATGACTGAGGTGATAGGCATGACGGGAACATTAGAGGCCTCAATAACCCCCATAAAGGCAAACATGTGAAATCCTACTTAGCAAGCCTTGGCATCTAGGTGGCATTTCTCCAGGAGACCCATCTCTTGCCTTGCAACACCTGTCCCTTTGATTTGACCTGGAGGGACCACCGATACTTCTCTTACCATAGCTCCTATTTACGTGGAGTGTGCATGTTGAACCACAAGAGTGTCCCATTCGTCTACAGAGCCAGTTATGTTGATGCCGGGAGATATGTGATACTGTCCAGTATTTTAGCAGACAAGCGCGTGCTCCTGGTCAATATATACACTGACCTCTATCACAAGCTTTCCTGCACTAATGGGCCGTGTGGATGCAGATCTGGTGCTCTGGGGTGGAGACCTGAATATGGTGCTCAATCCATTAGTGGGCACAACGGGCTCTGTGGTGGGCAGCAAACCACGAGCAATGCACGACATTCGGGATATCATTGATGCATTTGAACTCTCTGACGCATAGCAACTACGCAACACCTCAGAATACACCTTCTTATGGACCCGGATTGATTACTCACTGCTCTCTGGGTGTCAGGCGTGGTGCACCTCCCCCGCACCCTGTCGGACCACACCCCAATTAAACTGTGGCGCTTTCCAAGTAATGCTCTGTATGACTCCGTTTTTCATATGGAGTTGCAAGACTCTTCACACTCAATTCTTGCTCTTTTGTTACACAAGCCAACCTGTGGGAGGCCTTTAAGGCATACATCAGGGGGGTTAGCATCGCCAAACATGTGGTCTTGTGAGATATTTGCAACCGCCTTGGCCGACTCAAGGCCAAACTGCTCTGCATTGATCAAGTGGATACACTGCAGGGACATGGGAATCAGCTGCACCACTGCTCGGTCCTGATGGATGTGTTTCGTGATTTGGCAGACAGGGAAGTGGCATACTAGTGAAAATATGCACAAGTGCAATGCTACGGGGAAGGGGAGCGGCATGGCCGCACACTGCCCCGCTTACTATGCCCTAATAGGCAAAGTGGGATTATAACGGAACTCCTGGATGCAGGGGAACAGCTGATAGTTGACAACAAGAGTATACTGCAGGAACTAATACACTATTATGAACAACTGTATACTGCCCGGATGGCGGATAACAGTGCAGCAATCACGGAGTATGTGGCCAAGGTAGCAATGGTGTGCTTGACTGAGGGCCAGAGGCAGTTCCTAAGTGAACCTATATCCTGCGATGAAATTATCCAGGCAATAGACACCCTAGATGGGTCCAAGGCCCCAGGGCTAGACGGCCACATGGGCAATTTTTATAAGGCCTATAAGCAACTGCTTGACCCACATCTCCTAGAGGCATATGCAGAGGCATTGGAGCCAGGTCCCTCCCTCCCACACTCCGCGAGGGCGTGGCCACTCTGCTTTAAAACTGATTAAGGTGTCTAATTTATGCACATCATACTGACCCATTTCCCTCCTTAATCATGACAGTAAAATGTTATCTGAGGTCATTGCTACCCGCCTTGCTCTGTCGATGGAGCAAATAATATCACCAATACAAACTGGTTTCATCCCACACAGCTCTACTGCTCTCAATATGTGCACAAGTTTCACAGTATTGAATCAGATATCCCCTTAAGTACCTGCAGCGGTCGCCCTTCTCGATGTCGGGAAGGCATTTGATTCGCTAGAATAGCCCTTTTTGAGAGCAATGCTGGGTAAGCTGGAACTTCCTAGAGAGTGCCTAAACCTTATTATGCAGTTATATTCAGGCCTGGTGGCCTGTCTGAGGATCAACAGATTCCTTACAGACCAGTTTCCGGTGACTAGGGGGACCTGCCAGGGACGCCCCCTCTCACCGCTACTTTTTATCAAAGCAATGGACCCCCTGGTTAGGCACCTTCAAGAGCGGCACCTCCATCGAGGCTTAAGATTTAGACCCAGCCCATTGTTAATATCCATGCACATGGATAATATATTGCTCTTTGTAAGACAGCCTGTTGACAATCTACCACCTCTAATAGGAGAAATTATTCTCTTTAGTGGTCTGTGTGGCCTCTCCATCAATTGGGTCAAGTCAGAGATCTTTCTACTCACAGATGCTACGGCTGGAATACCCATTGGCCTGGTGTGAAGAGGTGACTAAACATTTGGGCATAATACTTCATAGACAAAAGGAGGCGGTGATTCGCTTGAATTATGGCCCAGCCGATAACAAGCTTCCCACACAAAATGAACGCTGGATTAAGCTCCCAATCTCCATTGCGACCCAAACTGCCATCATTAAGATGATTGTGCTTCTCCGCTTTTTATATTTGATCACGAACATCCCTATTCCCCTGACAAGTAGCTTCTTCGCCACTATGAAAAGCCTCCTGACACAGCTAATCTGGGCAGGCCATCGGCCCAGGATCAAATGGGACACATTGACGCGGCCTAAAGAAAGAGAGGTTTGGCATGCCAGATCAGCAGCTATACTTTCTTGCGGCGCAATGCCAGTTTGCCTACCATTGGTATCATACTGATGCAAGGTTGTCTTATATGAAACCAGAGAAGGCTCAGGCGATTGATACCCCACTTTCATCCATTCTCCCCCTGTGTATACCGAGGGACCCCGCCAACATTCAGACATTGACAACTACCTGCCGGGCATGAGGGAAGCTCCGTCGATGCTTGGGAGGGGTTCTACTTTACTCTCCTGCCATTCCCCTGATGCATAACCCATGGTGCCCACTCACGATGGAAAAACTAGTACAGAGCACACTAGGATCCTTTCAACTTCATACAGTGGGGGACCTATTCTAGGAAGGCCATGTTATCACTCATGTCGATACTGCCCCATTTAGCAACGCTACATATATGGACCAATTCATAATCAGACGGTTTCATAATACTATACGTGACAGAGTTCCACCTTATCCACTGTAACCGGACAAATTTCCACCCCTGACTCTAGTGATTAACTCTACTGAGAGAACAAGACTGGCCTCCAGGCTTTACCAAGCTAGTATTGCCTTGTGACCAGATTGCACTAGCAGGGTCAAAGCTGCATGGAAATTGGATCTGCGGCATCCTATCCCTGACAAGATTTGGCGCTGCTGCTGTGCCCAAGAAAAGCTTATCTCCTCCAATCATCGGCATAATCTTCTGCTTTATAAGCTTCTTCATCGTGCATACACTGCCCGCTGGGGCTGGCCAGAATCGACCGCACATGCCCACACCACTGTTCCAAATGCAGGGCTGATAATGCAGATTTTATACACCTAGCCTAGACTTTCCCAACTATTCAACAGTACTGGACAAAGATTCTCACCCTTGCCTCCACTGTGACTGGCAACACATTCATTCCGAATTCCCAACAGATACTGCAGGACTACGTCAGGGACATCTCATCTGGCACCCGCAGATTCACCGCCAAGACAAATAAAAGCGTCGATAAAGGACAACCCTGCAGGGTCCCACGTGTGACGTGATAAGTGCCTGAGATGTGAGGCCCTGGTCTAGCTCTAGCCGTAGGACCTGTATACTGCTACTTGCTAAGCGCAGGCTGGCGATGTGCTGGGGGAGAAGACATTGCCCTAAAGACTGGTTGAACGATATGATTTATTGTGATACCACCAGCGAAGTGTATGCCTCCCTCCAACCCCCTACATCACTGCCCAAGGATATTTGGCACCCATTACCCGACTATCTACTATCACACTACTCTTGTCTTTCTGATTAAGCCACCTCGAAGCTACGGCTCCTATTTGTAATAAGCACCCCACTGTTGTCTCTGAGTACCACTCTGGTCCAATACTGGACAATTTTCTGAGAGCCAACCCTACTGGGCCTACTATATTGCCTGTCTTAATAAGTCTCTGCATAACCGCATGGTTCACCTGCAACTCAAATGCTGTTTTCAGTTGTATATGCCTGATCCGCTACCTGATACTATTTTTGACTGTCTGTATCTTTGTAGTGTTTATATTTATACCACGCGAAAAAGAAAGTTCTAAAAAAAAGTAATCATGTCATAGTGAACGAGAAGATTGTCAACTTGAAATAAACAAACTGCTAAAGAATTCTAAAGAATTCCTCAGAAGACCAAATACATTCCAGTAACTTCAGCTAAAAGAAAAAATTATAAAATAATCAGCAAAATAGTGTCAAACCATTAGCACCTTAGAGGGCTGTACATGGAAAGTTAGAATGATAAACAGATCTGCGAATTACAAGAATACCCACATGTGAAAAAAGAAAATCCAGAAAATTTTTCAAGAACAGCGTGGAATGGAATAATGACGATGAATTTAAGTCACCTGCCTGCTTCACACAAACATAATGAGAAAATTTGACAAATCGGAAAAGCTGAAAATGGCAATCTGAATTAATAAGAAACAGTGGTAAAATAATTGTGGATAGTAAATATGTGTTGCTCTCCGCTATGGGAGAATGTAGTGAACAATGTACTAAAACGTTTTTTTGCTTTTAATATATATTTTTCATGTATGACTCATCCAAACCACAGTTACAAGAATCCACCTGGGTGGGTGTATAAAAGAAAGGCAATACACTTCATTTTTCAGATATATAAAAGCAAACAGAAGGAAGGACTACCATCTGTGACCTAGACTTACGTTTGACTTACTGCTTACGGTCAAAACACGTCAGCACTTTCTACTGATAAGGCAGTTTACTGATTTGTCTATAACGTTTGATCTCATAGGCAGATCTGCACCAAATTAGGAAGTCGCTTAAGGAAGGCGCGTGTTGTGTGCAGTGTGAACCCGAACTGACGAATTTCAATGACTTTATTTGCATTAGCTAGAACCATAACTCATTTTTAAATAGTTTTTTCAATGAGTTTATATATAGATATATATATATATATATATATGTATATATATGCTGCAAACTCCGTCACCAGCTTCCACGTTCGAGGGAACAGATGTATATATATATACACATATATATATGTCTATGTACCGTGACCAGGAGCTGTGTGGTTGAAACGCGTAGGTGGTAGAGTAAGATAGCTTGATAAATAAAGAAAAAGAAAACCACTTGGAGAGTGCTGCGTGATATTTTGAAATTGGTGATATATATATATATATATATGTATGTATGTATACACACACACATATATATATATACAGATAGATAGATAGATATTTACAAAGGAACCAACAGCACTTGTGTAGCTATGGTTAGGTCGGAGTTTCCATTGAAAGCACATTTTTTTGTCAATATATATATATATATATATATATATATATATATATATATATATATATATATATATATATATATATATATATATATATATATATATATATATATATATATTACTTTTGACCCCATGGATCAAATATTTGGCAATTGCTTGGCATAGTCAGCTCAGATCCAGCATGCTAATTTTTGTGTACATCGGTGCATGGGATCTAAAGTGAAAAGTGAAATGGGGAGTAACTCAAGATGTATTTCCCATTTTAGCTCCCATGGGAAATTTTGCTCTCACCTACAGCCAAAACAGTTAAATGGATTTACACCAAACCTGGAAGAAAAGCAGAGCCTTACTCGGAGAGCATACTTTCATTGTTAAGAACCCGTTCAGTAGTTTTAGAGATCAAAAACATGTTAAAAAATTTCTGAGGGGGCCTTAAAACCGGGATTCAGAAAATCACAAATCCTATCTACACTTAGGGGCCGATTACGATGCGACCCATTACGGCTCAGACCGTCGGTTGGAGCCTTCAGGTTCGCATACTAATCGGCCCCACGGTTTACTTTCCGACTGCCTCATTATTATGGAGGTGGTCGGAAAGTAAACCAGCCGGTCATTCTGGCTGGCTTCTGACGGGCTCGGAGAGCCCGTTGGCCAGTCAGAAGACGGCCAGTAATCTCAAGGGCAGGCCTTTCCGCACCTTGAGTTTACGATGTACACTTTCTGACATGTTTCCATGCTGACCTGTTCGACGTGGAAACCATGACGGAAAGCATGTTTGGGGGCACACGGCAGGGCCCCTTTTGGTGCACAGCCTCCGACTAGAGGCCGAGGGGGCACCTGTGGTGCCCCCCTATTGATCCCTGCACCCCGGGATGCAGGGATGAACCACACCTCCTATTTCACTATGGGTGCATGCATTACTGCCAGTTTACGGCCGTAATGCATGCTCCCATAGTGAAATGTAGGAATGCGATCGAACAGTGTTCGTCGCATCCTAATTAGGTGGTCGGGACGCCGACCGGAGGTTGGTCGGTTCCAGGACCTAGATGGTATAGGGCAGACTTAAGTCCTCCCTACAACGTAATAAGGCCCTTTAAATATTTTCTGAAATGTGATTGGCCGATGAAAGGGATTTATTATATTTCAGCCATCTTGAAATGAACAATTATTTTTTAAAGCAATGCAATTTTCGCACTGTGGGGAAAAAAAGATTCCACTGTCCTGGTGAACACTATGAGAGGTGCCCAACACCAGGGGGCTGATGGAGGGCCCTCAGGGGCGTGGAAAATGGCGATTAAAAAGATGAGTTTGCCACTGTAAATTAGGATTTTTTTTAAAACTGCAAATCCAACGTGGACATTTTATACCTCAGAAAAATTGCACTATTTTGTGTAGAAAATCACATATTTCTATACAAAAAAATGTAGATGTAAAATGAAAAAAGAAAGGTAAAATATAGGTCAGGATCCCCCACTGAATAGAGCCAAAGGGCATTGGCTGCCTGAATAGGGTTGTACGAAGCCAGTGCCCTGCAGGGGGTGAATACCCACGAAGGGTTGGGCTTTGTCAAACTAACACTGCGCACAATCGTAGGCCTGAGGGGGTTAGCCGCCCCAAGCAGTTCTTGTGTTGGGCCTTGACGCAAGCATATTATTTAAATAAAAAGAACCTGAAAAAACACAAGTAAAACTGTGTTATGCTCAGAGGCGCTAGAACTATGGGTGCAGGAAGTACTGCAGCACCCCAAGAATAATCTTGCAGGTATTCAAAAGGCGACCGATTAATAAATGGGCCTTTCGTTTTGTTCTTATCTTGCAGCATTTGTTGTGCATTCAAAGACAGAGGGCACATTTCAGGCAATGTCTTCTGACAAATTGCTACTTATGTTTTTTAACATGGAGATTGGCATTTACTTGTCCCTTCTCTTACAGCAAAGAGAGCGACTTTTGCACCCTGGTGACAATCGTCCTGTGGTCGAAAGAGCGTGAAAGGAGAAAGCTGCAACATGCAGTATGTCAAATGTTTTCTAACACACAGTGACAAATTTAAATGCTTGTAAATTAACTTTACAAATAAATTAAAATATATCAGCTGCAAGCAAAGGCCAAATGACCACTGAAGGTAGGTTAAGTCAACCATTGGGAAATTTGGTGGGTCACCCTTTTATATACAGGTTCTACGGCTAGAGCTAGGACAGGGCCTCACACCTCAGACACTTATAAGGTGACACGTGGGACCCAGCAGGGTTGCCCTTTATCGCTGCTTTTATTTGTCTTGGCGATAGATCCTCTGGCACAGCGTATTCATCAAGTAACTAGGGGATACCGGAGGGTCGCACGATACGCTCTGTGTCCCTATACGCAGATGATATGATCCATCGGAACCTCCGTACGGGGGTGCAGGGCTTAACTCAATTACTGACCTCCTTTGCGGCACTTTCCGGCCTCCACATCAATGTCGACAAGTCCTGTGCCTTAAAATTTGCTGACACTTCCTACATTGCAGTTTGTAAATGTGGCTCTTCCCATTGCTTCCCACACCTTCCGCTACTTGGGTATTCATATTTATCAGGATACGCAGGACTTGCTTGAAGGCAACCTTGTGAGAGTGAATAACTCGCTTAAATCGCAAATTGTTTTCTGGGTTACTCTGCCCCTGTCGGTGGCAGGCCGGCTGGCCCAGGCAAAGATGCTCATGTTGCGATGCGTCCTGTATTATTTTGTGAACCTGTCCCTGGTAGTGCCGACTTGGGTGTTCAAATTATTAAATACTTTACATGGGGAGCTTGCCGGGGAATTGGGCAGAGTAGGGTGAGCCTCACTAAATTACAGCTCCCAACGAACAGAGGCAGTCTCGGGCCCCTGACTTCAAGGCTTACTGTATTGTGGGGCAACTACAGTTGCTGTCTTATTGTCTAGCTAGTCACAACCTATCGGAGATAGGATAAACGACGGACCAGATTGATTGTGGCCAGCTCCACAGACTACTGTACCCTGGCGCGGTCCCTCCGCGAACAGGTCCTCTCCTGCTAAGCATAGCCCTCGCTTACTGGACACTGGTGTTGAGATGCACTGCAGCCACCCCAGCGTATGTACTAAATGTTCCTCTCTGCAGTCTCCTTACATCCTCTGGTACATTAACAATGTGCCGTTTGGGTCCATGGGAACAGGAGGGGGAGTCGACAGTGGGTTTGGTATTCCAGGACGGTATGTTACAGTTGCATGCTGATTTTGTGCGCTCACACGGGTTTCCCAAGACATTATTTTTAATGCATGCTAGTATAATCCGATATGTGCGGAAGCATTGGGCCTCAGACGGGAAAGAACCCGGCACGCATGAATTACTCCAGGCAATGCACTGGTAGACATCTTATATGGTGGCTCCATTGCGGGCTTCGGGCGCATCTGGAAACCTTGCTTGCTTCCTTAAAGCAGAGTTGGGAAACGGATCTCATCCGTGAAATACCTTATTATTATTATTTATTTGTTCGATCAATAGCATGATCATACACACATGGCATAAAAACACAACAAATATTTAAAAAAATCATAGTGCATGAATTCATCACTAATATATACAAGTGGTAAAAGAATTAGCAGCATAACATAACATCAGGCACAGTATCAAAAATACAGCTAGATGTGTCACTTTTTCAAAGATTAAAAGATAAATTAAAAGTAGATTTAAAAATATGTGGAGTCAATTAAATATTGTTAAGAGCTAAAAAGTATTTAGATTACGACATTAAACTTGGGTCAGGGCCTTCACTAGAGTTTCCCCCTACTTCAATGAAAAGGGATCGTGAAACCACCTTGGTCCTCAACCACCAAGCATGTAAAAGGTATCTGGTTAAAGTAAAAACAAGCCATTTGGTTGTGTCGGAGCTAAATACACGCAAAGCTTCTGAGGGGCGGGAAAATGACAACACCCGGCATGCAGGAGCAATCCATTTTTTCCTCAAAGTAGCATATATAGGGCAGAAAAACAAATAATGATCGAGGGTTTCAACAGCAGAGTTACAGGACGGACTCATAGGAGTGATAGATGAATTTGTCCATCTGCTTCTAATAGCATTTAACGGAAGAGTGCCAAATCTGAACTGTATATAAAGTGCACGCGCCTGCGGTGGTTCTACATCATCCATATACGTTTCAAATCAAAAACAACTTTTAACATTTAAAAAACGTGTAGTCAAAGTGCCTAATGACCTGGATTCAGTGCAACCAGTATTAATAAAATTCCAGTACGTAGATTTCAACTGGGGGATCATTTTTTTTGTTATGGAACGTGGATCGTCCCACAGAAAACCCAACCCTAATTTAAAAAGCCACCCCTTAACTTTCCCAAACCAGGGCAAAATACCTTTTTTCTTTTGGAGGTCTCACCCAGAACAAAAGCACCCTCAGGACAGCACAATGGGAGATCGATTTTAACCCAAGGTCAAGGCGTTATGGCAATACGGGTGTGTTCTTCGGACTATTTAGAAGAGCTCTTAAAAAATTATTTTCAGCAACTTCTAATTGTTTAATATCCTCAAAACCCCATAGCTCTGCCCCGTATAGTGCTGCTCCCAGGCCTTTTGCCCTATGTATTTCTAACATAGGGGAAATAGGGCGAAACGCTGAGCGTTTGGCTCTTTTCACTAATGCACAATCTTATAAAGACTGGACACGAATACTTGAATATCCCAAACACGTCTCCCGTAATTCCAGATTGAAATTCATCCAGTTTTGGATCCCCACATTAGGTGACATAGTCAACAGATTGGGGGCTGGGGGGCTTGTGCAATATGTATAACTTGGATGAGATTCTTTGTAACTCATTTAATGTGATAAATGTCATTATTCTGTCAGTCATCAATGTAAGAGTTGTCCTATCCTAAAAAATGCAATAAAGCTTGTGCTGAAAAAAGCCAACATAAAGTTTGTGCTAAAAAAAAGCCAACTATTGGAAAACTATACAGTTTCAAATGAGAGATATTATTTTCTAAAGTGTGATGGAGACAAAGATTTTGATAGGATCAAAACAAACCAAGACACTTTACTTGTGTGATAAACAGGCACTAAAACCAAACTGCTACACATTGTTTCTACTCCATATTGGTTTAGCAGTAAGACTGCATGCCTGATGCAAATTTAATGGCCATTTCAGAAGGACATTTCAAAGGACAATGTGCTCTCTGTACATGGCAGAGCTTTACCACTCCATACTCATATTTGGGACAATATGTTGCAAAACGCACCACTGCACACACACTACAACTCTTGCATTCTTCTGCTGAACAGAAATGGCTCATTTGCTATACTTGTCCTTTATGTAGCGCTTTGAATTTTCACAAACCCTGTGACATAAATTACATAGCAGCACCCCCATTCTGAAAATTGTTCCAGCACCAATGGTTATGCTTCTGGCTTATACTTGCAAAGCCAGTGAAATTTGTCAGTTATGGTATACAATGCAGGCCCACTCAGACAATTCAGACTTGCTTGTAAGAATGTTGTTATCCTTGTCAAATAAGGCAATTAAGCAATTGTTTGTTGAATACCAATGTGTCACTTTTGTGTAGTTCAACTGCAGTAGAGATTCCCTCCAAGGCGTGGTATTATTACCACAGCCTGATGTTGACCGACAAAGTGGGAAGAAAAAAGTGTTCCAAAAATCTGAATCTGTTTCATTTAAAATGGTAGAAAGACCATTTCATTTAGATCAGGATAATTGAGTTTTTCTAACTGATTTCTTAGCTTGATGATATTGCATAATGATGGATTACAGCAAAGATGCATATAAACTTACCTTGCCACATTTTTCATGGGAGTCTAACTGCTGCTAGCATGTACACTTGCTTCAAACTCAAGGAGCTGTGTTTTGTTTTAGAGCCAGGGTTTATAATAAATCTTAGCCCCCCCCCCCCCCCTCAAAGTGTAGCAAGCAAAATGGGTATTATGTGTTTGGGGTACAGGATAAACATATTCTATTCAACATCAATAGAAGGAAACTATTTCTGATACTACTTGTTGGTAGTTTCCCTCCCCACCTCCTCAAATGTTATGCATGTTCGTTATTTGAAAATCTCCTTGTAAAAGAGGGAAGAAAACTGTCTGTTTCTTGAAGTGGGATGCCTACTTCACAATCACAAACTGTTATGAAGAAGATAGCTACTGTAGACTGCAAAAGGTACTGTTCTTCTGTAGCACCCATTTTCCATTTAAAAATACTAAAAATAGGCATTCATTTTTATCCACATCCAAGTCTTGCCTGCATGTTATTTTCTAGCATTATTCAAATTATGTGCACCTTTTTGGCCAATGTTTGGCATTCAGTTGTGTCTTCCAGTCTCTTCAGCAATACAAAAGCATCTTTAAGAACGATCCGCTGATCTTCCATATTCAGGTACCTTTCCTGTAAGAGAGTACAGACAACTTGATAATAGGAAATATTCAAAGGTTTCATCACTATACACAGCAAAGGATCTGATACACCAATCAGAGAACAGAAGTAAAATGAGCCTAAAATAACCATGAATGAGAATGGATCTAATAGTTGGAGAATTTGATGCTCTAACAAATCATTTTCAATTGGAACATGAGGTACTGGGAAAGGATGCTCACGGATTCAACAATGGAGCATGGGATACTGATTCTAACATTTGTGAAAATAGTGGATTAAAATTGAAATGAAAATGTTAAAAAAAAAGGAAGAAATTCATTGCTTTGATGCTTTCTACAATGCCAAATTGAAGGAACTATGACAGTTGACAAAACACATCAAAGTAAGATCCAACTTGACAATACAGAAACTGAAAAACGATTAGCAAATAGTAAGCAAGACCGATAACAAAGGCAGCAATGTATCATCAATATCAATATTTCTTTATTCGGTAAATAAAATCACCATAAAAGAGTACAAATTCATATAATAAGAACGAATTCATAAAAAGACAATAAAATACCAAAAATACAGTTACTTATAAAAAACAAGAAAAACATTAAACAATTAATCAGGTCTTGATTCTCTCGATGCCCAAACAGCCTGTAAATAAGATAAGACAATAAAAATGAACTGGACCGTGGGTAGCATCTGTAAATAGAACAAGGCAGGTCTTACTTGTTTAAAGTGCAGCGATTTAAGCAAAGGGATTAAAAAATGCTTCCTCGGCCGGCTGTAGTAAGAACAAAACATTGTGAAATGAAGCAGTTCCTGCGGAGACACATTGTCGCAGCCACAGGGTTCCCTTCCCTCCGGCCTAGCCCACCCATGCGGGGAAGCCAAAAAATGATGCAATTGATTAAACCTAAATCTACGCAATAAAAACGTATCCTGCTGTGAGCGAACCAGGCTCAGGTATGGCTCCAACCCCTGTACAGTCTTTAAAAGCATAAGGCCCCTAACTAATGGCTTCTGGAGTTCTAGACTTTCTCCAGGCGGGAACGATCCAGAAACAATCTTTTGACACTCCCTGACTCAAGAACAGAGAGATCAGTTGGATTCAAATAAATGTCAGGCCTGCCTAAAGAAAAGAAAGATGCCTTTACATGGGCTAACCATGGAATACTCAATGCCCAATCCAGGTACAAGCAGTCCTCAAGAATCATCCAGCTCCTCCCTACTCCAAACCTTTATCCAGCACAAAAGTGGGCTTAGGGCGATAAGGTCCGTGACATAATCACGCCCCAATTCCGTATGCACAGAAAAGGCTGGGGTGGACGGGGGACCTGGACCAACTTACGTAAGAAGTTGTTTTCCATGGTCTGGCGCCGGTCCACCTTGGTGTATCCCCAAACCTCACTACCATATCGCAGCTGTGCAATACACTTAGATTGATACATTTTTAAAAGATCCCTCGGTGCCCTGGAACCAAGCCTCTATGCGAAACTAAAGACAGCCCCCATGGTTTTGATAGACTCTGATCTTTTAGCCTCTACCAGAGGTTTCCAGCAGTGTTTGGCATCAAATAAAACTCCCAGATAGGGGAATGCATTGACTTTGGACAGGGTAAAATCAGATACCTTGAAGGTCTTACTACTAGTGGATTTAGGACCCACTGCCATTAAGTAGGATTTCGAAAAATTGACCGAGAAGTCTAGGAGTCCTATAAAGGACACATAGTTGGCTAATAATAAGTCCAGGCCCTGTGCAGTCCGGGCCATCAGGACCGCATCATCCGCATATAGTAAGACGGGGATAAATCTATTCTTAATCTTGGGGCAGTCGGCCAACACCGAAAGGAGCGCGGGTTCTAGCCCATTCACATACACCGTAAAGAAAAAGGGTGCCAGTATACATCCCTGGCGGACCCCACAGCCTGTTGTGAATGGTCGTGTGCATGCTCCTCTTGCAGAGAAGCGCACCGAGGCTGAGGTTGTTGAGTGCAGATAAGATAGTAGTGCCACAATGCTAGAGTCGACCCCCAGCTCGCTAAGCAGAGCCCACAGTTTAGCTCGATTCACCTTATCAAAGGCAGACGTTAAAAGTCCATAAATGCAAGATGTAACGATTCTGCCCAAGCCACTGTGTATTTATTGATGATTAAATGTAGATTAAGGCATTGGTCAGCATCCGATCTTCCTGCCCTAAATCCATATTCGACGTCACGCAAGATATTACTATCTTCTGTCCATTCAGACAGCCTATTTAAGACCGCCCTCCCTAGAACCTTGACTGAGGCATCCAAAAGTGAGATTGGCCGATATCATTGTGGGTTCTCTCTGTCCCCCTTCTTGAATATGGGGACTATCATGGCGGTTGACGAGGAGGGTAGTAGCCCCTCCTGTACGGCTGCATTTAAGACCTGTGTTAATAACGGAGCCCAAAACTCAATGTTAGCTTTAAACAAATCCGGTGGTATGTTATCTGGGCCCGGGGCCTTGTTACTGGTAAAGACGAGAATTACCACTTTGGATTTCGTCTAGAGTGAAAACCACTCAGTCATTGGTTTTGGACAGTGCCCCGAGAGTTTTACCTCCCGCCCCCTCCTCGTGGCTATTGATGCCTTCAAAGTCAGCCACCCAGTGTTGCTTCTGAATATGGTGACATAAAAGCACACCAGAATTCTCGGAGAAACAGGGCCTATTTACAACACTCCAAAAAAGGCACCTGTCCCCTGTGTCACAAGCTTGACACAGCTCTTCCCAGCCTGCCTGATGTAACTTGTGTCAACACTCATTTTGGGTCTCCTTGTAGGCCCGTCTTCAATTTCTAATCAATTACCCGTCCCTCACAGACTGCTTCAACGCTGCCTTCAAGTTGAGGAGAGATCGTGAGCATTCCCTGACGAACCATTTTGGGGTTAGTGATTCCCCTATACTAGAGTCTGTGACCGTCAAATGTTTGCTGACCCCCAAGATTATTCCATCAGATGCCTCCATTACCTCCCTCCCCCCTGCATCACTATCCAAGCACATATTACAATTTTGGAGACAGGAAGAGAAAAGAGATTTTTGTAGGCACAGCGGGTCCACCTGTGCCCACTTGAGCCTTCTCCCTTTGTTCGTTACGGACAAGCTCATGAGGGCAGTCCTTGGCTGTAGTAATGGGCCCACGGCAATGTCCAAAGTTAGGGATAATGGATTGTGGTCACTGAAAGAACTAAAAAAAATATCGAAATGAGGAGGTATAATGGTGCAGAAACCATGATAAAATCAATAAGCGTACCTTTGCTCCTCCCTTTATAAGTTGGACAAATAACAGGATTCAGTGAGTTCGCCAATTTCTCTACAGTGAGGGTCAAGTTATGAGTATCTAAAAGCTTGTTTAACTCCTGCCCCTCCTGCGTGTGGACAAAATGTAGTCCTTCATTTAACCAACAACTACCATTAGAGACACCCCCCTCTGGAGAAAGGTTACACAGGTGACAGTTGAAATCGCCAGCCAAAACGATTAGCGGTTGGCCATCTCCCTTTCCTAAAATGGATGTCAAGGCTCCATCCAGATGAGGAATTCCAGGGAGCTCAGAACATCCACCCTTGTTATTATAAAAATTGATTAACACCATTGGAGAGTGACCAGGCAATGTAAGTCGTACACTCTGTAGCATGTGAGCTTGCCACTTGAGGTCCGAGGTAAACCCACTCAACTCAACTTTAACAAACATAATTAGACCCCCTTAGCCCTGCCGGCCTTGGAAGGCACCGCCGGTACAAAGTAAGTGGTAAAGCCCTCTATCCGAAAGCTGTTAGCAATTGCCCACGTTTCTTGAAGACAGATTATATGAAATGGTTGGACATAGGAAACCCACCTAGGGTCACTGAACTTAGAAGCAAGCCCAGCGACATTCCAAGACAGCACCTTGAGACCCATAAGTTGTTGGGAGGGAGCTATCTGGGGGGAACCGGGGTTATTTGAGACTGGAAAGGGTCGATTTGGAGATGCAGTTTGATCCAGTCAGTCACAGGTCTCCAAACCGCTCAGGGGGAGAAAGTTATTGACAGTTGGTAATAGGGGGGGGAGGCTTAGTTGTAGAAAGATCGTTAGCTGGTTGGTGCCTCATACCAAAAGGGTAAGAATGAGAAATAATGGGAAGAATACCAGGTCTATAGAAAAAAAAAACAATGGCAAGGCAACTACCCCTGATGGGCCTCTTGTAGTACGGGGGGGGTTATAGAAGTAATTCCCCCGCTAACCAAGGATTATTGAAATTAACGACCACACAGTCTCCTGGCCATGGTTTCCTATCCTTGCCTATCCAACCTGTTCTTCGTACCATGATAATAGCACCTGCGAGGCCCGTCCAGGGAATGAGATGTGAGCTGATCCAGTGCATCACCTTATTTTTAAGTTCATGATACAATTCACCATTAGCACTAGAACAGGGGGAACGTTCCCTGAAACCATGGCATATGGTGTTGCTGCTGGCTGGAGATTTAACACTGCTCGCGGGTTTATGGGAGGCACATCACGCGGGCACACCGTTGATTTATCCCAAGGTTGTGAGAGGGAGTCAGTGCTATAAGAGCTCTGAGTTACTTCCACCGGCCCAGACCATAAGCCTGGTTGAGGGGATCTCGGCACTACATCCCCAGCTTCGATGGCTACTGCAGCAACAGCCCTTCCAAGAGTAGATTCCTCTGCCCCCGTGAGATTTCTTCTGTACCCTCCCTGTACAAGCCCAGCCCTCCCTTTATTCATCAAAGAAAATAGTTCAGAGACCCTATCTTTAATATGAGAAAGTCTGAGCAAGATTGGGTCCAGCTTATTGTTCAATAATGTCTCAAGGACCCTAATTGAGACATTCCTGTAAGGAGAGTCTATATCCTCTCTGAAAGAAGTGGAAGTAGAGGGAGCCGCCGTTGGAAACTCTACAGAGGGCTGGGTGGATACGCCGATCTTCCTTTTGCGTTTCCGCCTTGGACTGATGGCTAATGTAGGCGAGGATAAGGGATTGTCTGTTCCAAAAATGCTCCTCACAGGGACTTCCACACACTCTCCCCCGGGATCCATATTTTGGGGAAGCGCGATTAAACTTCTGCAAGTTGATGGGCTAGGGGGCAGCCCTGAGAGGTATCCAACTAGAGTCTCCTCTCAGCAAGTTCTATTTCTTTGGTCACAACCCCCAACGCCCGATGCAGAAAACCTTCCATAGTCGACACACAATGCCGGCCCCCGGGGGAAGTAAGGTCGACAGACCAGTCTTCCCCCGGGGTTTTCGCGCAATTAGGCGGAAGGACAAGAAGTCTTGGGGTCAAGGGGTTGGGCAGGGGGTGGGGTTAGGGCGAGGGCTTATAAGGTGCAGGAGAGGAGGTTTCTTCCTCTTCCTGCACCCAGCACCATTTCGGGAAGGGTCCGTAGTTAGTTTTGGTAGCGTAGGTAGTGGGGTGTTGGGTAGTTTGGCCTGGGGTTTCGTGGTAGGCCCAATCCGTCGATTGAGGCGGGCAAGTCAGAGGCAATTTAATTGCTTTAGTACGTGGCAGATAGCGGTACCAGGCAGCACCCCGGCCACCCCCACCCCCCCCTTACCCCACCGTACTGGAGTTTCGTTCCGATGTCCACGCCTGATGCTGAGGCCGTCCGGGCTGCCTTGAGGGTGCTGGGCCAGGCAGGCAGGGCGGACCTCCTGCGGCCTGGTGTCCTTGACCAGGCATGGGTCGGGATGACCCGCACCCCGAGGTCCGCGTCTGCTGGGGTCGCCGCTGTGGTGGTGGCGTGCCAGGATGAGCCACCACCACTGAAGAAAGGTACGTCCGGAAGGGGGCGGGGCTGATCAAAAGTGAGTCCGGGAAGCGCGGGGGCCGGCGCAGAAGCCTGCCCGCGCGTTTGCTTGAGGACGCGCCCGCGCCCGGCATGTCACAGGCGGAGGAGGGGCAGGCTGAGGGTTTCCATGCACGGCAGCGCGAGGCTGCCGAGGAGATGCCTACATGTGCCCCTGGCCTGGGGAGGGGTCAGGCTCTTGGGGAACAGGCCCGGCCGACTGCCGGGCCCTGCGCTGACACCGTGTTTAGCGAGGAGGGGGGCGAGGGGGGCGACTGGGGGGAGCCTGTGGGTTAGGATTTTGTCCTGTATTTGTCGGGCAGTGAAAGCCATGACAGGGAGGAGGGGCGATGGGATGATGCTCCCATTGACCTCACATGGAGGACAGCAACAGGCACTGAGTCACGGGCTGGGGAGGAGGTGAGTGCCCGCACTGTTAAGGCCCAGTCCAGCACAAGGGGGGGCACAGGGGACAGCGTGCCTGGGCCCACTCGGCCTAGGGAGCTGGACCTTGGGGGCCAGGGCCCCCGCCATTATTGCCCAGATGGAGTGGGATGTCGCTGGAAGACAAGATAAGGGACCAGCGTAGG
Source organism: Calotriton arnoldi (assembly GCA_963921515.1). Classification (NCBI taxonomy): domain Eukaryota; kingdom Metazoa; phylum Chordata; class Amphibia; order Caudata; family Salamandridae; genus Calotriton; species Calotriton arnoldi. The sequence goes on along the minus strand of CAWUFW010002282.1, from coordinate 2,170,228 downwards.
CTCATTCTGGAAACCGAGCAGAAGTGGCAGGACTTGTGTGCCGCTAGGGAGGGAGGGGCAGGTATGACAGGGGAGGTGGAGGGGCCCCCCACCCCCACGTCGGAGGAGGAGGCCTGGGCAGACCAGGAAGCGAGGGCGACGGGGCCTGTGGGTAAGTGGGTTTGGGTGGAGGAGGTGAGGCACCCCAGGACGGGGTTAGGGACAGCCGAGACGGTGAAGAGACCCGATGGTGCTGGGGCCTCCTCAGGTTGGAGCAGCCTGGGGAGGGGGGGCGCAAACCAGCGGTGGAGGCTGGTAGAAATGTGGGTCGTCCGGCGGGGTGCAAAACGGCTCCGAGACGCTGGCCGGAAGCAGTCGGGGGGTCCGCGGCGGCCTACCCTCCAACGAGGGATCGGGCATCCACGGTGGCAGTGGCGGAGGGTAGTGGTGTGCCTGTAATGAAAGGGAAAGGACAGAAGAGAGCGGTGCGTGAGGTGTTGTGGGCGCCTGCTGAGGTTGAGGCTGAGGTGCAACTGGACTACGATGATGAAAGTGATGAGTTGGAGGAGGGTGAAGTGCGGGATGATGAAGATTGGACACGTGCGCCTGCGGGAACGTCAGGGACGGCAACGGGGAAGTTTGGTGTCTTACAGGTGCCAGCTGCGGGCAAAAGCAAGACGAAGGCGGCGAGCCAGAAGAAGGTTGGCGCCAAGGGAAAGGACCGGGAGGCGTACGCAAACCTATCAGGTGAGGGTGACTGGTAGACGGCATGGGACAATGGCCCCAAAGGGGGCCGGAAGAAAGCCTGCCAGTCGGTGGGTGTGGGGGAGGGGTCCGTGAGGGACACAGGGACGTCAGCCAGCGCAACAGCGGCGCCTGCGGTGGGGGGAAGGGAGCCTGGGACGAAACAGTTGGTGGGGGCAAGTGTCCAGACGGACAAAAATGAAGGGCAAGATGGGAAGGATGACAAGGGAGAGGCCAAGCATCACAAAAAGCTGCCGCACATGGGTTTGGCCATGCCGTTGGGGTCGCACTTGTCGGAAAAAACTAGGAACAGAATTTGGAAACATGAATAAGTCAACGTATTTAAATTGTTACATCGAGAGATTCGGGCCAAGGAAGGATCGAAGGAAGAAGAGTGGGAACTGACCAGGAGGCCCTGGGTGCCAGTCAATATGGAAAACTGGACCTCCGCCTTCCTTATTTATGCCAGCATTTATTGCGAGAAGCATCTAGACAGGGCCATAGCGTTACTAAAATACATGGATATCATCCGGAAAGCACAGATGCATTTCGGGGGATTTGCATGGTTAAGCTATGGCGAGGAGTTTAGGGCTCGAATTAGCGTGAATCCTGACAAGCCATGAGGGGAGGTTGACCAGGAATTGTGGATGCAGTGGATGTCCTCCACGCAGTCGTCAGCATCCACACACACAGCCAGTGGCCTGCCGGTGACGTATCGGTCCTTTCCGGCGCGTCCCGCCCATTCAGGGGCAGGAGGCAGTAGTGGTCACGCGGGATCTGCAGGTCCACCACCTAGGCAAGGGGGGGGCACCACGTTAGCCTGTTGGAACTTCAACAAGGGCTTCTGCACCAGATACCCCTGCAAATTTAAGCACAAATGCTCAAAATGTGGGGGACGACACCCGCTCACGCAGTGTTTCACTTTGGCCACGCCATCGGAGCAGTGGCGGGCCACAAAGGGCAGAGGACAATCTGGGCCAAAGGGCTCCTACCCCAGTTAGGGTTGAGGCCATGGGCCCGTGGCTCTCGATGTACCCAGATAGAGAGGCTGCGTTGCGGATTCAATGGGGTTTTACTGAAGGTTTTCGGGTGGGTTACCCAGGCCCCCGGGAACGGAGGTGGGCGGAGAATTTGAAGTCAGCCAGGGAATTGCCGGAGGTTGTTGCGAGGAAGCTGAAAAAAGAAGTGGAGGAAGGCAGGTTAGCGGGCCCATTTGCGAACTGGCCCATGGATGAGCTGATTATATCACCCCTGGGGGTGGTCCCTAAGAAAGAGCCAGGGGAATATAGATTGATTCATCATCTCTCTTGGCCTGAAGGGAGGTCCGTTAATGACTTCATTGCGGAGGAGGATTCGAGGGTGCTGTATGCTTCAGTGGACGATGCGATCCGCCTAGTGCGGGTGTGTGGGCGGGGGGCGGAATTGGCAAAATGTGATGTGAAGTCTGCCTTTCGCCTTCTACCTATACACCCCGTGGATTTCTCGTTGCTGGGGATGCAGTTTGAGGGGGCCATTTTTGTGGACAAGGTCCTGCCCATGGGCTGCGCTGTTCGAGGCATTCAGCACATTCTTGCAGTGGGTGTTCATGAAGAGTAGTGGTCATCGGGAAGTGTCCCATTACCTGGATGATTTTGTATTCATCGGGAGGGGACAGTCTGGTGAGTGCGGGAGGGCGCTTCGGCAGTTTCAGGCTTTGGTACAAGATTTTGGGGTCCCCCTCGCACCGGAAAAAACAGCTGGGCCCAGCTGCATATTGACGTTCCTGGGCATTGAGTTGGATTCCGTCCTGTGGGCGGCCAGGCTGCCTGAGGGAAAGGTGACAGACATGCAGGCCTTCCTGCTGCACGTGATCGGGGAGAAAAAGATTGACTTGCGGCAGCAACTCATGGGGTTTCTGAATTTTGCTTGTCGGGTGGTGAGAGCGGGGAGAACATTTTGCCGCCGCCTCGGCATGGCCATGTCTTGGGCAGTGCTACCACATCATAGAGTCAGGATTTCCATGGGAGTCAGGGTAGACCTGAGGGTGTGGCAGACTTTTCTGACTGACTTTAATGGGGTGCCATTGGACTTTGTGGATGATAGGACGATCTGGCAGGTGCAAATTTTCTCTGACGCGGCAGGGGCTGCAGGTTTCGGTGTGTTTTGGGATGGGCGGTGGTGCGCTGAGCAATGGCCAGGGTATTGGTTGCAACAAGGGAGAAGTATAGCTTTCTTAGAATTTTTTCCCTTGTTAGTGGCATTGGCCGTGTGGGGCCCTGAGTTTCGGAATAGGTCGGTGTTGTTCCATGTGGACAACATGACTGTTGTGGATCTGGTGAATAATCAGAAAGAGAAGGATTTAAGGGTCTTGCGACTGCTGCGTAGTTTTATGCTGCAATGCCTGCGTCTAAATGTAATATTCCGCGCAAAACATGTGCCAGGTGCAAGTAATGACATTGCGGATGCGTTGTCTCGTTCGCAGTGGCAGCGTTTCAGACGTTTGGCTCCGGGAGCGGATGCTTGCAAGACAGAGCTGCCGGACGGCATCTGGGCCTGGGGGGAGTGAGAGTGGTAGGCCTGGTCGAGAAGTCCATAGCGGAGTCTACAAGGCGCAGCCACAGGCTGGCTTGGGCTGAATTCGGATCATTTATGGGATGGACCATGGAGACATGGAACATGTCGCAACAGGATACTGAACAGGGAGTGATACGTTTTGTTCTAAGTTGCATTGATAAAGGTTTGTCTCCAATTACGATTGCGGGTAAATTGGGAGGGATCTCGTTTTACAGCAAATTGTACATAGGTTTTGATCCCGCAAAGGATGAGTTGTTGAGTAAGATGTTGAGAGGTTGGGGACACGAGCGGGGGGAGGGCGCGGGGGGGCACCTAGGGAGGCGATTACTTTTGATTTGTTGCTGAGTTTGCTGGCGGAGTTGCCCAGTTGTTGTTACGATGCTTACGAGGTTTCGGTATTCCGTTTATGCATGGTGTGGATGTTTTTTGGGGCATTTAGGGTTTCAGAGTTGTTGGGCATAAAAGGGAGGGCAGGGAGGACGTATGAGGAGGTAAGAATGGATGGGGCACGTCTGGGATCTGTCTGGGACATTCGAAAACGGATCAGGCAGGGAGGGGTAAATGGGTATGGTTGAGCGAGAGTGGTTGTGTGGGGGCGTGCCCGGTGCATGAATGGCGTGTTTTCTTCCAACAGACTCGGGGAGCTTCGGGCGAGATTTTTTGTCATGCATCGAAAGAGAAGTTGACGGCTTTTCAGTTGTTGGCAGTATTGAGGTTGGCATTGGGGCGCCTTGGTAGGGACCCTGTTAGATATGGAACGCATTCCTTTCGCATTGGCGAAGCGACGGCAGCGGCACGATTGGGGTGGTCCTGGGACAGGATACGTCAGATTGGGCGTTGGAGGTCCAGGTGTTGCGAGCGTTATGTGCGCAAATAGGTACGGGTTGGCAGTGGGGGGGAGACAGCTGGGGTGAGGAAGTGGGAGATGCGGTATTTTCGTGCACTAACATCTGTTTTCTTATCACAGGTTGCGTGGGGGGCCTAGGAACCAAGACGGTTACCTGGATCGTTGGACATTCTTTTGTGCATTGGGCAGCCAAGTATGCAGATCGGCAGGTCTACGGCCGTAACCTGGGTCTGCGGAGCAGCCATCATGAGGTGCATTGGTGGGGTAAAGGAGGGATGCGTTGGGGGGCGTTGCTGCCCTGGCTGACGAAAATGATATCTCAAAGAGGCTGTCCGGATATGTTGGTCCTGCACCTGGGAGAAAAGCACAAGTTACTAACTTGTGTAACGATATATCTGTAAGAGACAGTAGTTAGTGACAGATTCCTTACCTTAGAATATCCCCAGGCGTCAGGCTGGATCCGGAAAGTTTTTGCGTAGCAGTACCCTTGCGCGTCGGTAGGCGGCGTCGTGCGGCTCCGCGTCCGTCGCCGGCGTCGTGATCGCCGGGATGACGTCGCGGGCAGTACTTAGACGCCGCCCCTGCGCGCTGACGTCAGTTCTGTACACGACTTTCCGCGCCAGGAACGCAGAGCCATGCAAGAAGCTGACATAGGTGTCTGAAAAATACTAGGGCCCTGAAAGGGATGACCTTAACCCTAGAAATCAGTTCACAGAACGGGGAGGATGGGTGGGGCGGTAAGGAATCTGTCACTAACTACTGTCTCTTACAGATATATCGTTACACAAGTTAGTAACTTGTGCATCTGAAAGAGACACGTTAGTGACAGATTCCTTACCTTAGAATAGATACCCCAGCAATACCAACCCCGGTGGTGGGTCTGCGAACAAAGATCAGACAAGGAAGTCCCGGAGGACAGAACGGCCAAAGAAGCCGTCCCTCCCGACCTGACTGTCAAGGCAGTAATGCTTTGTAAACGTGTGCAGCGAGGCCCACGTAGCTGCCTGACAGATATCCTGCAGCGGAACACCGCGGCCCAAAGCCGTGGTAGCAGCCGTTGCCCTGGTGGAATGGGCACGCAGCCCAACAGGAGGCTCCTTCTTAGCCAAAGAATAGCAGGCCTTGATGCACAAGGTAACCCAGCGGGAGACGGTTCGTTTGTGCACCGCCCGACCTTTTTTGGCGCCCACGTAGCCAACAAAGAGCTGGTCATCCACCCGGAAGTGTTTTGTGCGGTCGATATAGAAGGAGAGCGCACGTTTTGGGTCCAGACGGTGGAGCCTCTCTTCCTCTCTGGAAGGATGCGGAGGCGGAAAGAAGGTAGGCAAAGTGATGGTCTGCCCAATGTGGAAGGCAGTAACCACCTTTGGCAAGAAGGACGGACGCGTCCTAAGAACAACCTTGTCTGGATGGACAGACAGAAAGGGAGGTTTGCATGATAGAGCCTGGAGCTCACTCACCCGCCGAGCGGAGGTGATGGCCACCAGAAAGGCTGTCTTCAGAGTCAGAAGACGAAGAGGACAGTTATGTAGAGGCTCAAAGGGAGCGCACATTAAAAAGGTAAGAACCAAGTTCAAGTCCCACTGAGGCATCACAAACGGAACAGGAGGGAAGAGGTGTGTAATGCCTTTTAAGAACCTGTTAACCACAGGGGACTTGAAAAGGGAGGGCTGATCAGGGAGCCTGAGGAAGGCCGAGATAGCACAGAGATAACCCTTGATGGTACCCAGGGCAGAACCCTGTTGGGCCAGGGAAAGAAGAAACAGAAGAACCTCAGAAAGAGGGGCAGAAAGGGGATTCACAGCCTTTGCTGTGCACCATGCCACAAATTTGTTCCACCTGCAGGCGTATACCACCTTAGTGGAGGGACGCCTGGCTGCCAGAATCACATCACAAACTTCGGGAGGCAAGTCGAAAGGAATCAACTGCCGCCGCTCAATCTCCACGCAAGCAGGTGGAGGCTGGACAGGTTCGGGTGGAGGACCGTCCCTTGCTGCTGCGACAGAAGATCCTCCCGAAGAGGCAGACGGATCGGGGGATCTACGCTCATACTGAGTAGCTCGGGATACCAAACTCTTCGAGCCCAGTCCGGAGCCACAAGGATGACTTGGGCCCGGTCGTGCCGAATCTTCTTCAACACTCTGGGTAGAAGTGGTATAGGCGGAAAGGCGTACAACAGACCGCAACTCCACTCGCGACGAAAAGCGTCGCCGAGCGAGTGCCGCCTTGGAAATTCCAACGCGCAGAACTGATGACATTGCGCGTTCTCTTCGGTGGCGAATAGATCTAACCAAGGCTCTCCCCATTGTAGAAAGAGTCCTTGCGCCACTTCCGAGTGAAGACGCCATTCGTGATCCATCATGCACCTGCGGCTGAGTTCGTCCGCCCTGGCGTTCAGGGAACCTGCCAGGTGTTGAACCACCAGGAACATGCCCTGATGTTCCAGCCATGTCCAGAGGCGCAGAGCCTCCTGACAGAGGGTCCACGACCCCACCCCGCCCTGTTTGTTGCTGTACCACATGGCGGTGGTGTTGTCTGTGAACACCTGCACAACCTCCCCTTTGACAGAGGGAAGGAATGCCTTGAGTGCAAGTCGGATCGCCCGGAGCTCCAGAATGTTGATATGGAGCCGGGACTCCGCCGGAGACCAGAGGCCTCTGATCTCCGCCTCTCCCATGTGACCGCCCCATCCCAGAAGGGACGCGTCCATCACAACTGTGTTCTCTGGCTGGGGAAGGGAGAGGGATCTGCCCATGACCCATTGCCGGTCCGTGAGCCACCACTGCAACTGTTTTGCAGTCCCCTCCGAGATCTGGACGTGATCGGACAGGTTGCCCCGGTGCTGCGCCCACTGGAACTTCAGGTCCCACTGCAGAGCCCGCATATGCCATCTGGCATGATTGACCAGCAGGATGCAGGAGGCCATGAGGCCCAGCAGCCTCAGGGTCATCCGTACCGAAACCCAGGATAAAGGCTGAAAGATCGGAATCATAGCCTGAATATCCCGGACTCGCCGTTCGGGAGGATAGGCCCGAAACTGCGTCGTGTCCAGAACTGCTCCGATGAAAAGGAGCTGTGGAGAAGGAATCAGATGCGACTTCGGCACATTGATGGAGAACCCCAGCGAGTGCAGGAGTTCGGCCGTAGTCTGGAGGTGGGTGACGACTGCCTGGGACGAGCCCGCCTTCAGCAGCCAGTCGTCGAGGTAGGGGAAGACTGAAACCCCAGCTCGGCGCAGATGAGCTGCGACCACCGCCATCACTTTCGTGAACACCCGAGGGGCACTGGTAAGGCCAAAGGGGAGCACGGTGAACTGAAAATGCTCGAGGCCTACCGTGAACCGTAGGTAACGCCGGTGGGCCGGCAGGACGGGGATGTGGAAATAAGCGTCCTGCAAGTCCAACGCTACCAACCAGTCTCCAGGGTCGAGGGCAGTCAAGACCTGAGCTAGGGTGAGCATCTTGAACTTCTCCTTCCGGAGGAAGCGATTGACGTTCCGGAGGTCCAAGATAGGACGCATGTCCTCCTTGTCCTTTTGGGCACCAGAAAGTAGTGGGAGTAGCAACCACGTCCTACTTCTGGGGTCGGAACATGTTCGATGGCCCTCTTGGCCAAGAGGGCCGTGACTTCCTTCTGCAGAAGCACCAAGTGATCCCCTGACATGCGGTGGAATTGAGGTGGCATGGCTGGGGGGGTGGTCTCGAAGGGGAGGGAGTAGCCCCTTCGGACAATGTCCAAGACCCACCTGTCCGAGGTGATGGGACGCCAGTGGTGAAGGTGATGGCGGACCCTGCCCCCTACTGGCGTGCCGTGCACCTGAAAGGAGGGACTAGGAGGGCTTGGAGGCCGCGGACGGGTTGGAGGTGGTGGCCTGACCCGCCCGCTGGTTGCCCGAACCGCCACGGCGGTATCCACGTCCTCGGCCACGCGAAGGCGCTTGCTGCGCGGGCCGTTGGCCGGGCTGCTGACGTGACTGGGCGCCCCTCCCGTGGCCACGAAAGGGGCGAAAAGCAGATGTGAGCGGAGGGCGCACAACAGCAAGGCCCAGGGACTTGGCAGTAGCCCGCGAGTCCTTGAAACGCTCCAGCGCATGGTCTGCTTTTGAACCAAAAAGACCGACTCCATCAAAGGGCATGTCCATGAGTGTATTCTGGACATCACCCGAGAAACCAGTTGTTCTCAGCCAGGCGTGGCGACGCAGCGCCACCGTCGTTGCAAGCGATCTGCCCAGCGAGTCGGCGGTATCAAGGCCACCACGTATGGTGTATTTAGCCGCATCTCGCCCTTCCGCAATGGCGCGGGTAAGCAGTGTCTGGACCTCCTCAGAACACTGCGGCAAAACAGTCGCCACCGAATCCCACAGGGAGTGGGTATATCGGCCCAAGAGGCAAGCGGTGTTGACGGACCGCAAGCCAGCACTGGAGGAAGAGAAAGCCTTCTTCCCAAAGTGGTCCAGGCGCTTGGATTCCCTATCCGGAGGGGCGGTAGGGAAGGCGGTTTGGGAGGCAGAGGCTTGGACAACCAAGCTCTCAGGGGTGGGGTGTTGGGAGAGAAACAGGGGGTCGCCCGGAGCAGGGCGATGGCGTCGGGCCACGTTCCTATCCACAGGAGCCCCTGTGGTGGGCTTGGACCAGGCACCCAAAAGAACGTCAGTGAGTGCATCATTGAACGGCAGCACAGTCTCCGAAGAGGAGGCCGCCGGCTGAAGCACTTCTGTCAGGAGGTTAGTCCTGACGGCCACAGTAGGCAACTGGAGATTCAAGGCTCCAGCAGCTCTACGCAACACCGTTGCAAAATTAGCCCCCTCCTCCGTAGCCACGGGAGGAGACAGCATGCCAGAGTCAGGGGAGGTGTCCAGACCACTGGCATCCCCAAGTTCCTCAACCCAGTCCGGGTCAAACTCGCACTGTTGTGTGAGAGGGTCCTCAGACCCTCCCAGCTCTCCTGGTCCTCCTCAGGTTCATAATATGGAGGAGGAGGGACATTAGGGACCCAAGGTCTCATCGGCGCCGGAACCGGTGTCGGGCGACGTCGGTCCGGCTCCATGTCCGGAGCCGGAGAGAGCCGGGGAACGACGCCGTCCGGAGCCCCGGACGGCGTCAGGAACGGCACCGGGGACATCGGCGGAGGCGTGGTTAGCTCAACCGGCGTCGATGGGGGTTGCGGCACCAGCGGAGCCGGGATCGAGGCCGGGGCCGGAGCCGAGGCCGGGATGAAGGCTAGTGGGACAGGCGACGCCGGGACCGGAGTCGACGGCGACGCCGGAGCAACCCCATCGAGGCCCGCGGGGCCCGAAGGCGCACCGGAGGGACCTTGAGGCCCGAAGAGGCGGGCCATGGCCGACAGGAACTCCTGTACTTGGGCCGGAGTCGCCCCCGAACCCGGGACGGACGGGTAATGCGGGGGTGACTCGACAGGCACGTCCGGGGCCGCGGGGCGGGGACGGTGCCGACAGGGGCCTCAGCCGAGTCGCGAGATCGGCGAGGCGAAGTCTTAGAGCGATGACGCCGCTTAGACTTCTTGTGCTTCGACTTACCGGAGGAGCGCGAAGACTTGGATTCCGACGAACGATGGGGGCTCCGCGACCGGCCCCTCGACCTCTCCCGTGACCGGGGCTTGGTGCGGTGCGGAGCCGACTGCCGGACCTCGAGCAGCTTTCGAGACCGCTCTCGCAAAGCCTTCGGATGAAGTTTCCGGCAGTCAGGGCACGACTTCGTGTCGTGGTCTCGGCCGAGACAGAAGAGACACTCGAGATGCGGGTCCGTGATGGACATCATGCGGGCACAGACCTCGCAGGGCTTAAAGCCGGGCATCCCTACGACACCTTAGGAGTCGTGAAGACTCGTAGAAGAAAACAGTGAAAAATTCACAAAAAAGGGTAGTCAAAAAGTGACTAGGGCACTGCTCTTCCCGGATCTGCGCTTACTGGCGCGGAAAAAGAAGAACTGACGTCAGCGCGCAGGGGCGGCGTCTAAGTACTGCCCGCGACGTCAGCCCGGCGATCACGACGCCGACGACGGACGCGGAGCCGCACGACGCCGCCTACCGACGCGCAAGGGTACTGCTACGCAAAAACTTTCCGGATCCAGCCTGACGCCTGGGGATATTCTAAGGTAAGGAATCTGTCACTAACGTGTCTCTTTCAGATTGACTTGATAAAGTTGTCGGGTTTGGCACTTTTACAACAGATGCAAAGGGACTTGGAAGTCATGAAGAGTAACTTGGCGGGCACATGCATTGTTTGGACTGAATTCGTGCCGCGTAAAGTTTGGAGAGGGGCCCTGAAGCCAGCCGCTGTTGAGAAAGCTCGCAGGAAGCTAAACAGGGCAATGAGAGTGTTTTGCAGCACAAGAGGCATCACAGTGATTGCACATGTGGGGTTACGGCTCGAAGAGCCTTTGCTGTTCAGGGATGATGGAGTGCACCTTTCGCGGATGGGCAACGCTTATTATATGATGGAAATGAGGGATGTCATTAGCAAGCTGTGGAATGAATCCATTTGGTGTCGCAGGGAGTAGGGGGCGAAAGGTGCACTAGGAGCAAGGGGGGGGCAGGTAACCGCCCTACGGGGTTCCCTGGTTGGCAGTACTTTGGAGGGGTGGGGAGTCAATGACGGGCATACCCCCCCTCCGGGGAGGGGGATACAGGTGCATGATGGGGGTGCGGGATGCAAGAGTGCGACGGCTGGAGATACTGGAGAGGATGTTGAAAGATAAGTGAGGAAGTGAATGGAAAGTTGGAGGAGGTCGCAGAGTGAAACGGGAAGAGAGTAACAGGAGTGTGGGAAATGGATGGTGGATGAAAGGTTTGAGGTTGGGGATTGTTAAGTTTAATGATGTTTTTGATTAAAGTATTTGTGTTTTGGCAACTTTGTCCTAATAAATGGCATTTTATGCTTCAAGTACAGTGTGGAGTGTACTTATTGCGCGATGCCGGCCCCCGGGGGAAGTAAGGTCGACAGACCAGTCTTCCCCCGGGGTTTTCGCGCAATTAGGCGGAAGGACAAGGTGTCTTGGAGTCAAGGGGTTGGGCAGGGGGTGGGGTTAGGGCGAGGGCTTATAAGGTGCAGGAGAGGAGGTTTCTTCCTCTTCCTGCACCCAGCACCATTTGGGGAAGGGTCCGTAGTTAGTTTTGGACCGCCCGCCCACCCTACAAGTTCTGGGGGTTAAGGGATGGTTTCTTCCCTGTTATAGCGTGCCAGTTTAGGACAGGTTGCTAGTGTTTTGGGATGTCAGTACTTTGGAGGGGTGGGGACTCAATGACGGGCATAGCCCCCCTCCGGGGAGGAGGATACAGGTGCATGATGGGGGTGCGGGATGCAAGAGTGCGACGGCTGGAGATACTGGAGAGGATGTTGAAGGATAAGTGAGGAAGTGAATGGAAAGTTGGAGGAGGTCGCAGAGTGAAACGGGAAGAGAGTAACAGGAGTGTGGGAAATGGATGGTGAATAAAAGGTTTGAGGTTGGGGATTGTTAAGTTTAATGATGTTTTTGATTAAAGTATTTGTGTTTTGGCAACTTTGTCCTAATAAATGGCCTTTTACGCTTCAAGTACAGAGTGGAGTGTACTTATTGCGCGAGGGGTGGTGGCCAAGGTTTTGGTGGAAGGAGCTTTCTTTTTGCCCATAGTTGCCACACGTTTCAGCACCATTTGGAATCACTTCACCCTTTATCCAGTAGATAGCAACAAAAGTAGGCAACTCAGGGATAGTAGCATAGCACTCTCACGGGGTGTACAAGAAAACAGTCACGGACATGGAAATGAGACTCCCAGAAAGACAAAGAATAGAGATACCTTGATCTTCGCTCCTTCACCACCTTCTTAGTAAAATATCTCCTTGGTCGCACTGGCAATAACCTCAGAACGGCTCCAGTGGGGACAAGCCAAAGGGAGTGGCCCCACCCCGCCTCTACCTGATGCTGACGGGCGCAGACGGGCCCGCTCTTGGCCCGGTCTTCGCCCAGCCCAAGGGAGTTCTTATATGCGCCTCGGGCGCGGGAGTACTTTGGCGGCGTCAGCTGCAAATTGCGCTGGAGCTTAAGGTCCTGCCCCCACTTCCTCTGTCACAACGGGCATCCCGCACTGCGGGAGCCCAAGGGAGTTCTTATACATGCCTCCGGGCGCGGGAGTACGTTGGTGGCGTCGGCCGCAAATTGAGCTGGGGCACAAGGTCCTGCCCCCACCTCCTCTGTCACAACAGGCATCAGGCAGCAATGTACTCCTATTTAACTAAGAGGTGTATAACAGAGAGGTAAGCAGGCTGCTAAGTTACTCAAATTGGATAGAAACAGCGTTACTACAAGTAGCACTGAATGACGAAGAACTATGATTGCTCATTACCATGATTCCAGTAATGTATGGTTTATAAGCACTACTAATAGGTCAATTAAATATCTTGTTTTTATTCTAGTGGGATCAGTAATTAAAATTACTAGCCCCGTGTAACTTGCCGCAAGACTGTACCAAAAAGAAATGCTACTTCAGATTCGTTGAAGACCATGGTCTTTATGTAAATAGAGATCGTCTTGTAAGTAGGACTAGGTCTTCCTTTCCGTTTCTTCACTCTGGTCCGCTAAAGTCCATTTCCAGCTGATTTTGTCTTTCTTTATTTTTTCTATTAGAGCCTTCGCTCCAGGTGACCGGATGGCTTGGGCAGAAACACGTAACAAGTATGGGTAATTATACCTGTTTCTCTGTTAGTAATTTACTGTTTACTTCCTGAAGTTCTTTGTCGCTTTCCTCTTGTTCTCCCTTTCTTTTTCTTCCCTTATCTTATTGTATGCCTTTAGGGTGTATTACTCTCACCTGCCGCCTCGGAACGTAATTCTCTGTTTACTCAGGTGAAGACAACAAAACCTGGAAATGTCTCTTGTTCTCTAGAGTCTTGGCATTCTCTCCCGTTACCTGATAAAGTATGCCTTTTTACTATAACTCTCTCTAGAAGTCTCCCTCTCTCTCTCATAGTCCTACACCTTCTGGAAAAAATACAAATACAGAGTAATAATTTTTACTTTTTTCAATTTGCTTCACCCACTTCTTTTCCTCCCCATCCCCATTCAATATTTACATCTTCCCTGACCCCTTTGCTACTAATTTCTTCTGTCAGCCCTATATACCATCATTAACCTGGTGAAGCCACACTTCCCGGTAAGGGAGGCTCGGGCCCAGCGCCTCTCTGGTCTCGCAGACGCTGGGGAGGCACGGCAGCGAATGTGGGAGCCTCCCGGTGTTGTCGCTGGTTTCTTCTGTGCACGAGGTCTCTAATTTAGACGGGTTGGACTCCTCTGAATTCACTTCACTCGCTCTCCCGCTTCTGATTCTCTGCGTCTTACGCCTTGCCTCCTTGTACCTTTTTAGGTTTCACCTGGTCAGCGCTTGCGCTGTGCTTGAGAAATCTATTGTTCCTAATATAAACTTAAAAGGGATTTACATCCTGCCTCCATTCTTTCCTGGCTTCTCATTGGTTCCTGTGTGGGTCAATTACCTTTCTGCCATTTCTATTGGCTGTAGCATATTTTCCTGCATTCACCAATGCTTGTTCCTCGTCTGCTTCTCTTATCAGTTTCCCACTGTCGAAATACTGTTAACATCCGCTTTGGTGGAACTATAGTTTCATCAAGTTTTGCCTTTTACTCTTGCAGTATATTTATATAACAATTTATCACCTGGAGAGATTAAGTGATTTGCATAGAATCACAGGATGTTGCTACAGCGTCGCAGAGACTCGAACTGGGATCCCCAGCTCTCGAGTTAGCAGCTCTGTCCCCTGCGCCACATTCTCTCCACTCCCATGTTGTCTGTCAAGGAGCTCCTTCCTTCTCCCAGGCGATAATTGATGAAAACAGCTCTCTATTCATTACATGGGCAAAACCGCTGTCATTGACTGAACTTCCTTCTCGCTTCTTCCTGCCTTTCTTCCTGGGAAGAAAATGTACATCTGTTCTCCGTCTCTCTGCCGTTTTCCTGCCTATCCGTATATCCTTTACTTTTTACTAATATTACTTCTTGTTTTCTTTTCTCTTTAGGACTATGGGCGTCAGGCTCTGTGAAGCCTGTCATTGGAATATGGGGTAAGTACTCAATGTCCTCTAATTCGTGATTGTCCGCTTTATGACACCCTATTGAGTTTCACAGGAACACCACGGATCCAGTTTTTCATTTGGGGTTTCCGGCTACCTATGCAGATGAAATCCCCATGGGATATTAGATGGGGAAACGAATCCTTAGGGGACTGTCAGGGGTTGAAACCTAATTCCACATACTTCTCTCGGCTGAGGATATCAATATCCCTGGTATCACTAGTTCTGGGTCAGTGGAATGTCAGGCCATTACCAGTGCACTCCTAATGAGACTCTAAAAGTATCAAAATGTTTAGTTAATTCCACTGAAAGAACACTTTTTTCTAGCAGAGTGTAACTGAAAGGTAACTATTAATGTAAACCATTACTTTTCCAAATACATTCAAATATTTCTGTGGTATATACCAAAAATGTATGGCATATCAAGTCATCTAAGGGGGATGAACGGAAATGTAATTAGTATGTTGATAATCCTTTGTGGACCAAGCATTTACACTTGCGTCAAACATAGACTGAAAATTCATGCTCTCAACTATCTGAGTAACAAATCAACAAGTTTTCTAAACTAGTGTGAAATTTATTTTGAAAATAGTACATTATGTAGGGACACAGAATTCATTTATATTCGATAAAGGACTTATTTATCAAGACATATGGCACAGTTTTTGGAAATCTATTTGCACCACACAATGTCAACTGCTCGGTGGAGAGGTGAGGAGATGATACCAACTGTTTCACTCTCATTAACATGTAACAAAATGGTTCAGGTACAACTCTGAAGTTGTACTAATGTGGCAAGGAAGCGTGCAGCTTGTCCCGATTTTGCACACACAGAATCAGAAATCGAATGTCTATCTTGAGATAGAACTAGAAGTAATTACAAGATTGAGTCACATCAAAGCAAAATCAATTAATAGTATTCTACATGGTTTAAGTGCTAATTCCTCAAGCTAAACAATGTCTCCACCATATGGTAAGCTACCAAAGGTAAAGAGAATATGCCAGAAACATATATGTGCCAATTGAGCGTACTGTTTTAAAAGGAGCGAGAACAAGATATACAGGTTCAGTCACAAAGGATTATTATTATTATGAAAGCTTATATAGCGCAGCAGCTACCCACACAGGGTTTCCCGGTGCTTAAAGCCAGGGACAGTGAAACCAGGGTCTACCAACTAAAACAACCAGGTCTTTAACAGTTTCTGAAAAGTGGGCAGTAAAGTATATCTTCTCAAGGTGGGCGGCGGGGATGCCCTGATGAAAGTGCTAGCAAGGGAAAGGACAACGTTAGTGCAAGCATTTGCAATGCAATAAGTCTCGTATTTACGCGAGACCTAGTGCATTGCAAATGGTAGGCATCACGGACAACGGGAGGGCGGGTGGGGGGACGAGAAGGCATGGACAATGGGCGGGAAGGCACGGACAACGGGCGGGCGGGGGGGCGAGAAGGAACAGGCAACGGGAAGGCTGGCGGGTGGGGGGGAGAGGAGAGGAGAAGGCATGGACAACAGGAGGGAGGGCGGGGAGGGGAAAAGAAGGCACGACAACGGGAGGGATGGGGGGAGTAAAGAAGGCACCAAAGCATGTCGTGCCTGCAGTAGGAGAACCTCATTAAAGAAAATAGTGCTCACAGTCTAAATAACACGTACCGTGTAGCAACTGAAGTAAAGGGGCCAGTCGCCATGGGAGGTAACAAATGAAGAGGAGGTGGTACTAAGGAGGGACTAACAACCCTATTGATGAATCAGAAGCCAGCATTTAGGATGGACAATGACACAAGCCAATGGCAAATATGGGCGGAGAGTGGGCGGGGCTTCTCTTCCCTACTCCTCTACAATAAGTCTCGCAGAGCAGCAAATGCGCGCTGGCTCTAGCCTCTACCTAATAAAAAAAGGAGAACAGCCTAAAGAGTCTGCTTACAACTTTCGGTTTCCTGACAGGACTACAGTGATATGCAAAAATTAACTTTAGCTCCAGCATTAATCCAATATTTAGTGGTGATGTAGCCATGGATTAGTAAGAAATAGTCCCACAAATCAAAGGGTAAATTAAGACATATTTACTACCGCAAACATCAGTCATATTTCCACATGGTTAAACCCGCATGCCAAAGGTTCTTTCACGTAAAGTAGATGTAGTATCGAAAATATTTTTTTAAAAAGCAATGTCTACATGTTGTCTACTCCCATAGAGCACATCAGGGTATTCCTAAGTGTTATGCAGGGAAGATGGGAGAGAGCTGAATGTTCATATAAACCACCTTATACAGTTCAATAAAAATAACCCTTGGTTCTAGGGGGCCAATCGTGTTATTTGAGGCTGCTAGATCAAGACGCTGATGCTACACCTATTGTGAGTTATGGCACTTTCCACACTCAAAAATGGTAATCAATGGCATATTACACTCTGCTCCAATGCACATAAATTTAATGTGGAATGGATGTAGAAAATAGGATAACAAAGTTATGGAAGAGATATTTTTAAAAGGACAACTTGTTTCTACCAGGCTCAAACATAGTAGTTTACCCAAGAAGCAAGGCTTTACTGCAAAATGTATGTAACACATGTACAGTAAGTAACTAATCAATATGAGGATGCAACTGAGAAAATAAAGAACTTACAAGATCCAAATCAAGTAATGGAATAATAATGTATTAAATTACTTAAGAAAAAAGCAATGCTGATTCAGGGATCAAAAAATAGAACAAAACAAACTGTAATTGTTGATAACTTGTTAGCTGGTAAAAACCAGTAATGTGCCCAAAGCAAATAGTTATTTTCTCAAGATGCCCACAGAGAGATAACAGTGTATTCGTTTTCAGTATATAGTAGAAGCAATGAACCCCCAATAAGTCCTTTTAAAAAGCAAAATAATCTTAGAAAATATGTATTTTAAAGAAAGGAATGGTCTGCTTACTGGCAGAAGTACTATTTAACTTTGGATCAAATATTCTTCATGAAATTGCATTGGTAAAAAGTCATCTCTGGTTCTTCAAACATATGAAAGTTGAGGCCAGCTGCTGGGAGATTGAATATCAATGTAGGTCTAAAGTGAAATAACAGTATTTCTGGTGGACACCATACCTTTCTGCATATTGCTCACCTTATAATTATCCCCAGGTGGCAAACTGGAACTGGAAATCTTTTAATCAGCAAAAGCTTTCCAGCGCGCAACATCAATTGCGGCTCCACCTGTACTAGGTGTGAAAGCATTGGCCTATGGAGCCGCCTGGTGCGCTGGCATCAGCTCCTATTTATCTACCCTTTACCGGCTTAGGTCAAGAGCTCTTCTTGTGTTTAATGATTTTTCTAATGTCTTCGACGTTAAGTTTGGTCACATTTCAGCTTCTAAGTTTGTGAAGTTGAAAGATGTCTTTATATAGTTCCCATGACATCTATATATGGTGTGTGGGGCAGTATCGCGATGCTGCAGTCTGTAACTCCTACACCTTCAAGCACGCAAATGCCAAGACACAGAAAAGCCACACTGTTTTGTGCCAGACTCGTACGAAGAACCCCACATGGTGCCTATCCCCTCCAACATGTAAATATTTTGACACAGATTGATTCCTCAGTGGCTCCCACTCTTGAGACAGCTCGGATCCTTAGCAGCATAGTTCTCCAATGCCAGTCTATTCCTTATCCTCTTCAGAAATCAGAAATACTGTCACCAAAGATAAGTAACTTTTTCTTCTGATAGCTATCCTTTCCCACATTTTCCTCACATTATGAATAAGTCTAAATCAGTACCCACCAGGAGTAGGGACCGAGTAGTGCAATTTAAGCAAGTAAATCATATAATACAGCCCTTGCAAGTTAATCCGTGCCTGAGCTGCCAGATAGTAATGTTTAGCAAAAGTATGCAGAGAAAACCATGCGGGCCACCCAGCAAATGTCAACCCATGGGATTCCCTTGGTGAGAGTAATGGAAGCTGACATGACCTTTCTAGATAGAGCATAGTTAATAATCCTGCTCCTACTGCAGAAGAACAAAAGGCGTGGGTGGAAATGCATACAATATAACCCCTTTCTCAACAACATCGATGTTTTCTTTAAAACTATAACAAAGGAGTGACAAAAGGATATGAAATGAGAATCCTGAACTAATATTATCTCAAAATAAAAGGATTACTGGCAATGGCCTAAGTGCATTTAAAATTAATAATTTAAATGGACACTGGTACCCACGTTAAGTAGTTAAATTGGTCTTTTAGAAAGCTATCACCTTTTTACCACCTGAACAATGTCTGCAACCTTTAAGGGCCAAAAACAGTTCTGGCACAGAGACTTACAGCAGGTGTTGGCATCAGGGTCAGAACAATCGAGTCAACATGCCTGCAGAATCTGATCAATCTCTGGGGGCTAACTCAGCAGCATAAGGGGGAGTCCTGTAGGTGTCCGACATAGCCATCCAAAAGGCCTTGGCCTGTGACGGGTTGGCAAATGGGGTGGAGAACTCCGGTTGAAGCCTTTTTGAGAACCACATTGACTCAAACGAGGACGAGAACGAGACCATCATCAGCAATGGCCTCGCTGAGGCTCCAACCAATCTCAGGAACAAAACTATGTCTTTAAAGGAGAAGAAGACTTGTCCTCCTGTGGTGGTTCTTCTGGTTTTAGTGGAAGAATCTCACCGGGGGATCAGTCCCTGTCATAAAAATTACTTGAACGAGAGGTGACAGGCTGCTTAGGATGTTCTTATGTGCCTCAGCCAAAAACAGTTTGAATTCTGCTACCTGCTGGTCTTTGGGTGAATGGAGCTGCAAGAGTTACAGCCTGAAGGATCCTGCCAAAGACATCACAGAGATGTCATGAGGATCAGAAAAGCACAGCTTCTTTCAACATTGTCAGTCAGATTTGCACCCCACACCTTAGAAGCTCTACACGTGCAAAGAGGCCTCGCTTGCAGGACCTGGAGCTCTGGATCAATGAGAGGCAGCAGATGACTGCCACCTCTGGACATGACATTTTTTTTTCTGAACCTAGAGATTCAAAGCAAAGCAGAAAACAACTTTTCCAATTGCCCATCATCAGCCAAGCAGAAATTCTTCAACGCAGTAATCAATGAAGTGTTCTCTTCTTGGTCTTCTTCAGACAATTCTCTGTTGGAAGTGGGTTATGCAGGACATTTGTAACTATAAAAATAGTCAGCAATTTGAAATGCCCGGATAGCAATAGGACTAAAATGCCCAGGCCTACTCATCTCATATTTTGCATCAAAGTGATCCAGTTCCTGTTGAAGGGATATGTTTTTGAGCAGTGCCATAGGAAATCCCCCACTAAAGCAGCTACAGAGGGGTTATCACTGGACCCAATGTCACTGCTAGTTGTTTCACAGTGAAAAAGCAATTGCTATTTATGGACCCCTCTGTCTGTTATTTATGAGGAAGCTCATAAATAAAAATTTCACCAGAAAGCCATGACAAAACCAAGAGGTAGGGGCCGAGGCCTCACAACGGAACTACAATGAAGGATTAATAGAAAGATAAATTATGAAACTTGGAAAAAAAGGAAAGGGAGAGAGGGGAAAACAGGTAGAGGGAGGAAGACGGAAAGGAACCAAAAATTACAGAATTGAGAAAAATCAAACAAGTGGGAAAGAAAGTAAAAAAGGAGAGAAGGAAACAAGCCCCCTAACAGTCTTGGTGTATGTCAATCTCAACACATCAGTAGAAACTTTGTTTTTTGGATTATTTCCTGTGTGTCCCTTCAAGACCACCTGTGGGACATTTTGATTTTTGAACAAATTTGTTATACAAACTGTGCTGCAAAATGTCCCCTTTCTCAAAAGAAAAAACACTCCTTTGCATAGAACAACCCCTCAGCACCAACGCCTCCTGAAAACCTGTAGGGATGGTCAGACTCACTCGCTTTGCTCACTCCGTGCCTTAGGGGTATTATAAACATAGAGGCTATTTTAATGTTCTCGCTACTCCCTTGATTTCAAGAAGAAAACGATCCCACAGTCCTCTTCAGCGCACAAACCCTCATGGTGAGAGCTTGTTCCCTTGAGCATGGAGCTTCATGCCTCCTAACTTTACTGTGAAGTGACCCAGTTATTCCTACCAGGCATCATATAAGAAATCCCCATCATTAGGTACCCATTTATCCAGCCCTCCTTTAGAGTTTGCGATGACGGGTTAATATTTTTAATGAGTTTTCATGCAACAAAGTTAATTATAATAAGTCACATTTTCAATGTCAATTGTTAAATGTAAAGCAGCATTATGAGGAAATTAAAAACATGTATTAAAAATGCGCTAGTATTTTGTAGTGCATTGGCACTATACAGAGTAGGTTTAACAACACATACATAAAGAAAGAAAATAAAGTACAATGTGGGACAGTGTATGTACATTTTGCTCACAAGGTTCTGCATTTACAATGTTTATTTTCACACACTTGGAAAGATTAATTGGTAGATGCTCACATCAAGGATGGGCCTGCAAGGGTGAGCTTCTCTGGTGTGGCAAATAAAACTCTGAGAGCACCACTGTCATTGTGAAAGTGTTTAATGAGCACTGAAAGAGAGAGGAGATGGTGTGTTAACCATCCATTTACTTTTTTATTTGTTTAGGAATGCCAAATATCCTGCAGCCAAACCCTCACTGGCTGCAGGCCAGGCCCTGTGGCCAACCCACCATGGGCAGCCAACATCCACCATGCAAAGGGTTGGCCGCAGGGCCTAGCATGCAGCGAGGCCCTGCCTCTAACCCCCCACAGGCAGGCAACCCCCTGCTGTGGCATCCCCGCCGGGGGAAAGGGTTGTGCAGCACCCTCCCCAATCCAATATTGGCCCCGGGGGCACCATCCCTCCAGGGCCCTTTTTATGAAAAAAGGGGAGGTGGTAAGTGACCCCCCCCTCCCTAAGCCATTATTGGCCCCAGGGGGCCATACATAACATTGGGGGTCGCCGGGTGAACTGCTCCTGCTGGGCGGGAGCTATACCAGTTTCCCTGGAGGAAGGGAAACAGAAGTGTGCTCCTCTCCAGTGGGAGTATTTTTAAAGCTCCCTCCGGGTGGGTGCACACTTCTTTCCCTTCCCGTGCTCCTGCAGGCCAGGACACAGTTAAAGAGTCGGCCAGGGATGGGGTCTCTGGGGCCTTGTAAGACTCTGTGAGGGGGGCCGTGCGACCCCTTCCCTAATACTAAAGTGTTTGGCCCTGGGGAATGGGGTCCCCGGGGCTGCTACAGGCACTGGGAGCGGGGACCACATGCCCCTCTCCCTTATTAATATATTTTAAGGGTCTGGGAATGAAGAACATGGGATCTCTTAAGGCTCGGAGAAGGGGCAATGCACCCTTCACCCCTTTTTGATTAATATGGCCCCAGAGGCTCCTCTCTGGCTCAGGGAGGTGGGCCTCACGCCCCCGCCTAAATATTATAAAAATGAAAATGCTGTGGGATTGCAACTGATTTTTTTTTAAACAAAATGTTTTTGGGCGCACAGGGACCCCCACAGGGCATAGGGGGCAGGGTATCTTTACCCTTCCCCCTTATTTTAATTTTTTTAAGATAACCTCAGGATAGGGGACTAAGTCCTCGAGTCCTGCAAAGGCTGCCTGCAACATTTTTCCTCATGTTGCAGGCAACGAATCAGAGCCTTGTTCCCGCTTTGCGTGTAATTCCGTTCAGCAATTTATGCAGTAGTGCTTCTTAAAAAGGTGTATGGAAAATGCATGGGGATTTTGCATTATGGGACCCCTCCTTTTTACTGGCCCTCTCTGCTTGACAGATCACCCTGAAACTTTCCATGCACAAACTAGACAAATAGTTGCCCATTGTTTGGAAAGTTTCGTGAAGATTTGTCAAACGGCGCCAAAAGTATCAGCAAAACAGAAAAGGTATTTCCTACGGAAACCCTCAACTAGCTATAACTACCCAGTGGCGACTGACACTGGGATATATATATATATATATATATATATATATATATATATATATATATATATATATATATATATATATATATATATATCCACAACGCCGTTCCTTCTCACTTCCCTTCTTCTGGGAAAAACGGACTGCGAGACCACAATTTCGTGCTAGATTTCATTTATTTTGCCACCAATTTCGCCATGACGCGTTTCGGCCTCACTCGGCCTTGATCACATATATATATATATTTGTGACATCAATTATATCATTTGAGATATCATCAGTGATGTCATAAATGATGTCATAGAACATGTCATGAGTGTCAGTCAGTTTGTCAGAGTGATGCAATATGTGAGGTCATTCATAAGCAGTGCAAGGCGGAGGCGCAAGTTGTAGTTAGCTTTTAGCTCTGCTAACTATAACTGGTGAATCTCTGTGGTTTTTTGAGTTCAAAACGTTAAGTTGTCACTGATAGTTTGCCCTTTTCCCCCCCTCTTCCTGCCATTTTTCCGCCGTTCCCACTGCCGCGTCCACCCGTAACCCCTCCCCCTGACCGCCCAGCTCCCGCCTCCCAGCTACTCATCCCTCCCCCCTCCCCTACATAATGGCAGCCGCTGTGGCGCGCCTTACGCAAGCCCGTCTGCGCCCGTCCGCGACCCGACCGCGGCCAGCGCCAGGACCCCTGGTTCACCAAGGCCTCACCGCTACGACCCAACCACCCTCCACGCACTCAATCCCGGAAGACACGCCGACTGCGCAATATCTTCGCCGAACAACACACACGAGCAGTTCTCGTGCAGACCCTGCCGCAAATCCTTCACCATCGACAGAGCCCCCGCGACTGCCGTAGAAACGCCCGAGGCACACACCACCAAAACCCTGACCTGCATCCTGCTCAACGTACGCTCCCTGCACCGACACGCCATTGAGATCTGGGAACTACTCGACACCCTCTCGCCCGACGTCGCCTTCTTCATGGAAACCTGGACCAACGACACCTCCGGTCCCGACCTCGCCACCGCCATCCCTGACGGCTACAAGATCCAGAGAAAGGACCGCCCACACCGCCCAGGAGGAGGACTTGCCATCGCACACAAGACCCCCCTCTGCCTCTCCACATCCAGCATGAGTGATCCCCACTCCAACACAGAACACCTCCACCTCCAGATCCAGACGAGCCCCAGGACCACGCTACGCGGCACCCTCATCTACAGACCACCAGGACCTCGCACCCACCACGCGAATACCATCGCCGAGCTCGCCGCACCCCACGCCATCACCTCCACGGACTACATCCTACTAGGTGACCTGAACTTCATCCTCGACAACGGCAACGACCCCGACTCCACTGCTCTCCTCGACAACCTCGCCAACTTAGGGTTGAAGCAGCTCGTCAACACGCCCACCCACAGAGCGGGCCACACCCTTGACCCCATCTTCACAGGAGGAACTAACATCCGCTTCCGCCACACTTCAACACCACAACCGCACCCAAGCCCGCCCTACGCCTGCCACAAAGGAACTGGAGTAAAGTCACAGAGAAACTCCTAAACACCACCCTCCTCCAAGACCCCCCCCAGCGCCACAACCGACACCAACTCCGGAGCCAAGGAACTCCACCGCTGGATCGCCTGCTGCGCCGACAAGCTCGCACCCCTCCGCCACCCCGCCAAACAACGCCCGCCGAAAGCCGCCTGGTTCACCATAGAACTTCAAGAAGCCAGACGCTCCTGCAGACGCCTAGAGAAAACCTGGCGAAACCTGAAAACTACGGAAGCACGGAACGACCACAAGAGCGCCCTGAAGGAATACCACCAGCGCATAAGAGACACCAAACGGACCTTCATAAGAGACAAAGTCCAGACCAACGCGACCAACACCAAGGAACTGTTCAACGTCATCCAGCAGCTCGCAAAACCCACCTGCGAAGCCACGGACGTCACACCTTCCCAGGAACTCTGCGACAAGCTCAGCTCCTACTTCCACCTGAAGATAAAGGCCCTCTACAACAACTTCAACGAACCAACGACGAACACCACCCCCCTACCTACCACCGCCGATAAGCCGACCATCACGTCCTGGGAACCCGCGACCGTCGAATGCATCACAGCTACCATGAAGAGAACCCACTCTGGAGCCCCTACGGACCCCTGCCCACTGCACATCTTCCACAGGGCCGCCACCGTCATCGCACCCGAACTGGGACGCACCATCAACGCCTCCCTCAGATCCGGCATCTGCCCAGACGACTGGAAACGGGCGGAAGTAAAACCCCTCCTCAAGAAACCATCAGCCGACCCTACGGACCTGAAAAACTACCGGCCCATCTCTCTCCTCCCCTTTGCGGCCAAAGTCACCGAGAGACTCGTAAACACCCAGCTGACCACCTTCACAGAAGAAAACTTCATTCTGGACTCCTCCCAGTCGGGATTCCGCAGCAACCACAGCACCGAGACCGCTCTCCTCGCCGCCACCGATGACATCCGCATGATACTCGACCAGGGGCACACCGCGGCCCTCATCCTTCTAGACCTCTCTGCAGCCTTCGACACCGTTTCACATCGCACTCTAGCATCCAGACTACATGACGCAGGAATTCAAGGAGCCGCCCTCGGCTGGATCCAATCCTTCCTCTCCGGCAGAACCCAGAGGATCCGACTCCCTCCCTTCCTCTCCGAATAAACGGAAATCAACTGCGGAGTACCCCAGGGATCTTCTCTCAGCCCCACGCTCTTCAATATCTACATGGCCCCCCTCGCCGCCATCGTCAGACAGCATGGGCTCAGCATCGTATCCTACACCGACGACACCCAGCTCATCCTCTCGCTCAAGAAGAATCCCGAAGACACCAGACTCTGTTTCCAGGAAGGCATGAAGAACGTGGCAGCCTGGATGAAGGACAGCTGCCTGAAGCTAAACTCAGAGAAGACCGAGGTCTTCATCCTCGGTCCCTGCACCTCCGCCTGGGACAATACCTGGTGGCCCTCCACCCTCGGGAGCCCACCCACCCCTACAGACCACGCTCGGAACCTCAGCATCATCCTTGACTCCTCCCTCTCCATGAACCGCCAGATCAACGCCGTCGCCTCCACCAGTTTCAACTGCCTTCGCATCCTCCGTAAGACCTTCAAGTGGATCCCCTCTGACTGCAGAAGGACCGTCACCCACGCACTCATCACCAGCAGACTAGACTACGGCAACGCCCTCTATGCTGGAATCAACAAAACCCTCCTTCGTAGACTCCAGACCATCCAGAACGCCGCAGCCAGACTCGTCCTCGGGACACCGCGCCATGAGCACATGACCCAACACCTACAAGGCCTCCACTGGCTCCCCGTCGAGAAGAGGGTCACCTTCAAACTCCTCACCCACGCCTACAAATCCCTACACAACATCGGACCCAAACACCTCAACGAGAGAATGTCCTTCCACGTACCCAAGAGGAACCTCCGCTTCACCGACCTCGCCATGGCAGAGGTCCCCCGCATCCGCAGACACAGAACCGGCGAGAGAGCTTTCTCCTACATCGCAGCCAAGACTTGGAACGAGCTCCCTGCGAACATCAGACGCTCCCCGACCCTGCACACGTTCAGGAAGGACCTCAAGACCTGGCTCTTCGACTGACTCCGGAGCCGCGCCCCCTAGTGCCTTGAGACCCTCACGGGTGAGTAGCGCGCTATATAAACCCCTGATTGATTGATTGATAAATTTACCTAACTATAACGTAACTATAATGTTATTTTAACCTTTTCTTTTTTTCAGTGAATTTCTGAGGTTTTTGGCAAACAAAAACAGATCTTTTTATCACACCTAACTATAACGTTACTTTAACTTTTGTTTTTTTCAGTTAACTTTTAGGGATTTTTAAAGTAAAGTAATATTTTATTACCATAAGTAAAGCCAACACCCCACCACGCATATCTGGGTTGCCACAGGGTCTGCGGCAAAGCCCCCACAAGCAGCCTACCCAACGCTCCGAACAGTCTTTGGCCATGCACAGCAGAGAGTTGGCAACAGGTCCTGGCCGCAGCCCAACCCACTCGGAGGCAGCCATTCCCCCGTAGGCAGACAACCCCACATTGCGCGCGGCCTTTCGACACGTGCGATGTGGTGTTGGCTGCATTTTGGCTTCTATTCTATTCTTTGGGATTTGTAGAGTGCATGGCTACCCAGAAGGGCCTCCCATCGCTAAACAGCTAAAGTAGCATGCTAGTTCCAAGAGGTTAGAACCAAACTGATTTCAACAACTTTCTGAATCTGGGTTCTGACTCCACTTTCCTTACATGCTCGGAAGAGTTTCCACAGCGTAGGGACCAGGAACACAAAAAAGCACCCCCTACTCCTGGAGTTCCTGATTCTGAGGACTTTAAACAACTGCTGGCTAGTGGAGCCCAGTGACCTAATAGGGTTGTGCGGGCGATACATTTCTGAATCAATTTGGGACCCCATTTGATACATTACTCGATGGGCCATGCCCAGTACCTTAAAATGGATCCAGTGCAGGTCCACCAACGCCGCTGATACAGAATGATTTCTATGAATTTTCAACAATATGCAAGCTGTGGCATTTTGAATAACTTGAAGTCTTTTTACGACCGACTTGGGGCTACCCAGGTACAGGGAGTTGCTATAGTCTAGTCAGGATATGACCAGTCCTTGCACAACAATCCTTATTGAGGATTCTTGCAGCCATCCCAGTATCTTTTTCAAGGTCCTTAATAGGCCAAAGCAACTGGATGCTAATTTTTTTGCTTAACTTGCCATTGACAGCTTGTTATCAGGCCATGCCCCCAGGCTCTTGACTTCTGATTTAGTAGTTGGTTGATTGCCAGGGGAGTCAGGCCAGTTCAACTCTAGCCACCTCCCTGGGTTGTTTCCCACCACCATCACCTGTTTTCTCCCCAGTTAGTTTCAAACTGCTTGCTGTCTTCCAATCTAACATCTCCTTAAGGCAGTTGCTGAGATGGTTAGAGGTCCTATCCATTCGATTTGAGAGGGAATTGACAATCTGAGGCCCTGCATCCAAATCCCCACAGACAGCCACCCAGAGGCAGCCAGCCACACGCTGTGCAGGCCTATGGTCGTGCGTGGGGTGGGGTAAACCGCAGGCCCTGCCTTCAACTCACCGCAGCCAACCTCAAGCTGCGTACAGCTTTTGTGGCAGCAGCTGCGTACAGCCTTTGGCCGTGCGAAGCAGGTAGTTTGCCACAGGGCTTGGTCTGCTGCCACATCCTGTGAACAAACCCTCAGCAGGCTCCCAACACTGCGCACAGCCTTTGCCATGCACAGCATAGGGTTGACCAAAACGTATATATTAAGGGGAGGAGGGCGTGCAGTCCACCTCTCCAGCCTATGCAGGGAAACCACTCGGTCCCAGAGGTGGGCTCCCCAGGACACAGCAAGTGAGCTGGCCTCCGGGGCCCAATACAGCTCGAGGAGGGGCACATGCACCCCCTAAAAAATTACATTGGGCCCTGTGGGATGGGATCCCCGGGGCCAAAAATGGATACATTCCAACAGAATGTATGAACCTTTTTGTCTAAAACCCTATATAACAGTGTGAATTTTGCTAGCAAGAGAGAGCCACTACTCCCCACCTTCTATGCCAGATTTCATTTAGAGCTCCACTGAGTTCTTGATACTTTGACATCTATGCTTTGCTGCTAATTTGGTCATGGCGATTTTCTGTATTTTGCCAATTAAATCTTACATAAAGAATTAAAATGAGCATCTGTTTGTCATTCTTATGAAAATGTATCAGCATCATTGTATGAGTGCTTCTAATTAAAGAGACGATTCCAGTCGGGGAGCACTAAAGCCATATAGGGACTACACCGCTCCTAGATGTTTCCACGCCTCATGAGGTAGAATTGATATAGATTTCCGCCCGCACCGACAGATCTGGTAGCAGAGGTGATGGTTCCAATTGGAGCCGACCTATATCGTGAAATCAAATGGCTGTAGAACCGGGTCCAGTACCTTCATGGTCCAGATGGTTTTGCCTCGAGATTTAAATTGACCATTCCCAATCCGGTCCTGGTTCCGGAGAGGTGAGGTGGCTGACAGAAGAACAACAACGTGAGTATCAATAGGGACTGCATGTGATACAAGCAAATGAAGTTGGCGGTGCAGTGTGCATGTTGGGAGTTGTAGTAAGCATAGAGTAAAAGGGATAAAGTGGACAATAATTGAGGATAAATATTGTGTGGCTCTGATTGTGAGATTTGTTGCAGTTATAGTTATTGTGGTTTTGATGATGTTTTTTTAACTTTTGACAAAAGAGGTACCTCAAGTTCAAAATTGAATAAGTCAACTTGCCTGCTAGGAGAGGTGTACTGTGAGGCCTATCAGATACCCAGAATTAGAAAACATAACTTTTTGTGCAAGTGTGTTAACAGAGCTCAGTGGTGATTTATTCCTAAGTGCACAGGGAGTGGACACGCTGAGTAGTGACTTTCACAGGTCGAGAGTGCACTTTAGCGCGAGAGTAGGTAGAATTCTTGTCTTTGTAAGAAAACTGTTGTGTAGTTGGAGCAGGCAAATGGAGAAAAGATTAGAAAGAGACTTCGGAGCAATTGGAGTGTTGCATCAGCACGGTGCTATGCAACAATTGGCTGGTGGATGGCGAAACCGCCCTGTGATAAGGTGACCTTTGACAGAGACGCGCTTGGATTGGTGGACAGACTAGGGTGGTTGTTATGTGAGAAGAGTGAAAGTCTGAACAAGGACTGCTTGCAATTGTTGTTATAATCAGAAATCCATTATCGAAAGGAGAGAAGGATGCAAATAAGGGAGAAAGGCTTTCTCCTGAAGGTAACCCCAGCTAGGGAAATGGCGGAGAAGAAAGGGTTGCACATGTGCATGTGGCTTAACCAATGGCAAGAATATACATCCAAAGAAGGGGAGCTTAGATTACCCCTAAGTGGAACTTTCCACATAAACCTTAAGGAGAAGAACGAATGACTTAAAACCACAACCTAATCCACAAAATTTGAGGCATTAAATCTTTGGGAACAGATGGCGGGTGAGAAAAAGAGGAAGACATTTGAATTTAAGATTCATAGTAAGGCTCATTTATGGAAAAGGGAGCAAGACGAGGAAAGGCAGAGAAAGTGGAGGGAGGAGGCCATTGAAACAGTAGGAGCATATCCTTATTTGGAAAAGAAAGAAAAGGAAAAGGAAAAACCTGAGAAAGAACCAGATACAGAAAGCAAGGATGAAGATGCTCTCATAGAAGAACTCCTCAGTATTAGACCACCTCCGCACAATGCCACAGCAGTGGATACGCCAAG
This sequence comes from Calotriton arnoldi, assembly GCA_963921515.1. Lineage (NCBI taxonomy): Eukaryota > Metazoa > Chordata > Amphibia > Caudata > Salamandridae > Calotriton > Calotriton arnoldi. Next base: position 2,140,856 of record CAWUFW010002282.1, on the reverse strand, counting down.
TGCTACCGCACCTGTGCTGCTTGAGAATGCAGCGACTGCAAGATCCTCAGTGGAGCCCCGCGCAACCCCAAATTATACAGAGACTCCTGTTCCGTCCTCTACTCAAACACCAGTATTAGTGGCAATAAGTACCATACTTTTGCTGAGCATCATTCCTGCTTCCATAGTCGAGACCTCTGCTAGCTTGGTTCAGAGACAACCAGTCCCAAGTTTACTGCAGGATTCGCCACCGAGCATGGGAAACATGGCTATAGTTCGATACCAAGGGGGGAACGTGGTTAATGGAGAAAATAGGGGTAAGACAACCAGCACAGACCTGTAAGTTAACTCACCAGGTGCAGGAAAAACCACTGAGGATAAATCTGTCCCAGTTAAAGAAACAATTTGAGGAACTGGTAAAAGGAAATGTTGTAATGGATTACTTAGGGTATTACGGAGAAAATTAGTTGCTTTATATGTGCAATGAAGCAGTGAGAGTGTCAAAAGAGGAACATGCGAAGATGGAGAAGGTGGCAGATGAATGTGGTGTTGACACGGTTTCCCATCAGATCCTCCTGTGTTGCCTAGAGGAGGCAGGGGTAGTCGGTTTGGCACTGGAGTGGTTCCGGTCCTTTCTGTCTGACAGAGCTTTTCAGGTCTCCGCCCCCCCCTTCCCCTCTCACGCCCATTCCATCAAGCAGGGGGTCCCCCAGGGCTCGGCGCTAAGCCCTGTTCTATTTAACCTCTACGTCCAACCCCTGGCGGGAGTGGCGCGGGACCATGGCCTGACCATGGTTTCCTATGCTGATGACAGGCAGCTGGTGGTGGCTCTCTCCGATGACCAGTCTCGGGGCGCCACGCAGTTCCGGAAGGGGCTAGAGGCGGTCGCACGCTGGATGACCACAAACTGCCTTTAGCTTAACACCAACAAGTCAGAAGTGTTGTTGGTAGGGAACGACAAGGGGCTCTGGAGTACGCAGTGGTGGTCGGCGTCCTTGGGAGGCGCCCCCACCCCTAAGTTGGTGGTAAAGAATCTAGGGATCTGGCTCGACTCCACTCTTGAATTTCAGGAGCACACCAAAAAGATCGCTGGCACCTGCTTTGGACTCTTACGGGGTCTGAGGCCTTTATTGGGTTTCTTTGACCCAGCCACACGTCAGCTGATAGTACAGGCAACTATTTTGTCAAGACTGGACTATGCTAACTCTTTGTTGTTAGTGTCACGTTTCACCATGGGCGCAGTAGACACACGAAGGCATGAATGGGGAATGAATGCGGTGAACTACATCTCCCAGAATTCTGAGGGAGGCAGCAGTCCTATCTCTTCCTCTCCTGTCTGCCCTACTTAAGCTCCTCCTGCACTGCTATCAGATGCTTGTCACCTGATGTCGGAGCTTCCTGTATCCGGATCCCTGAACTACTTGTCAGCACTTTCCAGCTGCTCTGTGGCACATTGAGACGAAGGGGCTGAGACGCCCGGCTCCCTGTCCTCGTGGGAGGATCTTCATTCGCGCCGGAGGTGTCCTGTTAAAGACCAGGGATGCCAATCCTCAAAGCGCACTGCCACGCTTAAACTTGCACTACCTTCGCGCCGAGACGCGACCTTTAATTCGAGAAGGCGCAAGGACCTGCATGCTTGGAACACGACATTCGCCATAAGGACGCGCACAGAAGCGCTTCTTAGAGGCTTCCAGGAAAGAGCCTCTTATTCCCTAAAAGCGCACGGAAGCGCCTCTTGCCTTCTTAACCTGTGGCGCCTGGAAGGTGCCATTTGTTATAGTAAGCGCGTGTATGCGCCTATTGGAGTATTGAAACTGGAGAACTCCCTCTGGTGAAATTAGAGCCGTTGAGAGGCTCGGAGTTCAGAATTGTTGTTTATTTAAATGGCAATATGATTCTGCAAGCAGTATCTTTGGATAAGAAGGATCTTACCTTGATACTTAAAGACACAGTCACCATTTACCAGTGGACTACCTGGTTGCAGATAAGTACTTGGTTAATCTGTATACCTAATGTCTCTGTTCTACAGAGAGTACTATATCACTGAGGAATAGTGATGACAACTCTGCTTGATTTCTTTTTCTTTATTTTTACCTTTTGTGCTCTTTTTTCTTGTGGAATACGTGCAGCAGCTTTAAACGTAAGTGTAGTACATCACATATATAACATTGATAGTGAATAGATCAGTGTGGAATCTTATGTGTGATGTGTTGTCTCTTATACAGGAAACACGGGGCTACCATAAGAGTGAGGTCTACAGAACTCTACAAAACGGAGCTCCTGGAGTGTTTTTTACTGCTGCAACTTTATTGTTTCGTTTGTCCCTTTTTTCCCTTTCCCCTGTTGTGGTGTACTCTGCTGAGTGTTCATAGTACTCGCAGGTGATTCCATATAAGGGGAAGAGGAAGAATAGCATCTTCCATCGCTCCCGCTGTATCCGGCTGACCAGGTTAGTGTTAACCCATATCCGTGTCATGACAGAGTGACAAGCCCACGGTGCGTACAGCCTGAGCGATGGATACCAACACTGTACTTACTTCAGTGCTGGAAACATTGACCGCGTTAAGAATGGAAGTGGATGCCTTTCGGGGGGAGAATTTAGAACTGAGAAACGAGTTGGGCACAATGAGAAGGGAGGTAGCAGGCCTGGCCCGTAGTAGCCCTACGAGTACAAAAGGGGTCTCATATATAAGGAATTGGACTCTACCACCTCCAGCAACCCATGACACGACACAGGGCCAAGGAGGGGGAGTGGGATCCTCTACGATTCAAGTGATCCAACCCCTTCAGTTGCCACTTGCTCCACCCGAAAGATTCTTTGGGGACCCAAAAAAGTTTGGAATTTTTTTAGGGCAGTGTAAGTTACACTTTATGTGTAAACCTGCTGTGTTTCCTGACGATCAGTCTAAGACAGCCTTCGTTATGTCGTATTTGGGAGGGAACGCGGCTAGTTGGTCCTTCCCTTTAATAGAGAGGAATGATCCCATGTTACTTGACTTTCCTCGCTTCTGTGAAGAAATGCGCAAACTCTTTGACAGAAAGGCGCACCAGCTTTCTCTAGATAGAGAACTCATTACGCTTAAGCAGGGCACGCAAGATTTACTAACGTACATAACCACGTTCAACAGACTCGTTATAGAAACAGAGTGGCCAGTAGAAAAAAGAACTTCCTTATATTATCAAGGGCTGCGAGGCGAGCTAAAAGATGTTTTGGCTCAAGTAGTCCATATGCCAGCTACCTGTGATGAATTGATCAACCTGACAGTTCAATTAGATCATCGTCTGCAGGAAAGGAAGGGTGATAAACAGCGTCCTGACTCAAGACCACTGTTTTCTAAACCTAGGGTTCAAACAGAGGAGCGTCCACCATCCACAGACGGGATGGAACCAATGCAAATAAGTGGCATACGTGGTCCATTGAGTCAAGAAGAGAGGAACCGAAGACGTAGCCAGAGGTTATGTATGTACTGCGGAAAGCCTGGACATTATATCAAAGACTGCAAGTCCAAAACCAGGGCGACGTATAAAGACAACCAAGGATCTAGGAACGTGCCTGTGGTAGAATACCTGTTGGAGAACCCGGGAAACTAATAGGCTCAGACAAGACAGAGACCCCTTGTTTGAGGCAAGAAAGCGAAGAGGTCTTCCCTGCCGTGGCTAATACCGTGCAAACTTCTGTAGCCCATATGAACGTGTGTGTGACGTTGGAGCTTCCGGGAGAAGAACCCATACTGGTACACGCTCTATTGGATTCTGGGGCTACAGGCAATTTTATTGATCAGCGGTATGCGCAAGAACTAGGCATACCCTGTATAAGAAAAAGACACCGGAACCCGTGAAGGCAGTGGACGGAACGGCCTTGACGTCTGGACCGGTGCGTTTCCACACCCACCTTATTTCCATGCAAGTTGGCTTGACCCATTACGAGACCATACAATTTGATCTCATTGGCGCCCCGAACTTCAAACTTATATTAGGGATGCCTTGGCTTACACTTCATGATCCTCTAGTGCAATGGGCAGCCCGCACTGTTACCATGAACTCCTTATTTTGTGCGGAACATTGTCACCGAGAAAGAAACCCTATGCCTTCTCACATAACAAACGCCGCTGCTTTCCTTGCTAGTGGTTGCAGTAGAACGAGTGTGTGCCTTATCTCCTCATTACCGGAGGAATATACGCAGTATAAGGATGTGTTTAATGAACAGGAAGCTAGCAAACTGCCTCCCCATAGGGAATATGATTGCGTGATAGACCTGGAGCCTGGTGCCTGCATACCATGCAGCCGTATATATGCATTAACAGAGGCAGAGACCACCTATCTGCAACAATACCTGAAGAAGTTATTATCCTCTGGCTTCATACGTCCTTCGTCCCTCCCCTGCTTCCTCACCGCTTTTTTTATACCGAAACGTGAAGGAGGCTTAAGGGCGTGCATCGATTACAGGGCAATCAACAGAGTGACTAAGAAAAACAGATATCCTCTGCCCTTGATACCTGTGTTACTGGATCAGTTGAAAGGATCCAAGATATTCACCAAATTAGATCTCAGGGGAGCCTACCATCTGGTGCGAAGTGCGGCGAGGGGATGAATGGAAAACGGCCTTTCGCACCAAATACGGGCTGTATGAATACCAGGTGATGCCCTTTGGCCTTTGTAACGCCCCGCCGCATTCCAATATTTCATGGATGAAGTATTGAGGGGATTGCTGGATGTCTCCTGCATAGTTTACATCGATGATATTTTAATCTATTCGGCAACCCTAGAGGACCATGTACATCATGTAGCAGCAGTGCTGGAACGCCTTCAACAGTACGCCCTCTATGCCAAGTTTGAAAAATGCCTTTTCTACACCTCAGAAGTAGAGTTCTTGGGATATGTCATTGGACCCAGAGGTCTCTGCATGGACCAAAAGAAGACAGACGCCATCATCCGATGGGAATCACCCTCTAGCGTAAAAACCCTTCAGAGTTTCCTTGGATTTGCCAATTTCTATCGGAGGTTCATTAAGGAGTTCTCCAAAATCATTCAACCTATGACACATCTGCTACGGAAAGGGGCCACATTCCTGTGGACTGATGCTGCGGAACAGGCTTTCCAAACGTTAAAAACATGTTTTATTAGTGCCCCGGTCTTACGCCATCCTGATCCCAGCCAACCATTTGTGGTAGAAACAGACGCCTCTTATTACGCCCTCGGAGGAGTCCTTTCTCAAAGGCATCCAGAGACAGGACAGCTTCATCCTGTTGCCTTCTTCTCCAAGAAACTGTCAAACTGCGAGGTGAATTACAGCATCACCGACAAAGAGCTGTTGGCCATAAAGAGAGCGTGTGAGGAGTGGAGACATCATTTGATGGGGGCTAGACACACGGTGGAAATATACACAGACCATCGGAACTTGCTCTTCTTGAAGAGTGCCAGAGCCCTGACTCCTCGGCAGCTTCGCTGGTCTTTGTTCTTTGCGGACTTCGACTTTGTAATCAAGTACCGACCAGGACCACAAAATGGTAAGGCTGATGCACTATCAAGACCCATGACAGTTCCAGAAACCAGCCTAGCCTCAGCTGAGGAACCTCCCAACATACTCCAGAAGGCTTCTTTTCCAACGGAAATCGTGGCTGCAACATCATCTACGGCATTCTTGGAGGAGGTAAAGAAACAAGTTGAGAACATAGATGAACATGAGTGGGTGACCAGGGAACCTCAACATCGATCTGCCGTGAATGATTTACTGTTCTACGACAAAAGGCTATATATTCCGGAAGAATCTCTACAACGGAAAGTCCTGCAATGGACTCACGATTCTCCCTCGGCGGCCACCTGGGGAAACAGAAAACCCTGCAAAACTTGACTAGGTATTTCTGGTGGGAAACCTTGAGGAAAGACACTGAACAATACGTTACAGATTGTTCCATTTGTGCGCAAGCCAAGGCTCAGCACCTGCGTCCCAGTGGATTGCTCAGACCCATACCCGTACCTCCGGCACCTTGGCACACCGTCTCTATGGACTTCATTGTGGAGATGCCCCCTAGCCTGGGTTATAACACCATCCTTGTAGTTATAGATCATTTAACCAAGATGGGACATTTTATAGCTTTAACTAAATTGCCCACATCCGGAGAACTGGCAGCTACATTCCTACAACACATAGTACGGTTACATGGACTTCCTCAGTCCTCATTACCGATAGAGGCACCCAATTCACTTCCAGGTTTTGGAAAGCTCTATGTGATGTCATGAAAATCGATGCCAGACTATCTACAAGTTACCATCCTCAGACCGACGGTAAAACTGAGAGGTTGAACCAGACCCTGGAGCAATACCTAAGATGCTTCACATTGCAACAAGGAGAAGAATGGAGAACACTCTTATGGACTGCAGAGTTCGCGTATAATAACGCAGACCATTCCTCGTTAGGATGTTCTCCCTTCTTCTGTCTCAATGGATACCATCCTAATATGATGCCATTTGAACAGCCAGTCGATTCCACACATCCCACCATACAAGAGCATCATGCACATCTCAAGGCAGTGTTACAGAACGCTAAAACACACCTAGAAACATCCCGAGCACGCGATAAGCAAAACGCAGATCAGAAAAGGACACCAGAGCCATCCTATAAAGTGGGGGATAAGGTATGGCTTAACACAAAACACCTGAAGTTTAAGGGAAACACCCGGCTGCTACCCAAGTTTGTAGGTCCCTGTTGTGGGGTCGTAATAAGCGGTCGTAGGCTAGGTCGTTTTATGGACTCTTTTATTTTTCCATACAACTTTCTGGTGGTAAGGGACAGTCTTTCTGGGGAGTATGGGGTCTGTTCCGCCTTCCGTCTGCTTCTCCTTTGTTTCTCCAGCTTGAACCTTTCTCTCCGGGATCGAGTCCTCCGCAGGAGCTCCCTCTCCGGGGTGTAGGTAGGAGGTAACGTGGATGATGTAGCAAGGGGAAACAAAGATACACGATGTGAGTCTTCCGTTCTGGAAGTGAGTCAGGGATAGGGTAGTGCTGGGGACACCTCACAAACAACCCGTGCTCGGAACGGCCGCGTGAAAGTGAAGGGGGAGGGGAAATGAGCAAGCGGGGCGACCGCGTTCTGTCCTCCCGTTTCCCTAGAAGTCGGAAGAGTCCCTCCTCCCGAACCACCCTGTAAACCGGTCCCGTACCTGGGTTAGCCACGCTCCTCCTGGGGCGTGACTCGGCGAAGCGTGGTGCCGATGGCCTCCTGGCGTAGCCTGTACTCCTCGGGATCCCGTACCGCTGCTCTCTCTCTCTTCTCCAAAGTCGCTCCTCTCGGCTCTCGCTGTTCCGTTTCTCCCGTCTCCTCCGGTGTCGGTGCACACCTGCGTCTGGGATTCCTCGCTCCTTATTGGCAAGTTCGTTGTGACGTCGAGGAGAGGAGGAGTCTCGTCAGCAGGGAATCCCCAATTAAAGGTGCCGTGCTCTTGATAATCCGGGTCCTGTACTAGAGGCTGGTTCGGGAATCCCAGTCATCCTGCTGCGGGGAGATAAGGGGGGAGAGAGTGGCGTTGCAGTCCACCAGTCAACAGCGCCCTCCGAGCCCACATTGCCACACATCCCCTCCCTTGGATTCTCCCGATCGGGGAGAGGAAACACCCGGGACAGATAGTCAGCACTCCCATTTTCCTTCCCTTTTCGGTGGCGTACATCAAAGGAGAAAGGCTGTAGTGACAAAAACCAGCGGAGAACCCTGGGGTTTTGGGATTTGTGTCTACACATCCACTGTAGGGGAGCGTGATCCGTATATAAGATAAACGGACGCCCTCTAGGTAGTACCTTAACTTGTCTACCGCCCACTTCACTGCCAAACACTCACGCTCTATTGTAGGGTACTTGGTCTCTCTGGGGAATAGCTTCCTGCTTATATACAGGACTGGATGCTCTACCCCGTCCTCAGCTATTTGGGACAATACCGCACCCAGCCCGTAGTTGGAGGCATCGGTGTGTAAAATGAATGTTTTGGCGAAGTCAGGGGAGGTCAGTACAGGGCCTGTGGTTATGGTGTTTTTGAGTTTCTGGAATGCTTCAAGCATTTCCCTGGAGGGGTGTAACAGACGGTGTGGCTTCATCTCCTTGCGGAGAACATCTGTCAATGGGGAGGCTATTTCTGAGAACTGGGGAACAAAGCGTCTATAGTACCCTAATAAACCAAGGAATGCCCGTAGGTCCCTTTTTGTGGTGGGAAAGGGAGTGTCTGCTATAGCCCTCACCTTCTCTGCCTGAGGGGCTATTACGCCATGTCCTAAGACATATCCGAGATATTTCACTTTGTGATAAGCGGCTCTGGATTTCCGTGAGTTGATATGGAGCCCTGCATGTTCCAGGGCTTTGAGGATTTTCTGCAGGTGTACTAGATGTTCCTTCCACGTTGCACTGTAGACCACAATATCGTCTAGATAGGCCGAACTGAAGGAGGGGAATTCGCTGAGGACGGTGTTCATGAGCCTCTGAAATGTGGCAGGGGCTCCATGCAGGCCGAAAGGGAGGACGTTGAATTCATATAGACCTTCTTCCGTTGCGAATGCGGTCTTCTTCCGGTCTTCTTCACGCAAAGGAACCTGCCAGTATCCTTTGGTTAGGTCAAATGTAGTGATGTATCTGGAATCACCCAATTTCTCGATGAGCTCATCAACCCGGGGGATAGGATAGGCATCGAACGTGGAGATGGAATTCAGCGCCCTGAAGTCCATACAGAACCGGGTTGAGCCGTCCGGCTTGGGGACCATCACGATGGGTGATGACCAGTCGCTTGTGGAGGGACGTATCACCCCTAACTGAATCATGTCTTGTACTTCCTTTCTCACCGCAGCCCTTTTCGCGGCGGGAATCCTGTACGGCCTCAGTTTGACTTTTTTTCCGGGTTGTGTCTCAATCCGATGTTCAGTCAGAGTGGTTTTTCCGGGGTGTCTGAAAAAGGGGGGCAAACGGCAATAACGTGGCCCCCAGGTCGTCCTTTTCCTCTTTGGACAACTCTTCATTCATCACGAGGAGGTCTAGGGTGTTATCTCCTGGCAGGGAGGTTGGGAGTGTCAGATGTGCTGTGGTAGGTAAGGGTCCCAACCATTTTTTTAACAGGTTAATATGATAAGTCTGTTTCCTGTTAGGGGAGACCTGGACCTGGTACGTGGTTTTGCCAAAGACCCCCACCACTCTATATGGGCCCAACCACTCGGCCTGAAACTTCCTTGTCGTGGATGGAAGCAACACCAGGGCCCAATCGCCGATAGCCAACTTTCTCCATTTCTTCCCTTTATCATAGCACTTCTTCTGTCGTTCCCGACTCCTCTCGAGATTGGAGTAGGCCAAGTCCCTTAGTTTCCCGATTCGAGAACGCAGTTGATTAGTATATTCTAGCAGGGTTTTCTTCTCGTCCTCGCCTTCCTTCTCCCATGCGTCCTTGGTCATCTCTAACAATGTTCTGGGTTGCCTTCCATATAGTAGCTCGAACGGTGAGCAACCTAGGCTGCTTTGTACTTGCGCTCTCAGGACATATAGGGCCAGCGGCAACAGTTGATCCCAGTCCCTGCCTTCCACAGTAAGCATCTTCTTTAGAGTGGTCTTCAGTGTTCTATTATATCTCTCCACGAGACCGTCGGTTTGGGGATGATATACCGACGTCCGCAAATGATGCAGGTCTAGGGACCGACAGACCTCCTTCATCAGCCGTGACATGAATGGCGTGCCCTGGTCCGTAAGGATCTCCTTCGGAAACCCCACCCTCGAGAAGAACTCCATTAGCTTGTCCGCGATGTTCTTCGTGGTGGGTGTTCGAAGTGGGAAGGCCTCAGGGAATCTAGTAGCATAGTCCACGATGACCAACGCATAGAGATTTCCTTTTGGGTCTTGGGTAAGGGTCCAATCAGATCCATCCCTATCCGTTCAAACGGTCTTCCTATCACGGGCAACGGCTGAAGTGGTACGGCTGGCGGTCGCTGTAAGTTCTTTTTCTGGCATATACCGCATTCCTGGCAGTGTACTTTGACGTCTTTGTATATGCCCGGCCAGAAGAAATGTCGTAACACGTTGTGTGTTGTCTTTTCCGCACCCATATGTCCAGCTGTAAGGTGGGCATGGGAAAAGAAGAGAACCTGTTCTCTGAAAGGCATGGGGACCAGTAGCTGGGCCGGTTCCTCGGCGGTTCCCTTGCGGTATAATAGGTCGTCCTGGATCAGGAATCGGGGTAGGAGGTAGAGGGGGTGGTTAGACTCAGGTGGGCGGCTTCCCAGGCATTAAATAGGGTGGGGTCATTAGTTTGGGCGAACTTAAAACTCCTATCCAGCACCCAAGGCTCGGGAGTTACGAAAGCTGATTGAGGGGTTGACTGACTTCCCTTCCTTTTGTTTTCTATATGGTCCTGGAACAAAAGCAGAAAGTCTGGATTGTCCGTCCCAAGAATGAGATCCTCGGGTACGGTATCCAGTACCCCTACCCTTACAGTACAAGGGGACCCAGACAGAGGGGTAATGGTAACGGAAGCCAGGGGATAGGGTTTGACGTCCCCGTGTACACACCTAATGTGAACCAGGGTATCCGGGATGTATTGTGAGGGCTGAATGAGGGATTTCTGAATAACAGATTGCCTACAGCCTGAGTCTAAAAGTGCCTGGATTACCCTCCCGTTCACTTGTACACTTACATAAAAGGAGGCTCCCATCTCGGCAGTATATAGGACTGATCTAGGGATGTAACCCACTTCCATGGGTTCGTCCGCTGGTTTCCGTTTGGGGCACATTCGCGAGATGTGGCCCCATTCTCCGCACTCGAAGCACTGGGGCCCTCGAAAAGTAGGGGCTTCTGGTCTGGAGGGTCGAGGTTTCGGATAGTCGTTCTGGGGTTTGTGTATCTTCTTCTCCGGCCTTCCCGGAAGTATTTTGGTTGTCTTCTCTGTTTCCCATGTCATTGTCCTTGGTTGAGCGCGGAATAGGTGGTTGCCATTTCAATGGCTTGTTCCGGGGAAAGATGGGTATGTTGCCTCAACCACCTTTGTGTGCCATAGGGAAGGGCCTCCATGAACTGCTCCAGGTATACGTGGTTCATTATCTCTTCTTTGGTACTGGTGGTCGGTTTCAACCACTTATCGGCGGCCATCTTCAGGCGGAAGAACAAGGTTTTGGGGTTCTCCCCTGGTAGGCCCCTTTCCTTTCTGAAACGTACCCGGTATGCCTCTGCATCCAAACCCAAGTGGTCGAGTATTATGTCCTTTATGTCGTGATATGGGGTGTCACCGGTAGCATTGGCCACTTGGTAGGCGGATTGGGCTTCCCCGTCAGCAGAGGTGCTAGAAAGAAAGGCCATTTGTCTTGAGGCCAGCCACATGCTCTTGCGGCGCGCTCAAAGTTCAACAAGAACGCGTCCGGGTCTTCCCCGGTCACGTATTTCTGCAAGGACACCCCCGCCGGTCCATGTGTGGGGCCTCGTCGTTCTTGTGGTACTGGAGTCCCGGGTTCCTGCACGAGCTTCTGTAACCCCTCTATCTGGGCAGTAATGGTGTGCTTGAACACCTCCCTGTCCGCTTGGGCGGACGACAGCTGCCTTTCTACAGCCCACTCTAGCTTCTCCTGGCCTTTGATGAGGTGTTGGACGACCGCGTCCATCTCGGGTGTACAGATGGACTGAGGTGGTGATCCCACTTCTGACACCAGTTGTTGTGGGGTCGTAATAAGCGGTCGTAGGCTAGGTCGTTTTATGGACTCTTTTATTTTTCCATACAACTTTCTGGTGGTAAGGGACAGTCTTTCTGGGGAGTATGGGGTCTGTTCCGCCTTCCGTCTGCTTCTCCTTTGTTTCTCCAGCTTGAACCTTTCTCTCCGGGATCGAGTCCTCCGCAGGAGCTCCCTCTCCGGGGTGTAGGTAGGAGGTAACGTGGATGATGTAGCAAGGGGAAACAAAGATACACGATGTGAGTCTTCCGTTCTGGAAGTGAGTCAGGGATAGGGTAGTGCTGGGGACACCTCACAAACAACCCGTGCTCGGAACGGCCGCGTGAAAGTGAAGGGGGAGGGGAAATGAGCAAGCGGGGCGACCGCGTTCTGTCCTCCCGTTTCCCTAGAAGTCGGAAGAGTCCCTCCTCCCGAACCACCCTGTAAACCGGTCCCGTACCTGGGTTAGCCACGCTCCTCCTGGGGCGTGACTCGGCGAAGCGTGGTGCCGATGGCCTCCTGGCGTAGCCTGTACTCCTCGGGATCCCGTACCGCTGCTCTCTCTCTCTTCTCCAAAGTCGCTCCTCTCGGCTCTCGCTGTTCCGTTTCTCCCGTCTCCTCCGGTGTCGGTGCACACCTGCGTCTGGGATTCCTCGCTCCTTATTGGCAAGTTCGTTGTGACGTCGAGGAGAGGAGGAGTCTCGTCAGCAGGGAATCCCCAATTAAAGGTGCCGTGCTCTTGATAATCCGGGTCCTGTACTAGAGGCTGGTTCGGGGAATCCCAGTCATCCTGCTGCGGGGAGATAAGGGGGGGAGAGAGTGGCGTTGCAGTCCACCAGTCAACAGCGTCCTCCGAGCCCACATTGCCACAGTCCCTATCCCATCCACAGTATAATCAATCCTGTAGCCATTAAGCTTATTCTCCCTTCCACTTGGCACATCCACCCTGTGTTTCATGTTTCACTTCTGAAACCTTGTCTCCCTAGCGCCAGATTGTCTAAGAAACCGTTACCTATGGAGATAGAAGGGGAAGAGGAGTACGAGGTCCAAAACATACTGGATTCCAAATATGTCCGGGGGCGGGTGCTCTATCTCATTGAATGGAAGGGATATGGTCCGGAGGACCGCTCTTGGGAACCAAGTAGCAACCTGCATTGCCCTGGCCTTCTGCGGCGTTTCCACACACGGTTTCCTCATAAACCTGGTGGACCGCCGGGACGACGGTCGTGGAGAGGGGTTCTGTCACGTTTCACCATGGGCGCAGTAGACACACGAAGGCATGAATGGGGAATGAATGCGGTGAACTACATCTCCCAGAATTCTGAGGGAGGCAGCAGTCCTATCTCTTCCTCTCCTGTCTGCCCTACTTAAGCTCCTCCTGCACTGATATCAGATGCTTGTCATCTGATGTCGGAGCTTCCTGTATCCGGATCCCTGAACTACTTGTCAGCACTTTCCAGCTGCTCTGTGGCACATTGAGACGAAGGGGCTGAGACGCCCGGCTCCCTGTCCTCGTGGGAGGATCTTCATTCGCGCCGGAGGTGTCCTGTTAAAGACCAGGGATGCCAATCCTCAAAGCGCACTGCCACGCTTAAACTTGCACTACCTTCGCACCGAGACGCGACCTTTAATTCGAGAAGGCGCAAGGACGCGCCTGAAACTTCACCAAGCACCTGCATGCTTGGAACACGACATTCGCCATAAGGACGCGCACAGAAGCGCTTCTTAGAGGCTTCCAGGAAAGAGCCTCTTATTCCCTAAAAGCGCACGGAAGCGCCTCTTGCCTTCTTAACCTGTGGCGCCTGGAAGGTGCCATTTGTTATAGTAAGCGCGTGTATGCGCCTATTGGAGTATTGAAACTGGAGAACTCCCTCTGGTGAAATTAGAGCCGTTGAGAGGCTCGGAGTTCAGAATTGTTGTTTATTTAAATGGCAATATGATTCTGCAAGCAGTATCTTTGGATAAGAAGGATCTTACCTTGGATACTTAAAGACACAGTCACCATTTACCAGTGGACTACCTGGTTGCAGATAAGTACTTGGTTAATCTGTATACCTAATGTCTCTGTTCTACAGAGAGTACTATATCACTGAGGAATAGTGATGACAACTCTGCTTGATTTCTTTTTCTTTATTTTTACCTTTTGTGCTCTTTTTTCTTGTGGAATACGTGCAGCAGCTTTAAACGTAAGTGTAGTACGTCACATATATAACATTGATAGTGAATAGATCAGTGTGGAATCTTATGTGTGATGTGTTGTCTCTTATACAGGAAACACGGGGCTACCATAAGAGTGAGGTCTACAGAACTCTACAAAACGGAGCTCCTGGAGTGTTTTTTACTGCTGCAACTTTATTGTTTCGTTTGTCCCTTTTTTCCCTTTCCCCTGTTGTGGTGTACTCTGCTGAGTGTTCATAGTACTCGCAGGTGATTCCATATAAGGGAAGAGGAAGCATAGCATCTTCCATCGCTCCCGCTGTATCCGGCTGACCAGGTTAGTGTTAACCTATATCCGTGTCATGACAGTTAGGTGCCAACAAGGCGGAAGTGAGTCGCCTTCAATGAGTCCAGAATGCAGCCGCTCGAGTTCTGCTTAGGCTCCCAAGAACCTGTTCTACGTCGGGTGCTTTGCGTCGCCTTCACTGGCTACCCATCCCCAAGAGGATCGAATTCAAGGCACTTTGTCTGGCCTTCAAAATACTAAAACTCTCATCCCATGAGATCCTATCTAATTTGCTGGTTCCATATGTTCCCGTACGCCAGCTCCGCTCCGCTGAGCAATTTCTGGCCACTGTCCCCCGGGTGAAACGCATTAGAGCGGGGGGCAGGTCCTTTCGGTGTCTGGCCGCTAAATTGTGGAACTCCCTCCCTGTGCAGACTCGTCGCTTAGATTGCCTGTTATCCTTCCGTAAGGCCATCAAAACTTACCTGTTTCCTACAGTCTAGCCTCCACTCTCTACCGACACTGCTATCAGCGCCGGGACGCCCCTTCGCTGGGGCAGCTGCGCGCTATACAAGTTTACTTAACATAACATAACATAACATGACTGAAAAGGAATTGCGGATGCTGAAGTTGAGAGGCTTGCAAACACATGTAAATGTGTAAATGGAGGGACATCGAGAAGCTCAGAGAATTATGGCCCAAAACGCACAGGGGAAAAGAGGGAGAAGTAACCGTTGAGTAGGACATAAAGGAGTTTCCTTTACAAGAGGTACCAGGAGGACCGTATGTACACATCACATGGTCTCAATCTGATCTTTTCCATGTTCCCAATTCCCTTCCAAAGCTTAGAGAGAATATGGATAAGTGGTACACCCAGATGGAGCAAATTGTGACCATCAATAAGGTACTGTGGGAAGTTAGATGTGTTGTTAGAGATAGTGGTCTCAAAAATCTGTAGGCAGGATGTAAAAGAACTGTTGAATGACCCACACAGGAACCACCACGGTTGCCAGCAACCAATGTCCTTTCACCTATAGTTAAGACCAAGTACGAGGAAGTCATAAGACACCTAAAGACTAAGGTTTCTCAAAGGGAATTAATTGGTCAAAGATTTATTGAACATCTCAGGAACCCAAGGAATCAGTGAACTCTTATTTTGAGAGATGAATGCAGGTGTATAGGGAGCAGAGTGGGATGAATGATCCCTAAAGCGAAAACATGGGAGCATTTCTTGCCTCTTTTGTAAATGGATAGAGGCCAGAAATCAGCAACCAAATTATTCAGGCCATCCTCTGTTGGCAAATCAGTTGACGAGATCCTACTGTATGCAAATTATTGCAGCGAGACTTTAGAGGCAAAACAAAAGGGAGTGAAGGAGAAGTTCATGATTGCCCAGACCCAGTTAGCTCAGAATGCAGGGACAAAGGGATTGAAGCTCCCATCTCAAGTGTATGAATTAGATCCTCATTTCAGAATATTAATGCAAGGAGTTTCCCCAAACTACAGCGGGAATATACCTGGAATGGGGAGAGATCGGGAAATGTGGCTGGGACTAATATAAGTGTCCTGAAGAAGGTTACACAGTTTCACATTTGTAACAGGGTAGGGCATTGGAAAAGGGAGTGTAGGTACAATCCAAATCGAATTGCGACAGAATCCCAAGGGTTGCATTTGACAGACCAGGGAGTGTTCTCCCGGTACCAAAACCCCCTATGGCAGTTCAGAAAGCTCCAAAGTCTGAAGCATTGCCAAACAGGTTCAATCCAATGCAGATGCAAGGAGGTATCCCACCCCAGAAACAAATCACAGGGTCCCTCAAAATCTGATGTTGATGCTGCAAGTAAACTCAGTTCCCATGATGTTCGAAACTTCCACAGATCAGGATTAATGACAGTGCCACGGGGAGAGTGGGGGGGGGAGTGCGTGCTTGGCACAGTCTTAGAAGTGGCTTAGAGTGGACCATATGTGGACAGAGAGGCAAAAGGATATCCCGTATCTTTCCTAATTAACTCAGGAGCCACTTGTTCAACGGTTAGAACTGTTGAGGTCCCTAGTCTACCCCTCCCAGGAAAAGAAGTCCAAGTCATAGGCATCACAAATCAGCATCGTACTAACCAAATTACTGCCCCAGTACCAGTAAAAATAGGAGACGTTAGAGAACAACAGCTATTTGTCATCTGTGATTCCAGCCCTGTAAACCTTTTGGGCAGAGACCTTCTCTGCAAGATCAAATCGGAGATATATTATACGCAGGCTGGAGTAATAATTGAGACCCAGGCGGCTGATGCGGAGTTTAAGCTACAGTCATAAGAGCCTGTTGTCAGATTATATTCGGTCCTCACCACCGAGGATTTGGCAATAGATTTAAGGGAGACAGTCAAGGAAGAGGTTTGGGACTTTACTGGGAAGTAAATTGGATTAATTAAGGATGCCAAGGCCCTCAAGATTACCCTTCATCCAAATGCTGTTTTCCCTCAGAATCCCCCATACAAGATGACCCTTGAGGTCATTGAAAGGATCACCCCTGCCATCGAGGACATGATAGAGCAAGAGATTTTGAAGGAGGTTATTGGAAGTCCATGTAATTTCCTAATAAGGGCTTTACAGAAGTTGAATAAAAAGTGGAGGATTGTTCAAGACCGCCGAGAGATTAACCAGATTGATGTTCCATGCTATCCTGTGGTACTGAACCCTGCCGTGATCCTATTCCAAAGCTCCCCAGATGCGGAGTGGTTCATGGTCATTTATCTTTGTCAGGCATTCTTCTCTGTCCCGCTGCATGAAGAGAGGCAGTTTCTCTTTGCATTCTGGTTCCAAGAGAAGACCCTCATGCGGTGTTGCGCCACACAAGGATACACTGAGAGTCCATCCTTTTTCAACCGGATTCTTAAAAAGAACTTGGAGTCCTTGTAGTTGCCTTGCAGCTCAACCCTAATACAATATATAGACGATCTCTTGATCACCTCAAATACTAAAGAAGCTTCAAACAGGACAGTATTGCTTTACTCAATCATTTGGCCGAGAATGGACATAAGGCCTCGACTGAAAAGCTGCAATTCTGTCAGAGGGAAGTCATGTATCTAGGACACCAAATAGCCAAGGGAGTGAGGAGAGTGTCCTACGAAGGCATAGAGACATTCCTTAAAATGAAGTTCCCAGCTACTCAGAGAGATGAGGATATTTTTGGGCATGGTTGGCTACTGCTGACAACAGACCCAAACTTTTCCTTGGTGGTAAATCCTTTGATTAGACTGATGCATGCTGATATCAATGACCCGGTACCAAAGGATGATGAGAGCATGGAAGCCTTCCAGGAGCTTAAAAATGTACACTGTGCATCCGTTCTTGGAATACCAGATTATGCAAAAGATTTTGTGCTGTTTTGTCACGAAAGAGATGGGTGTGCACTGTCTGTTCTAACACAAGCTTATAGAGACACCAAGGGTCCCATCAGCATATTTTTCAGCTACTCTTGATCCGTTGACCGGAGCTGTTACTAATAATATTATCTCTGTGCTAGGGGCATTCAACTATGGATGTTATGTATTACACACGTAAAGGCATTCCAAATTGGCAAAGCCTTTTTTTTCATTACTGCTGGCAGTCTAGCCTGATGCACTGAGGTGATCACTGTGGGTAATTTTACACAGGGTAGTCACTAACATAATCTTGTCCGCTGTGATCACAATTGCAACTCTAATGATAGTAGCCCAGGATGATTTTTATTGATCATAAGTAGCTCCTAATACAGGAAAGGTTGTCGACCCCTGCTGTAAGCACCTTGAGTGGAGTAGTAGAAAGCAACCTACTTGTGCCATATAACCTCTGCACAAGTTGCTGGATTAATAGCCCTTACCAGAGCCTGCTGCAACTCAGAAGGCTTGTGAGTTACTATTTACACTGACAGCCAGTACAGGTTTGGAGTTGTGCATGATTTTGGTTAGTTGTGGTTGCAGTGATGATTTTTGACTTGGCTGGTGCCCCCATCGGCAATGGGTTGTATGTTTCAAATCTGTTAAATGCCCTCCAATTGCCAAAGAAGGTTACCATGGTGAAGTGTGCTGCACGTAAGAGTGGCAATGAATTTGTCACCAGAGGCAACCGCTATGCGGACAAAGTTGCTCGATACATCGCTCTTGAGTCCAGTCCCTTTCACCTAGATGAACCATGTAAAACAGAGGGAGAGACGGTAACACATATGTTATTGAACACCGTACACACATTCATTGAGTTGAGGGAAACATCGCGCCTCAGAAATAGAAAAGGCTTAATGAGAAAGGATGGGATGTGCAAATGATGTCAGTGATATTTGGGTTTTAAATGAAGGAAAGTCAGTTCTCCCAAATACCCACCTACCAGCAATGGTGAGACACATTTATGATCTAACTCATGTGGGAAGGGACGGAATGGGGTCTACCTTCTGTTCCCATTGGTCTACTACTCGGTTCAGAATGATGGCAGAGGATTTGTGTTTCGATTGTATGATCTGTCAAAAGCAAATGTGGACAGGAGAGTTGATGTGACTATGAGTCACATTAGAAAATGTGATGGTCTATTGATAAGCCTTCAGATTGACTTTGTGGAAATGACACGATGCAATCAGCTGAGGTACATCGTTGTCATTGTATGCTTGTTTTCACAATGGGTTGAGGCTTATCCCACCCGGAGATGTGTCAGTCTAACAATTGCCAAACTATTGTTGCCGGAATTGTTGCGGGAATTAATACCCCGATTGGGATCTAGGGATTGACTAAAGGTTTTACTGCAGATGTAGCACCAGGAATTGTAGAGAGACTGAGCGGGACTTTCAAGGCCAAATTAAATAAAAATTGTATCTCTACTGTGCTTAAATGGCCTGAAGTCCTTTCTTTAGAGCTCATGAATATCAGAAGTAACACAAAAGAACTGGATTATCGCCACACAAAGTGTTGATGGGGAGAGCTATGTGCATACCCTCTGTCCCAGCAGCGCCCCTTGTGAATATCACAGATTGCATGGTTCTTGAGTACTGCAAAGGATTGTCTAATGTGGTGCGCTCTGTCACTATCAGGTCGACATTGCTACTCCAGCAGTTCGCGAATCCTCAGGGCATGACTTGAACACTGGTGACTGGATCCACATCAAGAAACACATCCGCAAGTCCTTCCTGGAACAGCGTTGGAATGGACCCTACCAGCTGGTCCTGGTTACAAGCACTGCTGTCAAGTGTGCTGGCCTGCAGAATGGATACATGCCTCCCACACCAAGAGGGCAAGGTAAGAAGGGGAAGAAGCAGAGCTGACATCTGCCAATTCCTCGAGGTGCCCCAGGTTGGAGGTGTCTGAGGCTCAAAGGAGGAAAAGAAGGAACAGATTAGAGAACCATCATTTTCATCAGCTGAACAGCCTGCAGAACCAGAGACTGACGGGGATGCTGAAATTCCAGCAACTACTGTGATACCAACAACTTGATTGACTTGGGACAGTGAGAATTCGTGGAAGACCGAGACTAAACTACAGCAATAACTTTCTCAAGGAGCGGAAGCCGAAACTGAGTGGGGGGACTTCACCTCTGGGAGTGGACCGCCCCGATCTGAGCCAGCAATTTTGAGCACTTCGAAGGAAGTTTGGCCAGGGTCTACTACTTCTAGAAAGCAACTGTTGACACTTAAGACAAGACCAGAGGCAATTTGGAAAGATAGTGAGTTAAAAGAACAGGAACTATTAGACCAGATTGATGTTCCCGACCTTGACTGGGAACTGACGAATACTAAGCGATCTAAGAGGGAAAGAAAGGTGAATTGAAAGTACTCAGGTCCAGACTGGACATACTCTGCCAAAATCAAGTTTGAAATAGATGAATGCTTGACGGACTCAGACAAGTCACCTTGAGACTAAAGACTTATGGTGATGAAGATCCTGTAAGCCAACAATTGACAAAAATAAAGTCAAAATAGCAGGGGCAACGGTTAGAGGATAATAGCTTCTTAAGGCCTCCAGCTGATGTAGAATAAAAATCCTAGTATATTTCGAGATAGGGTAGAGACAATAAAGTAGCAGCTAAGAAGACTAACTCCTCATCAAAGTCTCCTTGTTCTGATTTAAGTCGAACATGGTGCAGTCACATTGCAAAATTATGATTGCGAGTTTGGCAGTTGCCATTTCTATTTCTATGTTTGGTTGGCTGTTGAATGTTTACTTGCTGGGAGGAGATAATCCTCATGATCTAGATAATTTCACCTGCACCCCTGTAACAAGCCCTCCCTTGCCCGAGAGTAAGGTTTCACATCTGCCACAGCATGAGAGTGCATATAGCTATACCATGTATTATCAGATGCTGTCTTGAGGATTGCTTTGTGTGTTCTTATCTTCCTGCATCAGCAGCTGAAGGAGCAGCTTACTTTCACCTATTTCTATTCTACTTTTTCTGACTCTGTCTTCTTGAATCTCTTTTATCACCAGAATATAATTAAACAGTTTTGTTCAGATTTTGATGATTCTTTAGCGAATGTACCTATTGTCGATGGAGACAATCTGCATCTATGGGCTACTAAACAGATTTCTAGTCCTCACAAAGGGTCACAATCAAGGGATCAGCATGAGTATATGATCAAATTATTTACCCCTGTGACTAATATGAGCACTACTAATTATAGCTTGTATGATGTAAACTGCAAAATTAACCAAGACAAGAGGATCTTTGTAAATGAATTGAACGAAAGGATAAGAATAGATGGAGAAACAGGACAATATTGGGAAAGATAAGGAGATCTTAAAGGAACCCCCCCCCCCCCTAGATTAAGCATTGAAATCACCAAGAAAGGAGCATTATGCACGATACAACAGCCAGAGGGAAAGAAGACAGTTGAGAGAATGGGATGGAATGAGTGTGAACAGAATTATTAAGTGAAAGGAAAAACTCTTTCTAATCTGCAAGTCAGTATTAAGGGCATTTACTATGTGCGTGGTAAATTGGCATATTTCCAGCTACCGCACAATTGGTAGGCAGCTGCTATGCTGCATTAGTTTTTCCTCTGATTTCTTATACTAATGAGCTAGATTTTCCTCTTGAAAAATATATTCGGCAAAGTACTTGACGTTTTAAGCAGATTCTTAGCGGTATTTTAGGAGTACTTATACCCCCTATAGGAGTAGAACTAAATGATGTCAAGATTCGAAAATTGATCGACTTGCAACTAATACCGCAGGTGCATTGACAGTGATTAATAAAGCATTGCTTGCAACAAGAGCTATGATTATGCAAAAATGCTTTGTGTTGGATTTACTCCTTGTGAAGGAAGGCAGAGTTCAAAGTCATTCATGCTCGAGAATGCTGTGCATACATTCTTCACATAGATAAGCAGTTTGTCAGCTCAATGACTGACATTACACATAATGCTTGAATTAAATGAACTGGAAGAATCAGGTGCCTGGGAAGGGTTTTGGTCATTCTTTGGATCTAATGGTAAGGGCTCCGCCTAGACAGGAGAGTGGCTAGGTAGTGTAGAAGGATGAATTTTAAAATTGCTACTAACGCCACTTTTAGTCATACTCATAGGAATTGCATGTGTGCTCATCTTCTTGAGATTCTGTAAAGGAATTTCTTCATAAAAGGGAGTGATTTGGGGATACAAGTAGCTGTCAGCAACGAGAGGAAGAACACGGAAGAGACTCAATGTCATGGTTGAAGAAGTGCAAAGCGAGCTTTATGACACCCTGAAGGATCTAGGAGAGACTAAGCAGAAGAATCCAAACTTGATGAATGATGTACTGTAATAAAGAATTTGAGTGATGATTATAATCATCACAGGGGAGGTTGTGAGCATCGACTTTTATGTCAATAAAAAGAGCATTGCGATTCAAGCTTGAGCTAACATTAGCCTGTCTTCTATCATGCCTCAACATCACCATATATTACACGATAACTTGTTGATTTTGGTTCTAAATAAACTCATCTAATTTTACTTGAATCAGCAGAAAGTGCTCTCAGAGAAATGTCCTCATTGTACTGAATCAAGGACGGTTCTTACTGTCCCAGGCTATGTAAAACAATGTATCAGCTAAACCGTATAGCCAAGACTGTGAGAATGGTTGAATCCCATGGTACTCATATGTTGAGAAAATCTTCGAATGTATTTTGTAGTAAAAATGTTTCTTCTAGGAGGTTTCCTATTGGTCCAACCCCTGAGATTTATGTAGCCCCACAGAATGTATGAACCTTTTTGTCTAAAACCTTATATAAGATTGTGGATTTCGCTAGCAAGATAGACCCACTACTCCCCACCTTAGAAGGTACACCTATGCCAGGTTTCATTTAGAACGCCAGTGAGTTCTTGATACTTTGACATATATGCATTGCTGCTAATTTGGTCATGGCGATTTTCTGTATTTTGCCAATTAATTCTTATATAAAGCATTGCAATCAGAAGGATAAGTTACTTACCTGTAATCCTAGTTCTCTTCCAGGGGTATCCTCATCAAAGTCATAAGCACTGAATATTCCCGCCCACGTACGGGGACCCCGGAAATATAAAAATTATATATGGAAATCACATATATACAGCTCTACATATATGCATATACATATATCATTTTTTCTCATACCAATGCAGCTCTCAATAGGAGGCTAAACAATGTAATTACACATAAAAAACTACATTTGCCAATATATAAAAACACCAGAGGACAATTAGTACTTGAACTCTGTTTTTTTTTAATGAGCAAAACACTCATAAAGAGTAAAAACTGCAAAATAAGTAGACATTGTTAGCCTACAGGCTGCATTGTAAACCAATAGCCTAGAAAATGAAAACATTTTCAACAAGAAACTGGCACCGTGCCTTTAAGGCAGCCATGACCCCTAGCTTCCCATCATGCCTCAGGGGTGACAGTTAGGTCAGTTGTTCTTTGCATAACCCTGAAGGTCAGGGCACAAAGATATCCTTTAACACTTTAGAAATCCCTCATTTACCTGGGGAGGCGGGTGGGTTGCTTATGACTTTGATGAGGATACCCTGGAAGAGAACTAGGATTACAGGTAAGTAACTTATCCTTCTCTTCCAGGGGATCCTCATCAATAGTCATAAGCACTGAATAGAATAGCAAGCCCATCAACCACCTGCAGGTAAATGAGAGTAAAGTGACCCAACACAAAGAAACATAACAGCCGAAATCAGCTGTTGAACAGATTCCTCAAGGAGGCCTGGCCTACTTGGGTGTCTGCTCTGGTGTCTGATTCCAGACAGTAGTGCCTCGTAAATGTATGGACGGACCTCCAAGTTGCCGCCTTACAGATTTCAGACATGGGCACATTCTGAAGAAAAGCAGTAGTAGCCGCCTTTCCTCTAGTAGAATGCGCTCTGGGAGTAAACCCCAGGAGCTTCTGCGCTAATTGATAAGCAAGCTTGATACATGAAACTATCCATCTGGAGATGGAGCGCTTTGAAGCTGCGAACCCAGATCTGATCGACCCATAGTTAACAAATAGTTGATCAGATTTTCTTATAGATTTGGACCGATCCAGATAGAATTTTAAAACCCTTTTGAGGTCCAGAGAATGCAAAGCCCTCTCAGCTGGAGTGGAGGGATTGGGAAAAAAGTGGGTAGAGAGATGGTCTGATTCACATGAAAATCCGACACCACCTTTGGAAGGAAAGAGGGGTGCGTCCTCAACACAACCCTGTTAAGATGGAAGACTGTATAGGGTTCTTTGGAGCAGAGCGCCTGTATTTCACTCACTCTGCGAGCTGACGTGATCGCTACCAAGAAAGCCGCCTTCCAAGAAAGATGCTGTAAGGTTGCTTTGTGTATGGGTTCAAAAGGCGGACCCATCAATTTTGATAGCACCAGGTTAAGCTCCCAGGGTGGTGAAGGAGGCCGTACCGGAGGATAGACCTTCTTTAAACCCTGCAAAAATCCTTAACAGCCTGTAACTGGAAGAAGGAAGGTTGAGAAGCTGAACGCCTATATGCAGTTATAGCTGCTAAATGCACCTTAATGGAAGAAAACTTCAAACCTGCTTTCGCCAGATAAAGTAGGTAAGGAAGGATGACCTCTTCCTGACCTTTGATTGGGTTACAATTGTTCTGCATACACCACATGTAAAACCGTTTCCACTTGCATGCATACGAATGCCTCGTGGACGGTCTTCTTGCTTCCTTCAAGATGGACATGCAGTCCTGCGGTAGTCCTAAGTGGCCATACTGGAGGACCTCAGGAGCCATGCCGCCAAGTTCAGTGAGGGAAGGTTGGGATGATGAATCCTCCCGTTCATCTTGGACAGCAGGTCTGGTCTGCACGGCAGCCTCTTGTGAGGACACTCTGATAGGTGCAGAAGGTCCGGGTACCACCATTGTCTCGGCCAGTCCGGTGCAATTAGTATCATCCTCGTGCACGAATGGGACAGCTTGGTCACCACCTTCGGGATCAGCGGAAGGGGTGGAAAGGCGTACACAAATGCCCCTGACCAGTCTATCAAAAGGGCATTCCCTTTCGATCCTGGTCGGTAGAACCGTGAGGCGAAGTCTCGGCATTTGGCATTTTCGTCAGTCCGCGAAGAGGTCGATGATGGGACGACCCCATGTCTGGAAGATGTCTTCGACGACCTCGTCGTTGAGTACCCAGTCTTCTCTGTCTTCGAAGTGACGGCTGAGTGCATCCGCTCTCACGTTCTGTTCTCCTGGCAGGTGGACTGCTGTGACTGCCAGATTCCGAGCCAGGAGCCAATGCCAGAGTGCTTGAGCTTCCAGGGAAAGTGTGCGTGAGCGAGTTCCCCCTGTTTGTTCAGGTAGTACATGGTGGTGGTGTTGTCCGTCTGTACTAACACTGAGGTTGCCTGAATCGAGGGGAGGAAAGCTTTGAGGGCTAGGTGTACTGCTCTCAGCTCTAGCATGTTGATGTGATAGGATCGCTCCTTTGGAGACCACAGTCCTTGAGTCTGTAGAGAACCCATGTGGGCTCCCCAACCCTGCAGCGAGGCGTCCGTGATCAGTGTCTGAGCAGGCGGAGGTTGATGGAAAGGAACTCCGACTTGCAAATTTTGTTTTCTCATCCACCAAGGTATGGAAGCTCGAGCCGCGTTTGATGGACTTATTTTTTCGTCCCAACGAGCGGTCTGCTGGTCCCACTTGTCCTCCAGATCCTGCTGAAGAGGACGCATTCGTAGTCTGGCATTGGGAACCAGGAAGATGCAGGATGCCATCGACCCTAGCAGGGAGGCAATCCGACGCACAGGCAGTTTTATGTTGCGCAGAACCAGCTGGCATTTCTGTATGAGGGAACACTGTCTCTCCTCCGAAGGAAACACTTTTCCTACCGTGAGGTCTAGCAGAGCTCCTAAAAATGTATTTTCTGTGTTGGCTGTGAAGTTGATTTGACGAAATTCACATGCAGTCCCAGTCGGTGACACAGCTCGAGACAGCTCAAGAAATGAATCCTCACACTGTCTGGGGAAGGACCTTTCAACAGCCAGTCGTCCAAGTACGGGTATACGAAGACGCCCCTGCGGCGCAGTGCGGCTGCCACCACCGCCATGCACTTCGTGAACACTCTGGGGCTGACTTCAACCCGAAGGGTAGAACCTTGAACTGGTAATGAGCGGATCCCACTAGGAATCGCAGGTACTGTCTGTGATACTGATTGATCGGAACGTGAAAATATGCATCTTGCAGATCCAGCGAACACATCCAATCCCCTGCCTGAGATGTGGATATATTTGATGGAGAGCCAACATGCGAAACTTTTCCTTTTTTATGGATAGGTTGAGTGACCGCAAGTCCAGAATGGGTCTGTACTCTGCTTTTTGGCCTTTTTTTCTTTACCAAAAAATATCTTGAGTAAACCCTTTTCCTCTTTGAGATACTGGGACCCTCTCGATGGCTGACTTTCTGAGAAGGGTGGTAACCTCTTTCTGCAAGAGTTTTAACTGATGACACGACGGAGGAACTGGAGGGATTGATGGTGGGCGATGTTGAAAACGTAGAGAGTACCCATTCTGCAACGTGGCTAGTACCCACCGATCCTTTGTGATAGCTCGCCACTCTTCGAGATGATTTGCGATACTTCCCCCACTGGAGTGGTGAACGGCGACAGGGGAAGTGAGTGCTCATTGTTTTGATTGCGTCTTGGCGGAATTGTTGCCTTGTTGCTGGTTTCTTCCTCCTCTGGAGGAGCGTCTGCCCCGATACTGCGTTTTTTGCTGGCCTTGCTGATCCTGATTTTTTTGCCAATGAGGGGTTTGAACCCTCTGTTGGGAGGATCGTCTATTGTAAGGACGGAATCTCTTACGGAATTCCTTTCTTTCTCCAGGCCCACTGCTTTAAGCGTGTCCAGTTCCGTTTTCATCCGCGTCATCTCTTCATCCGTGTGAGTCCCGAACAAAGAGGAACCAGAGAACGGAAGATTGAGGATGCGTGACTGCGCTTCTGGCTTGAGTGCTGTAAGACGTAGCCATGATGTTCTCCTTGCGCATACCCCATGAGCATAAGCATGTGCCGAAAGGGTAGCTCCATCCGCCGCAGCACTGATGACCTGGTTAGACACCTGACTGCCCTCTGTTAAGATTTCTTCAAAATCTTTACGGTCTTCCTGCTGCAACTTTTCAGTGAATCTCTGTAGTGAGTCCCACAGAGATCTGTCATAGCGGCCCAGGAGTGCCGCTGCATTGGAGACCTTCAACATGGAGGCCGAAGTGCCACAAACCTTCTTTCCCCAGGAATCCTGCACCTTGCTCTCCTTGTCTGGTGGGACAGTAGAGGAGGATGCCACTGCATGAGTCTTCTTTGCCGCCGCAATTACGACTGAATCCGGAGGAGGGTCAGCCCTGAGGAAGAGCGGATCGTCCTCTGGTGAACGGTACTTTTTTAAGATCCTCGCTGGGGTGGTCTTAACACTCGCTGGCGTGAGAAAGATATCCATCACTGGCTCTATGATGCCTGGTACCAAGGGACATTACAAAAAGGGTAAACCCACCGATACTGGGATCTGGGTAGTAGACGGTACAATAGGAAATGATCCCAATATACAATACTTCAACATTAAAACAGTTTAAACAAATGTTGCCAACAATCATATAAACCACAAAATACACGAGTGAAAAGGAACAGTGTTATTTAATCACACTGTCACCTTACTTTGTATATACATCATAACATATACTCACATTGATAAGCAAGTGCCCAAGGAAAGGGAGAAGTGAAGGGTGAATAAAGTGAAAATAATGTGATAAAAAAGGATAGGGTTAATGTGTCAAAAACATATTCATTATTGAACAATACAAAACAATTGTTCCTTATTTTCGCTCAAAATCGCCAAAATTCTACATCAATTCTTTCGCCATGCATATAGAACAAAAACACAGTAACACAATCTCTGTTGTTTAATATGCTAGCTCTAAACAAGTAGTGTCGACGTTTCGACCTCCGGAGATCTGTAGGTTCATTAGCACCTTACGATGGGGTCTTCCTCAGGACAGGAAGAGGGAAGTAGGCACCTACGAATAAGTATGATAATGGCATTAACCTCATAGGAAGTAACAGAAGACATTATAAATTCAATATGGGCCAAAAATCCCTATATTTACCATGGAAAGCCTTATTAAACAGGCCGGTCTTGATAACAAGTTGGGCATGAAGCTCCAATGTCACGAGAGCAGAATAAATACACCTGCAAAAGTAAGGTGTAGTTTAACAACGGCCCGCCCAAATAATGTGAGCATCGAGCCCAATGTGAGTATATGTTATGATGTATATACAAAGTAAGGTGACAGTGTGATTAAATAACACTGTTCCTTTTCACTCGTGTATTTTGTGGTTTATATGATTGTTGGCAACATTTGTTTAAACTGTTTTAATGTTGAAGTATTGTATATTGGGATCATTTCCTATGGTACCAAGGGAAGCAGAGGTTTAGCTGCTGCTCTTTGGTGTAGAGTCTCAAAAATCACAGAGGACTTGCTTTGACGAGTTGGCATAGGTATACCCAGCTTTATAGCTCCTCTGCCAAGAATGTCCTGAAACGTGTAGATGTCGTCCACCGGAGAGACTTTGACGGTGGACTGTTCGTCAAAGTAGGCGAATAGTCTCTATGGGATGTATGAGTGGAAGAAGAGGACGGAGTAGGCGATCTGTGTGCTCTCCTCCTGCTTCTTGATCTAGACCTCCTCCTGTGTGAGTGCACCGCAGTGCGGCTGCGAGCTCTTGTTCTTGAAGGAGATCGCTCTTTATTCTGAGTTAAACGAGCCAACGGGGATCTGTTCTGAGGGCTCTCGAGTAATTCCTGTCCGTAGCCCAGTGATGTAGAGGCCTGTGCCATTGTGGCGATAAATGGATGGAAGGCGCATCTGTGGCTCTCTCTTTCCTTAGGAGACTGAGCCGGAGGCGTGAAGCTCAGCTCTTCATGCCTTGTTGGAGAATCTTGGTGACCCCCTGACACTGGGCTGCTGGACGTCGAGATAACCACCTCCGGGGATCTGGACGAACCTGAAGGTGACGAAGACAGGCTCACTGGATGGTGAGGCGTCTCCAGAAGGGCGCTTGACGTTGATCTGGAGCGTCTAAGTGTCGATCTGCCCTCTCAACGGAGACGTATGTCTCGACGTTGACTTTCTTCTTAGAAAGTGGACTTCTCGACGACGAACGCCTCTCCAACACTGGTGCAGTGTCATGCTTGACACTCCCTGCACCCTTTCAGGAGATTGCTGTCCCGACGCCGACCGGCGTTGGACTGCCGGCGACGGAGGTCTTGGTCTCGACGCCGAAGGTCCACTCGGCGGAGTCATCCGCCTCGACGGCGTGGAATGATGGATAGACATTAGAGTCTGCTTCGACGCCGAAGGAGGTGTCATGTGTCTCGACACTGAAGATCGTTGCTTTGATCCCGGCGGGGATCTGTGTCTCGACGTCGATCGCCGATGAGGAGGCGACGACGGAGAGATGCGCCTCGACGTCGATCGCCGCTGATGAGACGGGGAGATGTGCTTCGACGCCGATCGCCGCGGATGAGGCGACGACGGAGCGCTGCAGGCTCGACGCCGATCGCGCCTGCGACGACGGAGCGCTGTGCTCGACGCCGATCGCGCCTGCGACGACGGAGCGGTCTGCCTCGACGTCGATCGCGCCTGCGACGACGGAGCGGTCTGGCCTCGACGCCGCACGCCCACCCGGCGCCGACGGAGACCTGTCTCTCGACGCTGAGCGCCGCCTGGTTGACGTCAACGGAGGACCTGTTACCTTCGTCGACGAAGATTTCGTAGTCGAATGATGATGCGCCGGCATCACCAAAGTCTTCAACGCCGATTTCTTCGTCGCCGATTTCTTCGACGTCGATACCGACGCCGACGGAGAACAGGTCGGGACTTTTCCTCTCGACGTCGACCGAGTTCTCCTCTCTTCTTCTGCCTCACAGGAGACCTACCTCTTTCAGAGAGGCCATAGAGACGGATCCTGTCCCTCTCCTTGATAGTCCTTCTTGATAACTTCTACAATGCTGGCAGTTGTCAGAAGAGTGGGACTCGGGAGGCAGAGAATACACACAGGATGTGTATCTGTTCTGGCCTTCTTCTTGCCACAGGACGGGCAAGGATCGAATAAAGAAGGCATTTTATCCAAAAATAAACCTTTTCTGTAACACAAAAGGAGTTACTTGCACTCTAGGACCAAAAGACGTCGAGTGAAAGTAGAAAAAAGCTAGTTTATATAGATATTTTTTGACAGAGAGTCAAAAACAAGAGCTGAAAATCCAGGGTCCTGACTGAAGGAGCCGGAAAGAACAACTGACCTAACTGTCACCCCTGAGGCATGATGGGAAGCTAGGGGTCATGGCTGCCTTAAAGGCACGGTGCCAGTTTCTTGTTGAAAATGTTTTCATTTTCTAGGCTATTGGTTTACAATGCAGCCTGTAGGCTAACAATGTCTACTTATTTTGCAGTTTTTACTTTTATGAGTGTTTTGCTCATTAAAAAAAAACAGAGTTCAAGTACTAATTGTCCTCTGGTGTTTTTATATATTGGCAAATGTAGTTTTTATGTGTAATTACATTGTTTAGCCTCCTATTGAGAGCTGCATTGGTATGAGAAAAATGATATATGTATATGCATATATGTAGAGCTGTATATATGTGATTTCCATATAATTTTTATATTTCCGGGGTCCCCGCACGTGGGCGGGAATATTCAGTGCTTATGACTATTGATGAGGATCCCCTGGAAGAGAATCTTTTTCTGTCATTCCTATAATAATGTTTCAGCATCATTGTATGAGTACTTCTAATTAAAAAGATGGTTCCAGTTGGGGAGCACCAAAGTCCGTATAGGGATTAAACCACTCCCGCTCCTAGATGTTAGTGCACCTCATAAAAAATCAGCTCAGTTCTGAAGAAAACCTTTATAAATCTGAATAATAAATATTATCAATAAATATCAACAATAAATATTCAATATTTTAGAAGGGTAGGTAATATTCAATTAGCCTGATGAAGCCTTGGAGGAACAAGCACCTCTGAT
Source organism: Calotriton arnoldi (assembly GCA_963921515.1). NCBI lineage: Eukaryota > Metazoa > Chordata > Amphibia > Caudata > Salamandridae > Calotriton > Calotriton arnoldi. The sequence goes on along the minus strand of CAWUFW010002282.1, from coordinate 2,110,304 downwards.
AAGCCCGAGGTCCATCCACATAGCATGCGTACATTGTAGGGAGCCAGGTTTTGTGAGAGACACTTACCTTGAACTCATCTTTAACTACTACTTGTGGTCGGGACCTCATGGGCATATGAGTGGCATGTGATGCCTGCTGAGCAGCTTGATGCAGCTTTCTCAGCTTTTTTCTGGCAGACAAACGTTTCATCCTTCTTCTTCTCTTCGCTCTGTCCCACTCCCACTCATCCTCATGGTCTACTTGTGGACGCTTCTTGCAAGCAAGGACAAGATGCTTCTGCAAAAAAAAGAGATGGAGGAGGGAACTTTGAGAGAAATTGTGGACTGCCAAATCATTCAGCCTCCTCCCTTAACAGATTTCAAAAGAGAGGGGGAGATAAGAGGAATATCTTAGAGGGGCTCATCCTCCTGTTTACGTATGTCTTCAGAAAACAAAAGAGCCAGTTCATACTTTTTATGCTAACCCTTCATGGGATAGGGAGAAAACGTCTGGTTTTCTTATATAACCCTCTCCCACCAGGGTTGCCCCTTGGTGGCATGCATCATCATACGGGTTCATCCCGTTCCGCTGCGGAACGGGGCGTGCTGCGAGCTATGGATTCCGCTGGAGCACTGAGTGGTTTACTGTAAATGATGAGAGAAAAATAGGCGTGGGAGCGGTTTTGGTTGGAGGTTAAAATACCTGCCTGGCAGGTCAATAATACTTTTTAATACGTCCTCTTGGCGGTATGGTTATAAAACGGGAAGAGAGCTAGAAAGTATAGGTGATAATGTACCTGCCCTTCTAGTGGTCTACATGTTTCAAGCCAATCCCCGGCCTCTGTGTGTTTTGTCCATAGGTGAATGGCTGAGGGGACGCTTTGAAGTTAGTGTGACTAAAGGCTCACCTTGACCACTGGAGGATCCATGAAGCAAAATTTTTGCCTAATGCACAAGTTACTAACTTGTGTAACGATATATCTGTAAGAGACAGTAGTTAGTGACAGATTCCTCACCTCAGAATATCCCCAGGCGTCAGGCTGGATCCGGAAAGCTTTGCGGAGCAGTACCCCTGCGCGCCGGTAGACGGCGTCGTGCGCGGCTCCGCCGTCCATCGTCGGCGTCGGGATCGCTGGGACAACGCCGCGGCCAGTACTTAGACGCCGCCCATGCGCGATGGCGCCAGTTCTGTACACGACTTTCTGCGCCAGAAACGCAGAGCCATGCAAGAAACTGACACTGGTATCTGAAAACTAGGGCCCTGAAAGGGATGTCCTTAACCCTAGAAATCAGTTCGCAGAACGGGAGGATAGGTGAGCGGAGAATCTGTCACTAACTACTGTCTCTTACAGATATATCGTTACACAAGTTAGTAACTTGTGCATCTGAAAGAGACACGTTAGTGACTGATTCCTCACCTTAGAATAGATACCCCAGCAATACCAACCCCGGTGGTGGGTCTGCAACAAAGATCAGACAAGGAAGTCTCGGAGAACAGAACGGCCAAAGAAGCCGTCTCCTCCGGACTTGGCTGTCAAGGCAGTAATGCTGGTAAACGTGTGCAGCGAGGCCCACGTGGCTGCCTGACAAATGTCCTGCAATGGGACACCACGTCCCAAAGCCGTGGTGGCGGCTGTCGCCCTGGTGGAATGGGCACGTAGCCCAACAGGGGGCTCCTTCTAGCCAAAGAATAGCAGGCCTTGATACACAAGACGACCCAGCGGGAGATGGTCCGCTTGTGTACCGCCCGACCTTTTTGGCGCCCACGTAGCCAACAAAGAGCTGGTCGTTACCCGGAACTGCTGTGTGCGTGTTTAGATAAAATGAAATCGCACGTTTTGGGTCCAGACGGTGGAGCCTCTCTTCCTCTCTAGAAGGATGCGGAGGCGGAAAGAAGGTGGGGCAAAGTGATGGTCTGCCCAATGTGAAAAGCAGTAACCACCTTTGGCAAGAAGGGACGGACGCGTCCTAAGAACAACCTTGTCTGGATGGACAGACAGAAAGGGGGCTTGCACGAAAGAGCCTGGAGCTCACTCACCCGCCGAGCGGAGGTGATGGCCACCAGAAAGGCTGTCTTCAGAGTGAGAAGACGAAGAGGACAGTTATGTAGAGGCTCAAAGGGAGCGCACATTAAAAGGTAAGAACCAAGTTCAAGTCCCACTGAGGCATCACAAACGGAACAGGAGGAAAGAGGTGTGTAATGCCTTTAAGAAACCTGTTAACAACAGGGGACTTGAAAAGGGCGGGCTGATCAGGAAGCCTGAGGAAGGCCGAGATTGCACAAAGATAGCCCTTGATGGTACCCAGGGCAGAACTCTGTTGGGCCAGAGAAAGAAGGAACAGAAGAACCTCAGAAAGAGGGGCAGAAAGGGGGTTCACAGCCTTTGCTGTGCACCATGCCACAAACTTGTTCCACCTGCAGACGTATACCACCTTAGTGGAGGGACGCCTGGCTGCCAGAATCACATCACAAACTTCGGGAGGCAAGTCGAAAGGAATCAGCTGCCGCCGCTCAATCTCCACGCAAGGAGGTGGAGACTGGACAGGTTCGGGTGGAGGACCGTCCCCTGCTGCTGCGACAGAAGATCCTCCCGAAGAGGCAGACGGATCGGGGGATCGACGCTCATACTGAGTAGCTCGGGATACCAAACCCTTCGAGCCCAGTCCGGAGCCACAAGAATGACTTGGGCCCGGTCGCGCCGAATCTTCTTCAACACTCTGGGTAGAAGTGGTATAGGCGTACAACAGACCGCAACTCCACTCGCGACGAAAAGCGTCGCCGAGCGAGTGCCGCCTTGGAAATTCCAACGCACAGAACTGATGACATTGCGCGTTCTCTTCGGTGGCGAATAGATCTAACCAAGGCTCTCCCCACTGTTGAAAGAGTCCTTGCGCCACCTCCGAGTGAAGACGCCATTCGTGATCCATCATGCACCTGCGGCTGAGTTCGACCGCCCTGGCGTTCAGGGAACCTGCCAGGTGTTGAACCATCAGGCGCATGCCCTGATGTTCCAGCCATGTCCAGAGACGCAGAGCCTCCTGGACATAGGGTCCACCGACCCCACCCCCGCCTTGTTTGTTGCAGTACCACATGGCGGTGGTGTTGTCTGTGAACACCTGCACTACCTTCCCTTTGACAGAGGGAAGGAATGCCTTGAGTGCAGTCGGATCGCCCGGAGCTCCAGAAGGTTGATATGGAGCCGGGACTCCGCCCGGAGACCAGAGGCCTCTGATCTCCGCCTCTCCCATGTGACCGCCCCATCCCAGAAGGGACGCGTCCGTCACAACTGTGTGCTCTGGCTGGGGAAGGGAGAGGGATCTGCTGGGCAATGGACGTGACTGGGCGCCCCTTCCGTGGCCACGAAAGGGGCGAAAAGCAGACTGCTGCGGAGGGCGCGAGGCGGAGAGGCCCAAGGACTTGGCCGTAGCCCGCGAGTCCTTAAAGCGCTCCAGCGCGCTGTCTGCCTTATTGCCAAAAAGGCGGATGCCATCGAAGGGCATGTCCATAAGGGTGTTTTGGACATCGCCCGAGAAACCAGTGGTCCTCAGCCAGGCGTGACGGCGTAGCGCCACCTTCGTGGCAAGCGATCTGCCCAGCGAGTCGGCGGTGTCTAGGCCACATCGTATTGTTTACTTCGCCGCGTCTCTCCCGTCTGCAATAACACGGGTGAGTAGTGTCTGGAACTCCTCAGGACACTTAGGCAGCACTTGCGCCACCGAATCCCACAGTTAGTGGGAATAATGGCCCAAAAGGCAAGCGGTGTTCACGGACCGCAAGCCAGCACTGGAGGAAGAAAAACCTTCTTCCCAAATTGGTCCAGTTGTTTGGATTCCCTAGCCCGGCGGAGCCGTAGGGAAGGCGCTTTGAGAAGCAGAGGCTTGGACAACCAAGCTCTCGGGGGTGGGGTGTTGGGAGAGGAACAAGGGGTCGCCCGGGGCAGGGCGATGGCGTCGGGCCACGTTCCTGTCCACAGGAGCCCCTATGGTGGGCCTGGACCTGGTGCCCAAAAGAACGTCCGAAAGTGCGTCCTAAACGGCAGCAGTGGCTCCGAGGAGGTAGCCGCCGGCTGAAGCACTTCCGTCAGGAGGTTAGTCCTGACAGCCACTGTAGGGAGCTCGAGGCGCAAGGCCGCGGCCGCCCTACGCAACACCGCTGGCATGACTTGCTCCCTCCTCCGTAGCCACGGAAGGAGGAGACAGCATGCCAAGGTCTGGAGAGGTGTCCAGGCCACTGGCATCACCCAGTTCCTCTGCCCAGTCCTGATAAGGCTCACATTGGGCTGTGAGAGGGTCTTCCGACCCTCCCAGTCCTCCCCGTCCTCCAAAACAGGTGAAAAGTAAGGAGGATGGACATGAGGGAAGAAAGGTCCCATCGGCGTCGGAATCGGCGTCGGCCGACGCCGATCCAGCTCCGTGTCTGGTGCCGGGAGAATCTGGGGACGGCGCCGTCCGGGACATTGGACGGCGCCGGGAGTGGTACCGGGGAGGTCGGCACCGGCGGAGGTGTTGTCAGGTCAACTGGCGTCGACCGGGATCCAGGCCTGGATCCGAGGGGGTCCTGCGGCACCGGGGCCGAGCCGCCGGAGACACCGGGGCCGGAGCCGCCAGTGGTGCCGAAGGGGGACCTCCACTGGGGCCCGCGGGGCCCGAAGGCGCACCGGGGTAACCCTTAGGCCCGAAGATGCGAGCCATGGCCGACAAGAAGTTCTGGATGTCGGCCGGAGTCGACGTCGGACCCGGAACAGGCGGGTAGGCCGATGCCGGCTCAACGGGTACTTCCCGGAGCCGCGGGGCGGTACCAACAGGACCCTCAGCCGAGTCGTGAGACCGGCGAGGGAGGTCTTAGAGCGACGCTTCTAGACCTCTTGTGCTTCGCCTACCTGAAAACGAAGACTTCGACCCCGAGGAATGACGACGACTCCGCGACCGGCCCCTCGACCTCTCCCGGGACCAGGACCTCGATCGGCGCGGAGCCGAGTGCCGGGCCTCGAGAAGCTTCGAGACCGCTCTCGCAAAGCCTTCGGGGCGAGGGACCGGACACTCGGGCACGACGTGGGTCGTGGGCGCGCCCAGGCAGAAGAGACACTCACGGTGCGGATCCGTAATCGACATCATGCGATTACAGACCTCACATGGCTTGAAGCCGGGCATCCCTACTGACACCTTGGAGTCGAAACGACTCGAAACTTGGACAAAAAAGTCTCAAAAATACTCAGTCAAAAAATGACTGGGGCACTGCTCAATCCGGATCTGCGCTTACTGGCGCGGAAAAAGAAAGAACTGACGCCAGCGCGCATGGGCGGCGTCTAAGTACTGGCCGCAACATCATCCCGGCGATCCCGACGCAGACGACGGACGCGGAGCTGCACGACGCCGCCTACCGACGCGCAGGGGTACTGCTACGCAAAACTTTCCGGATCCAGCCTGACGCCTGGGGATATTCTAAGGTGAGGAATCTGTCACTAACGTGTATCTTTCAGATTAGTATTATCAAGCAGTGACACCAAGTAGGTGCAATTACTTTCTTATCATTAGCATGCAGAGTGCATGCGGTCATTTTGTGCCAGCACAATTGTAGAGTGGAATTGGGGAGTTAGATCCTAGGTCCTGAAGAAAAGCCATGGGGATTGGCTTGAAACATTTAGAGCACTAGAAGGGCAGGTACAGTATAACCTATACTTTCTAACTCTCTCCCCGTTTTTTAACCATACTGCCAGGAGGACGTATTAAAAAGTATCATTGTCCTACCATGCAGGTATTTGTAGCCACCTCTCAAAACCGCTCCCACTCCTACTTGTCTCTCATCATTTAGTGTATCCTACTCCGTGCTCCCGCATAATCCATAGGTGGCAGCATGCCATATCAATGTACAGTAGTCATTTGGGTGCTGTATGTTGGATTTACAGGCTTTTGCGACTTGGAACTTGTTTCCCATCCATACATAGTAAGCATAGCATGAGTTCCAGAGACTGAGTATTTTCTAATGTGGTACATTGTGTGGGTTTAAACAAATCTTACTTTGTGTACACTGCATGGTGGGTGAGGAGTTATAGAACGTTTTAACGTGCTCTATATTTTCCAGTGTGTGATGGTATGCTTTTCAGTTCTGAAGTATGTGCTCCAAGTTGTTCTTCAAAATTGGATTCCATCAATGTATAAAAATTACACACATATTGTATATATTACTTTACATTGAGTACTGTGTTATTTTGTGAATCATATCCTTAATGCTTGATTATCCCTATCCTAGAACCCAGCAGTTCCCTTCCATCCCGGATGTTCTATTCTCTTGCCATTACCTCTGTGCAGCGCTGCACTGCTTTTATTTATCTAAGTTTGTGCAATGTGAATACTACATACATGCATGCATAAATGTTGATTGTATGGCTGCCCGACATTGGGTAGATGAGCATATGATAGTGGGTGTTTTTTATTATGAGGTTGTCTGATGCTGGGTGAATGCACTTCTAATGTTAGCTCTGTGGACGTAAGATGGTGGGTGCATTGGTACATGATGTTAGTTGTGTGGATGTATGATTGTATGCTCTCCTATATCCATGGATGTGTTGTCATCTGACCGTGGCTGTGCCGGCATATAATGGTGGCGTTGTAGCCTTATGATACTGATTGACTTGTGTATGATGGTTGCTGTGTAGCTATATGGTGGTGTGTGATGGTGGGGCTGTGCTGTATAATGATGAGAGTGTGGGTGTTTCAAGGCAGGAGTAATGGCACTTGGGCTGTTGAGAGGTCTGCAAGCACTCTGTTCTCAATTTGGAACAACGCCCTGGGACAGCTGTGAGTTGCCTGGCTCTTCATGGCACACAGTACATTAAGGGACATGGAGAAGTGAAACAGATACCAGGCGCCCTCTCCTGTTTTTTAAACTTCTTGCGCTCCTGCTCAAGTGCAGGGGAGTGGAGACATGCCCTGTTTTGCCCTTCGAAAGGCAGGTTAGGATTTTTTATATTTTAATCATTCCCAATGTGTGCGAACATCAGGAGAGATTAAAACATTTTGTAAAAGGGTCTGTTGTTGCATAACTTTGTGTTGCCCAATGGCGGGGGAGAACTGCAGCCTTAGCCCCAGTGTGCCCAAAGACAGGGGGTACCCCAACGCTCTGTTCTCAAGAGGCCTTGAGAACTGTAAGTTGCCCGCTCCTCCATGCCTTGCAACATACTGCCAGGAGCAAGGTGGCTTTCTGCTGCCCCTGCAACCTGCTCTCAACTGCAAGAGGATCAAAGTCCAGTTGAGAGCAGCCCTGCTCTTCTGTGTCCCAGAGCATCTGTCAATGTCACAGAGGATGCGGCTGTTCTATTTATAACTTCCCACCCTTGGACATGAGACAAAGAGGAGAAAATGCCCCCCACACTTTGCTAATTTGGGGGCTACTAATTACCTCCTACCCTAGGCAACATGGTGGTGGTGTAAGAGTATACCTTCTCCCTAGGGCAAGGTAGAAACTAAAAAAGCCCCCTGTGCTTTGGCAACGCAGGGGAGAGATATGTCTGTTCCGCCTTGGCCAAAGGTGGGTGTGCATGCTTTTAATGCTACTTCACTGTGTCCAGTTGCTGTCATAGGTACTGTCCCCTCACCTGCCTGGGGAATGGGGAAGGGAAGATGACAACAGGCACAGAGGAGCTAGGCAGATTACATCTGTACCCGCACCCTGGTCGAAACTGACAACAAAGCGCTATGACAGCTACCTGGCTACTTCAGGGCCTGCAACATGCTGTGGGCCACGAAGAAGCAAAGCAGCAGTGAACACACATAAGTGGCGGATGTGAGCCTAACCAATCCTCTGTGGTCCAGCAAATGCTGCAGGCCACAGAGGAAGAGAGCAGCTATCAGATGCCCTGCATCTTGTTTGCAGCCAACCTAATCCAAGACATTCGGGTCGAAAGGTCCATCCGCTTCATCATCGACACATGAGTGACTTTAAGTGTATGTTATCAGGGCTGCCAATGCAGACCTGAACAACTGTAACCAAAAGCTGTAGCCAGTACATGTTAATTTAAACCGTTTGTGACATGTTACAAAGTCTACTGTGCACTTTAACTAAGTCACCTATAAGTAGAGCCTTGGAGTCCATGGTTTGTGGACTCCAAAGCTCTACTTATGGGTGCATAGTGTATACAAGTGAGGTATGCTAAATGTAAAATTAGCATTCAACTACAGTGGCAAGATTAAGAGTGCTAACTTACAGTGTAGGCAACAGTAGCCCTATTCCATTGTAAAAGCCTGCTTAAGAATAGAAGACCTAGTTTCCTTAGGGTGGCTTTGGAAAGAGCTAGTAAAACCATCTGCACACCTCTGTAATATTTCTGAAAATCTAATTCATTAGTGGACATAGAATCCTTGCTAAATATGTCATGAGATTTTTCTGTATGAAAAAATGTGTTCCTCACTGCAAGCACAATCACCAGAATGGGTCTGGCAGGTGTCCTCCCTTCATGTAAAAACAATTCAATCCCCCTAACCCACAGAAAAATTATCCTTACTACATGCTACAAAGGCTCATACCTGATTTATCAAATTTTGAAGATGGGGCAAGGCGAAGAATTTGCACTGCCTCCATCGGCACTTCTGGCGTTTCAAGTTAGGCCCACCAAACTTCGGCTTATCCAGACAAAAGTCGCATTCGCCACAGTCGTCCTTCCGCGTGCAGGGGCCACATTTATTGCACGTCCTTTGGAACCGACGTTTCTTCAAAACCAGAAAGACCAGGACAAGAGAGGGAAAAGAAGAACAGAGAGTTAGCAGAAGCCAAAGATGCCCAGTGAAGGACCTGGTGAAATGAGGAAGAAGATAAGGCAGGCCTTCGTATAATGAGACAAAGAGGGCCAGGAGGGCCTGGGGAGCTTGTAAGTTACACATTTAGGACCTCATTATGAGTCCCATGATAAGTCCAACGAGGCCAGTAACTGGCCACGCTGGGATTATGAGATCAGGGGAAACACTGCAGATCAGAGGAAACACTGAAGATCAGAGGAAACACTGAAGATCAGAGGAAACACTGAAGATCAGGGGAAACACTGAAGATCAGGGGAAACACTGCAGATCAGGGGAAACACACTGCCTCTCAGGGACTGTGCCTTCTCCAAGCAGGTGAAAGCTCCAAGTGAACTATGTGGAGAAATGAGGCATAAGGAGAATCAGGTACACTGTATTACCAATACCCTCAGAAATTCCACATTTCGCGTACGCACCAGTATAAATGGGGTAGGGCGCCGACGGCGCTTTGTCAGGGGTTGTCAGCAGGAAGGTACTTTCTTCCATATTTTGTGGGAGTCCCCCGCCATTACCCGTTTGTGGCAGAAAGTAACACACGTTATGTCTGGGGTGACAGGGGTGGAGGTTCCAATGGATGCTAAATGGCTCCTCCTGATGATTAGAGGTGACGCGGACTGGCACAGACATGCGGGCATATGGCTGGCTCTTGCGGCTTAGATTGCCAAGCAGAATATTACTAGGGGGTGGGGTGCATCTTTGCCACCGTCAGTGGGGGAGTGGGAAAAAGATCTTGACTGGTGCCAGCGAGCAGAGGAAACGGTGTCTAGGAGCAGGGGTTGTGTTAAAAAATGGGAGAAGATATGGGCACCATGGATGCGCTATAGAGCGACAGAGGGTGGGGAATGATAAGTATCAGCCATGTTGGGGTGTAATAGGGTTGGCAAAGTAGGCACCTGATTTAAGCTCATTCCTTGTGACAATGTTTTGCTGTATAAGTATGTATCGGAAATCGCCAGTGATCTACAGTCTCTTCCTCTCTCACAAACAATGGTTGTAATGTTGAAGCCTTATCATGTACGCAACATAAATGATTCATGTATGTAATGGTCTATCGAGCAAATTTAATAAAAAGAGTTAAAAAAAAAAAGAAGAAATTCCACATTTCCCAGCAGCCTCTTGGGATTCCACTCGTATTTCCGCTGACTGTTCCCCTCGGTACAGTACAGGTACAAGGGTGTCCAAGGGGGTGGTGATACACTGGGACAATACTAGCACAATGTAATGTGGATGATCCGCACCTTCTCCCATCAGGATTTTCATGGTATAAGAAGTGGTTTTGTATATTGGAGAGTGTCATCTTTAATTTTGGTCATTCAGAAACACAAAGTTGTAAAGTTCATGATCATTCATATTATTATAATTATGTTAATAATAGTAATAGTTGTTATTATTGTTATTAACAGCAATAATAACTGGTTACTTTAGCATAATTATTATAATTGGTTTTATTGGTTGACGGGGATTTAATCATACATTTAGCATTATCATTTTTATAATACAAGGATAATGTCATCCCTTTGTTAATTAATAACGAGCGGTGATGTCACAATCTCCGCTGCCAGATCGAGGACAGGGTGTGAAAGGCACGTCATAGAGAAGACTTAAAACTAGTTCAGAGAGCCCTGATTAATTCACGCAAATTTCCACTCATTCCGTGAATCCCTCAGCAGCAAATAGGACATTGTTGAGTGGCTACTGAAGGCGTCCATCCTATGATGTCGTAGGGGTCAAATAGTGAATGCCATCCCTTGAGCTAGCCTTGGGATTCTGGTGCTGCCAAGTCCACTTTAAGTGAGGGTCCAGCAGAGAGCATCTCACAGCTTTTCTGTTTCCTTTCTGCATCTAGATGTGACACATCTAGACACCACCACATCACTGGGAACTAAAAACCAAGACACATGCTTGGAAACTCCATGTTCTCGGAAGCTGTAATTGTGCTTCCAAACTGTAATCTCACTGCCTTCCACGGTTAGTACCAGACATTATTCTTGAGCGCTTCCAGACATAAATTATTAGTTATGTTCTAATTTCAAATAATTTCTTTCTTTCTTTCAGTGGTTGATGTCAATGGCTCTTCCTTTCAAATGAAAGCAGCGCAGGTTCTCATTCCCTGCTCACTTAAAAAACACAGTTCAGTGGCATGAACAGAAATATAAGCATCATACCATTTATAGTTTTTAAAAACAATATACATAAGACGCGGATTCAGATGCAGCCTCCTATCCTTCATCTTCGTCCTCGTTTAGGAAAAACACAAGATAAAACCGATAATGCGGCTCCACAGACCCGCGGTGCCTACTCTAACACCATCAGGGAGAGGCCATGGAGAACCAACCCTTCATTCAAGTACTCACTCTGCGAGGAGGCGCATTGGCCGCTGGGTATTTGATCCTATTGAAGCGCTTGATCCCCACCTTTGTCTCACTGACTTTGTATCCAATTTGCCTTTTCCCCTAAAATAGATCAAAGAAAGAAAGGACAAGTAATCACAGTAGAAAAGCTGTCATGGGCTGCAGTATTTGAGGAAACTAAGTGCCTAGTTGTAGCTGAAGAGGCCAAACCATCCCCCAACTAAGACGCATGCACTTTCCCCTACCAAAAGTAACCACTGATATGGGGCTACCATTACAGATGTCTGTGTGTACACCCCAAAGAACTGCATGCCACTGGAACAACTGCATGCTACCAGTCCCCAGTTTTAAGCCGATGTATACAGGACAAGGCAGGAAATTTACTAGTAGAACCAGGCTCAAGTAACAACTGAGCATTGTTATCATAGCATTAAGAGAGGCGAGTCTTAAAGTGGGTCAAATCCTTCAGTAATACTGTCCTTGGATAAGCAGAGTGTGAAAGTCCCGCCCTTTATAAGACCAGATGAAAGGGGGAGAAGAAGGGAACTGAAGGAACCCACCAGGGGAAAGAGGTGGCACTGCCGCCATCTGCATTTCTGATGCTTCAAGTTTCTCCCTCCAAACTTCGGCTTGTCCCGACAGAAGTCACATGTGCCGCAGTCTTTCTCTCTGTAGCAGGCCTCGCATTCACCGCAGATCCTTTTCAAGCGACGGCTGTGAAAGATCTGAAAGAACAAACATGAGGACACCACAGGCAGAGGGTTCACCAGAAGCAAGAGCTGCAAAGCATAAGGCCGGGGTGACAAGAGACTGAAGGTATTTCATGCTGTCCTACACGAAGACGGAAGCTTTCGGATCCATTCATTTACATATATTTTCGAATAAGTTACCTATGTTATTTTGTAATACACCACAATCTAAAGTCATGCATTGCTCTACTGGAGGCACCCAATGATCTACTATTGCCCTTAAAAGTAAAGTAGAAGGTGGTGAAGCAGAACACCCTTCCCCCAGATGCCCTTCAATGGCCGGTAGCGATGTGTCCACCTTATCTCGCCCTTTATCTTCAAAACTTATAAAGCTATGAGGCTGTTAAATGGGAACTACCGCATTAAAAAAGAGCAATCCCTCTAGCCCCCACAGTTTCCTCCACAATCACAGCTGGAATTTTAGTCAACGTTGTTGCAGCAGTGGAAGAGACAAATTTATCATCACCACGAGGATCTCACTATAAAACACTACCGAGATGCCACCTTAACACAAAGTGGAAACTCCTTTATGTCTCCCTTCCCTGCAGTTTATACTGTGCTACCCTTGCCTCTGTCGCTGAACATTGCCTTCTACAGAGGTTCGGCTTGAGTTCTGGTGGTCACACATCCAACCATGTGGCAACTTTCATGTTTTGACTATTTTTGTGTTCGTCTTCACACTGAGGTACCAGAAGACATGGATCTGAGGTAAGGCATGGAAGGGAACAGCTATGTTGCCACAAACAGTCCAAGAAATACTGATGAATGCATCCACAAATGCAATAACATAACGTGTATTTGTAAAGCACACGTTTACCCAGAATGGTATCTTGGTGCTGAAATAACAGATGTTTATTGTTATCGAAATCAATGGTACTCAGTTTATCGACAGGTGAAAGGCTGAGTGGACCCGCCTGGATTTGGACCTGTGACCATGAGGTCAACCACAGGCCACTATAGTTGACACATTAGTCCACTAAGACACCAGACCAGGCTTTATACTAGGACACTTAAGCATATAAGTGCGTGTTTTCATTCATAAACCTGGCAATCAGGGGCGTTCAAAGGTATCTTATTTACACTTAAAGGAAAGCCAAATTTAACACTATTAAGGATAGTCAGCATCTGATAACTCAGAAAGAGGTTTTTAATAAAAATGTTTTAACCAAATATTAGATCCTTTGTTTGATGATACCCAAGTCAGGAGATTAAGATAAGAGCCTAGAGGCAGTATGATTTCAAAGTGTGTCAGAGACATGCACAACATCTTCTAACAACTGTAAATGAATCTGTGTTCTGTGTTCTTGCCTCGTAGAAGCTAAGCTGTGCCAATGGCTAGAGGAACAACCGCATCTGAATCTAGTGATACAAGGAGAGCCCATAAATTGAGCCAACTCTTGGAGGGAGTGGAGCCATTGTTAGAAAGGAGAATTACACAACAGCCATTGCTGCTCTTGTATGTGAATCAATCAATCAATCAATCAATAATTCAGGATGGCACAAGTAGCATCTTCCCATAAGTAGGGGAGTTGCTACCAACATGATGGGGCGCCCAATATGAGTTGCACGTTCATTCGTGAGCCAGCATCATGCCTGAGTCAAGAGCAGTTCTTACTGAGCGGTGAACAAATGTTAACCTCAATTTAAGGGAGAGTAAATTCTTTTCAGCTCTCATTCTCAGTTTAGTGATAATAAAATTAGAGACCGCCTAATACTATTCCAAACACCTAAACATACGCTTTCAAACGCTGTAAATCTGACAGTTCACCCAAGCTCTACCCTGATTGCCTTCTAAAGACAGTACCAACATAGCTTGTTTTTTCGAGTAATCATGTAATACATTATTACTTGCTCAACAAATTTTCACAACCAATTCAGTTCTAAGGCAGTGGTAGACAATGGGCTAGCAGATGCGATGGAAAGGCATGTAGTTGCCAATAAGCTTCTCTTATTAGCTTAATCCTACAGATTTAAGAATTAATTGACCAACATTCCTTTCCATAGACCCTTTTGGTAGCTGCAGTCCTTCAACTTGGAACCATGTAACGTTTCTGCATCTCTGGCACATGAACCTTCCTTGACATAATGCTCCTCTTTCTTGCTCACCGAAAAGCACCATCAGTAAAGAGCATTAATTATTTACTGTGTTAAGCTACATTGGTATGATTTTAAGACTGGTATATAACAACAAAGATGTCTTTTTTTGCTCTTAGTGATGTTTCAGGAGCAGATCAGACTATGTGGGCAACTTTCTCGCTGAGTGCAGTTGTGTAGAAGGGGGTCGGGGAGATGCTGGCATATTGCTCTTCCCTAGTGGCCCTTGTGCAAAGTACTACACATATGCTAGGACCCAAATGAGGAGCTGCGGGTGTGGGTGGCTCCAGGACTATGATGCAGGCATGGGACGCACCTTGAGCGGTTGGGCAGAGCAATGGATCTTCTGTCAGTCTGGCCTTCACTCTCTCCCTCCTGCTTCCAATGAGAAGAGACTTGGTGAAAAGCCAGTGAAGTGGAAGGAAGAAACAAACACGCCATGCTGACGTCACCAAAGTGTGGCGATTACGGCTGGTGGAGGGGTGGAACGAGATGATGCGCTGTGGAGAGTAAGACATCCTTTGATGGCCTAGAGTCTGGACACTCCCGATTCATCTCATGCTGCACGCTCTGAGAGAGAGTTTGGTGAGTCGAAGATAACTCAATTGCTACTGATAGCAGACCTGTACCTACTGGATTCCCACTGCTTTAAAGTGGGAAGGGATAAATTGGACACAAGCAATATGTGTTCTTGGAACATATTTGGGTTTTTGTGAAGGATTAAGGCCGGTAACCGTTTATCAGATCTAAGCAAATGTATAGCCTTAATGCTCGAGGGATTTTGGCTAACTGAGCTGCCAAGCTCCCATGGCTTTGCTGTTTCACAAGAAAAGCTCCCACTTTGTGATTGGTGTGCCATCCCCTTCAGGGAGACCGTAATTGTGACAACAATCGTGGGGACAAGTCATAGATACATTTCATTGAGATTTAGAAGCTTTCATGCCCCTGCCAATCGCAGTGGGCACTTTGCAAGTGGGGAAGGCATCCTCCCATGGAAATGACATGAGTATATTTTTAAGAATAGCAGAGCCAACAGGTAATTTGGATTTCAGCGAACTATACGCTGAACCAACTGACCAGATGGCTGTGGTTGAAGAGCCTTTAAACAAGACAAAATCTTGCCAACGTATCTTGCCACAGAATCACAACTTTGTTTAACTAATGTAACAAAAAAGGTGAATGCATTAAAGACACGGGTAGTGAGTGGTATGCCGCTCAAGAAATTATGAGAAACGATGAAGGTAGACGATTTGGCAGGTGGTGTTGTGAAGTTAGGGAAACAGGGAGGTTGACAGTAAACTAGAAGTTATTGTACATCTGGGTTCCCACCTAGGAGAGTTGCAGTGTGAGGTGTACTCTTCTCTATGGCGGTTCAGAAGATCTCGTATTGAAGGTGCCCTTGACTAGAGAGTCAAAGGAGTTCTTATGCTGCCCAGTTTAGCCGGAGTGTTATCAAGAGCATCTGGAAAGGGGATCAGCGTGGCAGGAAATTACTGAGATTATGATGTATCAGGTGCAGGCCTCGTGCAAAAGCACTACCGTCATCCCAAGCCTCTTCTTGCAAAAGTACTTTTAGTTCACTACTGTTGCTGTTCGATCGAGCAGATAAAATCGGAGATGCTCAAAACTCAACCCATTGTTTTTAACAAGTGCTTCTTGTGCTTTTTAAACACAGATCCACAATTGAGGCTGTGTTTCTCCTGATAGGTTTCCGATTCTAATATTTAGTCAGACGATTATATCAATAAAACAAGATACATCTTCACTTTGTCTGAGGAAAAGTAAGTTTCCTAGGGCTCCAAAGATAAACGACGGTGAACATAATAGAGCCATAAAAAGAAAATAGAAAATGTGTGGATTTGTACTCACCATGCAGTGAGGCGGCTAGGTGTCAGGGTACTCACTGTTCAAGGAAGCAACCTGATCTCAGTATCTCAGTAGTATGGATCAGTACTCACTCTTTAATGAGGTGGCTTGGGTTCATGGTAAATGTGTGGATTAGTACTCACCATGCAGTCATACTACTCCCTGTGCAAAGAAGCAGCTTGATTTCAGGGTAATGTGTGGATAAGAACTAACTCTTCAACGAGGAATCTTAATCTTAGGGTATAATTTGGATTAGTACTCACTCTGCAAGGAGGCAGCTTGGGCTCAGCGTAGTGTGTGGATTAGTACTCACTATGTAATGAAGCGGCTTGGTCTTAGTGAAATGTGTGTATCAGTACTCACCATGCAAGGAAGTATCTTGGATTCAGGGTACTCACTGTGCAAGGCAGCAGCCTGATCTCAGGGTAATGTGTGGATAAAGTACTCTTCAATAAGGCAGCTTGGTCTCAGGGGGCGCTCATTCTGCAAGAAGGCAGCTTGGTTCAAGAGAAACGTGTGGATCAGTACTTTTTCATGAAGCAGCTTAGTTTCAAGCTAAAGTGTGGATTAGTACTCATTCTGCAAAGCGGTGGCTTGGTCTCAGGGTAATGTGTGGATTAGTACTCCCTCTGCAAGGAAGAGCTTGATCTCAGGGTAATGTGTGGATCGGTACTCTTCAACGAGGCAGCTTGGTGTCGGGGTAATGTGTGAATTAGTACTCACTGAAAACAAGCAGCTTGACCTCAGGGCAACGCGTGGAACAAAACTATTCCATGGGGCACCATGGTCTCAGTGTAACATGATGATTAGTACTTACTGTGCATGGATGCAACTTGATCTCAAGGTAATGTGTGGACAGGTTCTCTTCAATGAGGGAGCCCGATTGTCAGGGTAATGTGTGGATTGGTACTCACTGCGCAAGGATGAAGCTTGGTCTCAGGGTAATGTGGGGATTAGTACTCACTCTGCAAGGAGGTGGCTTGGTCTCTCGCTTAATGAATGGCTTCATGTCCATCATCTGCACATTGACTCTGTATCCAATTAGCAGTTTCCCCTGAAATATATTGAACAAAGCATGGAAACTCAATTATTCAGTAGAAGCAAAATCCCCAGAAGACAGCATTCAGCTTACTCCAAAATAGCAGTATTTATACTCCACTGCATTTTATTATGTTTTTATTTGTTCTCCCTGTAAAGTGCTACCACTACAGGAACATAGCTACTGAGGACTAAAAGGAGGAAAAATGGTGGAATAGATTTGCAACAGTAAACTGTACTACAGCAGCCCAAGTGATGGAAGAATGCATCCGTATCTAGATCGAATGCTTGTGGGAAGAACATAGTCCTCACTATTTCGCATTATTTGCTGAAGTTCGTCTATAGGTGAAGGAGCAGCGTGTATGTGGGAGGAGCAACATGCAGCTGTGGGAGGCAGATGGTAATCTGAGGCGTAGCCAGGCACTACCGTGTGTATGAGGCACTGTGCTTTGAGCTCAACCTTCTACTTGACCTGTAGCCACTGGAGAGATTTCAGTGCTGGTGCGATGTGGTCGGCTCTTTTTAGACAAACAATGGGGAGACTTGAATAGCGCATGCCCTTCTGGGAATTCACCATTATTTTGGGCTAGCAGCCTCCACAGCACCATCAATCTGGCAGAAGGCATCTGCAAAGGCAGGTGTCACGTGGTGGTGTGATGGTGCGATGAGACAGGCAGATGAAAGAGTTCTTTTACTCATTCTTGATATAAGGATGAATGAGAGAGGAGAGTCAAAAATCATTTGCAGATAAAGCGAAAGCCTGTCATAACAACGCACTCTGGGTTCCTCGGTGCTGACCAACATGATCTTCCTTTTAGCAGATGAAGTTGAGGTTCATCCATTGATGGGCGCGGGGAGGCACTTCATTAGTGTATGGCAATTACTCTGGTCCTTAGACATTCGAATGTAGGAAAGGGGGGAGTTGACAGATGAAGCTCCTCACAGGGTTGAGGGGGATGGTTAGCTCTCTAACTCCAATCACTTGCACTCAAATGAGAAAGACTAAAGGATTTAGAGCTGAGGAGTTGCAAGGATAGCTGCATAGAGTCCTACGTAGGTAATCTCGGCAAGAAGAGGAAATACCTTATTGGTAACAAGCACATTAAAAGATACAGATAGAAAAGTTGGTAGAATTCTGAATAAAGACTAATAAGATGCAAAGGAAAGCAATAATCCTTATTAGCAACATTAAACTACTGGGTGTCACTATGCATAACCTTTTAAGTAAGGATAAGTCTAGGTTTTTTTTACATCCCAAAACTATCTCTATATTTTTTTGGCATCAATAACAATAATAAAACCTGTCTAGAGAACCTTGTCATATAATTTTAAAAGATATTACAGAGGAAATAATGCCAGAGTAGGGAGATTGTCAAGTAGTAGCCAGCATATCTTGACACAGAGCTGACCATGTCAAAACAGCTCTCATGGATTGTTCAAGACTTTAACCTCCAGCTTCGGTCAGTAATTATATTATGCAAACACCATGAATCTGGAATAAAAATCCAGGTTTCAGGATCCCAAGTCACCAACTTAGTCATAGGTGTTGATGCTCTAAATAATAAATCAAGAGGGTCGTTAGTGGAAACAGGATTATCTGAGTATCTCCTAGACTTAGCCCAAGGCTATTTATAGATTGCACATGGCAAGATTCTTAAAATTATCAGCTCGGGTGTTTATTCCAAATGGAGTTTGATTACAGACAGCAAATAAGTCAATAAATCAGATCTAAAACCGAACAATCTAAAAGTCTGGCTCCTCTCCAAATAGCAAGTTCTTTTATAATGTTCAGAAACTAAAGGCACACACATTTCAAGACATGATATTAGGTGGAAGCAATGCTGTAAACGTAATAGCCAATCAAACTATTCGTTTTAAGGATATCACTGCCACACCTACTTTCTGTTACAGTCTATTGGCTAGGGCAATGAATAATTAATTGAGCTCATGCTTATGGAACATAGGAAATACCATAGCTTGTTTTGGACTACAGTGCAGAGTGGGGCTGAGCAGCCTTGAGCATTATAAGAGAAGGGACAACCTGCATACTTTCTACCAGAGGAAAGTAAACATTACATTTCTATTAGAACGAAAACCATAGCTAAGTCATTCATTTCCATGATTTTCTGAAATAAAGAAAGACCCACACACGTGGAAAGCTCATACATATCAAATAAACAGACACTATTTTCTACAGTAAATGTGAAGGATTTTCAGTGCAGTAGGCTGCATTCTAGTCGTGCTAACTGTTGTGCACTTAAAATAATCATTATTTTCGAATAAATTAAAACATTTACACAGACAATATAGATTTCACTAACTGGTGAACAATAGTTTGGCAACATGTTATTAAAATGTATATGAACTGCTTTTTAAATGCATGCATTAAAATAGTTTGAAGAATTTTAAAGTTGCTTTTTGCATGATGAAAAGATCTGTAACACTAATTTTAAGCTGGGTAACAACACTAATGCGTTAATTTTGATGTGTGAAATACTAAACAAATTGCTTCATGTGGCAACACCCTGCTCTACTGTTGGTGAAATTGAAAAGCTGAGAACAACACTACATTGTTTTAAGGGGCACTTTTAAAACATGCAAAAATAACTGTAATCTTGGCAATAATTTCCTTCGCCTTACCTCGCCTGTATGTGTTGGTTCAGCATGCTTTTTCCTAGGATTATTATTCACATTCAAATTGATCTAGGTTGATTCATTTTGGGGTGATTAATTTCGTGGTCTTCATTTTTCTTTTACTTAATGTTTGTAAGTCTCAGTTACTTTTTTACTGGAAAACAAACTCTAATGCTCAGATTGGCTTTTTTATTTTATTTTTAAAATATTTTCTATACCATCTTTCCTTTTCTTAATTTTTTTGTTTTTTTACTTTTACTCTATGACTTTACCTTTTACTTGTATCTTCTTGTTTTTATCTTATTTACCTTTACATTATTCCTGTATTTGTTTAAAATAATACTTCTGTTAAGTTATATGCTACCCTTAACATTACTCGTAACATTTTCTATTTAGTTCCCATTATTTCTTCATTTATATTTCCTACATCGATTTCAGTACCCCACGATTTTTGTTTTCAAAGGTAATTAAACCTTCAAAAACGCCACTTAATGCGACTCTTAGAAAATACAGAACAGTTGCAAGACTTCTGAGACAGGGACATATCAGTGCAATTAGAGCTGTGCGTATTGGCTCCCGGCTAGGAAGGTTTTCTGTAATAGAAATTGGCCATCTGGGCAGTCATGATTTCAATTACAATCTCTCTTTCTTGTTCATGGTCCCTCCAGAACAAGAGAGTAAAAACAATATTCCTTTGCTTGGCGTTCAACCTTGTTTCACTCACTACAAATATTTACTGTGTTTGTTCAAGATACATAGGCACAAAAATATATTTTTCTTAAAAACATTTCCTTAAATGTATCTTAAAATACCTCTTTTTGCTGTGCATTATACTGCAAAGAGTGCCCCATTCCTAATCTGCTGTACATACTGAGCGCTGCCAATGAACCTTAATCCTGAGATACAAGACCACTGTTATCAAGTCTTGTACAGAGACCCCAAAAAAGCTGTGATGATGCTTGTCGGTCTGCCCTGCAGGACCTACCGCTCCACCAAAGTACCTCAATCATGCCCAGCAAACCTTACTGCAACTTCTGGATCCACACGATTGTTCCAGGGCATCTGAATCCTGCTCTGCAGGACCAATTATGTTGATGCTGGAATCCAGACGGTTCTGTGCAACTGCATCCCAATATTGGCTGCAGTACAAATGTCTTTTCAGAGTTGGGGCCTACCGATCTCTGCCAGTGCATCTCATGTATGTATGTATATACGCATGTATGTGATACTTCTATGGCGCAAACCTAACTGAAAAGAAGTGGAGCGTTGCACAGGTCAAAGACAAAGACACAGCCAACAAACGATTGTAGGGGTAGCTGATTTCTAGGAGTGAAAGTAGACTGTTACTACATCATTCTTTAAAGCTATGTGTCTTATTTACTAAATTGGAGCAGCATTAGGGCAGTCCTGATAGATACGGGGATATTATTCCAAAACCTCGATGCATAGATGGAGGACAGTTGCCTTGTGTGTTTTTTTTTTTTGCACTTCTTTGCTTCCAGTCTGATGTTTGCTTTGCTTCAGGAGTGCCAAGAGCCACCAGAAATGGGCATCACATTGAGAAAAACAAAAAGGTTTGGGTGGATTGCCTGAATTAACCTCTGCCACTGGTAATTACTCTGGGCATCAGTCTGTCCACCACTTTTTACCCACCATTTTGCCTTGGACAGGAATAGCCACATGCAAGCTCAGTCATCTGGGTCTTCCTAATTTGCGCTGTGTAGCATCAGGGTATGTTGAGATTAAAGTATTTTTATACCTACAAGCTAAGCACCGAGCTGACAATATATTACTATGTATGTTGGTGGAATGTTAAATTTCGAGCTTTTGCCAATCCACTCTACCTCCCTGACAAGCCTTTGAGCGCTCGCACTCACTACACTGAGAATCAAGTGTTGAAAATGTGTACTTGGCCCAGTTTGCACAGCCATAGTGGGTCGAACCCCAAGAACATCAGTGGCATATGGCCTCGACCACCACGGTTGGGGCCAGTAGGCAGTCTGCCCGGTGGGCGCTTGGGGTCTTGCACATGAAAAAGAGGGGAGAATGAGAGGGAGGTGCAGGCAAGATGAATGAGGAGCCACGTGAAGGGGAAAGATAGAGGGGCAAGAAAGAAGAACGAGAGCGAGGTGTGGAAGGAATGAGGAGCGACGCACAGGCAAAGGGGGAAAGGTGGAAGGAAAAACAACGAACGCATTCAACGAGAGAAAGTGTAAAGAGCGGTAAGGAGCTATGAGCAGACAGAAGAAAAGAAAGTGTAAGGGGCAGTAACAAGCTACAAGGTGCAGACAAGGCCTCCAGTTGTAAAACAGTCCCTCATGAAGCATAATACAAGCATAGCGTTGGAGGTGGAAAATACACCATAACAGCTAATAGCATGAGGTGAGAAGGATAAAGTCCTTTTGGTTGACCCAAGATGTGATTGACAAAGTCTCAAGCCGATGCCTGAAAGAGGCTGCTCAAAAAAGTCAACAGTAAAAAAAGAGAAGGACCCAAAGCTCACTCTTAGTATATCAAAGACAGTAGGTGTTTTCGACAGCTGCACTATCAAACCCCAGACCTAGAAATTAACTATGTTTCAACACAGATAAGTGATTCAAGGAAGGGAGAGAAATGTCATGACAAAATTTATTCTCGCTGCTGCTCTTCTTAAACCAGAAGAGCGAGCTGGTAACCACTGTAGCCCCCGAAAACCAGAAAACGTTTTAAGGGAAGAATTTGCACCTGTTTCTGGAAAATTCCTAGCCAAAATGTGCATTGAGGAGACTGTCAGCCATTAGGGAAACACCCTCGAGTTCAGAAACACTTGGAGGCATATTTACAAGCCCCTGTCGCCACCACAACTTCACTTTCAGTGACGTGATGGCGATAGGGGCCTCGCCTTATTTACAAGGCAGTGTTAAGCCACTTAATGTGGCTTAACGCTGCCTTGTATAAGGCACCCTTTCTAGCTGTATTTAGCGTGAAAGGGGAGGACAATGGGTGTTGTGGTGGGCGTTCCACCGCAACACCCATTGATTTTGACGCTGCCACCTATTTACAAGGGCACCGTAAATAGGAGGTAGTGCCAAAATTAAGACCATGGAAAACCTGGTCTTAAACAGGCGAAACGAGGAGAAATGCTTTATTTCTCCTCGTTTTTGCTGTTTCCATGTGTGCTGCCTTGGGAAGCACACATAGAAACAGCACATTGCCTATGATTGTTTATGTGCAGGAAGGTCCCGCTTCCTGCACATAAGCTATCATTTAAAAAAAATGCAGTTTTGCAACTTCTATGTGTGCTGCATTAAGCAGCACACATAGAAGTTACAAAACGGCATTTAAAGATTGTTTATGTGCAGGAAGGTGGACCTTTCTGCACACAAAACAATCTTCCCCCAACGTAGACACCCTTGCACTATGGTGCAAGGGTGCCTGCGTTGGCGCTAGGCAGCTGAACGCAGCGGGTTCGCTGCATTCTTGTGAATACGGCACATCCCTGCGTTTTGAGAATGGAGAAGCGTGGTGTTAGCAATGTTTGCTTAAGGCCACGCTTCTCCATTCTGCTGTAAATATGCCCCTTGGTATGCTCAGGTTGAGTAGCACCTAAATGCTGAATGAGACACCATCCTCCTCGTTTCCACTTTGGAAAATGAAGTCTTGTGGTTAGGGTCCATCTCACAGAACTGAAGACCTGAGTTTATGGGTTCCCAACTTGACTAACTTAACACCTACCTGGACTGCCTTGTTGCGGTGTGCTACAGACTCTGGCTGCAGTTCCGAGGCTCTGAAATCGAACGACCTCAGATAGATAGATAACCCAGCAATGTCTGCAAATAGGCTCTACCTTAGCCCAGTGTAGGCTGTATGACATGACAACGCTGGCAATTACCACGCATGCCTTTACCATGCATTATTTTACAACGCATGCCTTTACCATGCATTTGTCTTTACCACGCAGGTAAGTACAAATAAGGTAAGTGTTCTATACAAAAAAAACTACATATACATATATATATATATATTCATTTTTATCTTATTATAAGGTAAGTGATTTTATATATATATATATATATATATATATATACACACACATTTTTTGTGCAGAGACCCCCAAACCCCCGTTTTTTAAATTACGCTTACACCCTATGCCCCTACCCACCCCAAAATACCCTTACAACCCTTTATCCCTACCCATATCTAAACCCTAAAGACACACTTACCACCCAAGTTTCTTACCCACCCCGAAACCCTGAAATGACTTTTACCACCCAATATCCCTTCCCATCCCTAAAAACACCCTTACTATCCAATACCCATTCCCATCCCTAAACTCTTAAGTCACCCTTACCGCCCAATGCCCTTACCCACCCCTAAACCCTAGAAAAACCCTTAACACCCAATAGTTTACCTACCCCTAAACCCTAAAAATACCCTTACCACCCAATACCCTTCCCACCACAGAACCCTAAAAACACCCTTACCGCTCAATTCCCTTACCCAAACCTAAGCCCTAAAAATACCCTTGCCACCCTATACCCCTACCCATCCCTAAACCCTAAACTACATTTACCACTACCCATCTCTAAACCCCTACCCACCCCTAAACCCTAAAATACATTTACCACTACTCATCTCTAAACCCCTACCCACCCCTAAACTTAACTCCTTAATTGTGTGTATATACACACAAATATGCATACTTACCTTAAATAGACTTACCAGGCGTGGTAAAAGCATGCATGGTAAAGGCATATCCGTGGTAAACATTTGGGTGGTAAAAGCTGCATGGTAAAGGCACTGCGTGTTAACTCCCCCACGTTGTAAAAGCTGTTTCCCAAGTGTGCTTTAAACACAGGGCTTTAAATGTGCTCAGACAGGTAAAGTAATGTACATTTGGGGTTAAAACAAAATGAAGACTCTGCCCCTTAATGTGCTAGCCTGGGTAAGAGCACATCCTGAGGTCTCACAAGCCTCGAAGAGACCATTTCCTGAAATCACGCCTGCTTGGATGAGAGCACATCCTGATATCACACCTGCCTGGATGAGAGCACATCCTTAAATCACATGGGCCTGGATGACAGGACATCCTGCTATCACATCTGCCTAGAAAAGAGCACTTCATGCTATCACACCCGCCTGGATGAGGGTACATCCTGACATCACACCTGCCTGGGTGAGAGCACATCCTGATATCACACCAGCTTAGATGAGAACACATCCTCAAATCACACCTGCTGGGATAAGAGCACATCCTGGGGAGGGCACTTCACACTAAACTGAATGAGAGCACATCCTGCTGTCACAACTGCCTGGAGGAGAGCACATCCTGATATCACAACTGCCTAGATGAGAGCACATCCTCAAATCACATGGACCTGGATAAGAGCACATCCTGCTATCACACCTGCCTGGATGACAGCACATCCTGCTGTCACAACTGCCTGGAGGAGAGCACATGCTGCTGTCACAACTGCCTGGAGGAGAGCACATCCTGATATCACACCAGCGGATAAGAGCACATCTGGATATCACACCAGCCTGGATGAAGGCACATCACCCTAGACTGAATGAGAGCACATCCTGCTGCCATAACTGCCTGGAGGAGCGCAGATTCTGATATTACACCTGCCAGGATGAGAGCACATCCTGATATCACACCTGCCTAGGTGAGAGCACATCCTGATATCACACCTGCCTGGATAGGAGCACAAACTGATTTTACACCTGCCTTAATGAGGGCACATCCTAATATCACACCTGCTGGGATAAGAGCACATCCTGATATCACACCTGCCTGGATGAGAGCACATCCTGATATCACACCTGCTGGGATAAGAGCACATCCTGATATCACACCTGCCAGGATAAGAGCACATCCTGCTATCACAGCTTCTGGGATAAGAGCACATCCTGCTATCACACCTGCTGGGATAAGAGCACATCCTGATAACACACCTGCTGGGATAAGAGCACATCCTGCTATCACACCTGCTGGGATAAGAGCACATCCTGATATCACACCTGCTGGGATAAGAGCACATCCTGATAACACACCTGCTGGGATCTTTACATTGGGGCTAATAGGGCAGAGGTACTGCGTTTACAAAGGGCACAAAATGCGGCAGCCCGGGCTCTCCTTGGTCTGCCAAGAATCTGTTCCATCGCTAGCTCCATCCGCAAACTACATTGGCTACCGGTGGAGAAACGTATTCAATTTAAGACCCTCTCTATTGCCCACAGAATTATGTTTCTCCAACCTCCCGCTATTCTGGCCAGCCTCATGACGCCCTATAGACTTATCCGTCAGCTGCGCTCCATGAACCAGCATCTAGCGGTTGTCCCTCAGTTTAAGAGAGTACGGGCCGGAGGACGCGCTTTTCGCGTCCGTGCTTCTAAGCTTTGGAACTCCCTCCCTGTACATATCAGAAACATTCAGGACAACTCTCTTTTCCGTAAAGCAATCAAAACTCACCTTTTCTCTGCATAATTGCTTCTGGTTGTGTTCTTTGCTTGTTTAGGGCAGTGACATGGTCAGCGCTGGGACGCCCCGTTGCTGGGGCAGCTGTGCGCTCCCCCCTTAACATAACATAACATGGGATAAGAGCACATCCTGATATCACACCTGCTGGGATAAGAGCACATCCTGATAACACACCTGCTGGGTCAAGAGCACATCCTGATATCACACCTGCTGGGATAAGAGCACATCCTGATAACACACCTGCTGGGTCAAGAGCACATCCTGATATCACACCTGCTGGGATTGGATAAGAGCACATCCTGATATCACACCTGCTAGGATAAGAGCACATCCTGATATCACACCTGCTGGGACAAGAGCACATCCTGATATCACACCTGCCTGGATGAGAGCACATCCTGATATCACACCTGCTGGGATAAGAGCACATCCTGATAACACACCTGCCAGGATAAGAGCACATCTTGCTATCACAGCTTCTGGGATAAGAGCACATCTTGCTATCACAGCTTCTGGGATAAGAGCACATCCTGCTATCACACCTGCCTGGATAAGAGCACATCCTGATATCACACCTGCTGGGATAAGAGCACATCCTGATAACACACCTGCCAGGATAAGAGCACATCCTGCTATCACAGCTTCTGGGATAAGAGCACATCCTGCTAGCACAGCTTCTGGGATAAGAGCACATCCTGATATCACACCTGCCAGGATAAGAGCACATCCTGATATCACACCTGCCAGGATAAGAGCACATCCTGCTATCGCAGCTTCTGGGATAAGAGCACATGCTGATATCACACCTGCCAGGATAAGAGCACATCCTGCTATCGCAGCTTCTGGGATAAGAGCACATCCTTCTATCACACCTGCCAGGATAAGAGTAAATCCTGCTATCGCAGCTTCTGGGATAAGAGCACATCCTGATATCACACCTGCCAGGATAAGAGCACATCCTGATATCACACCTGCCAGGATAAGAGCACATCCTGATATCACACCTGCCAGGATAAGAGCACATCCTGATATCACACCTGCTGGGATAAGAGCACATCCTGATATCACACCTGCCAGGATAAGAGCACATCCTGCTATCACAGCTTCTGGGATAAGAGCACATCCTGCTATCACACCAGCCTGTACGAGGGCACATCCTAAAATCACACCAGCCTGGAAGAGAGCACATCCTAATATCACACCTGCCTGGAAGAGGGCACATCCTGATATCACACCTGCCTGGACGAGGGCACATCCTGATATCACACCTGCCTGGACGAGGGCACATCCTAAAATCACACTAGACTTAATGAGAGCACATCCTGAAGTCACACCTGCCTGGATAATAGGGGAAAGGGAACATCCTGAGAGTTCACCGACGCTCCTGCTAAAGATGGAAAGGTACAGAAGAGGGAGGGCTCGGCACAGTTGGGCTCACTGAACTGTAGGGCGGAGACTCCCGGAAAGAGCTCTCAGAATGAGTGCTTCTGCCAGATACAGCTTAGAGCCGTTTGCGCAGTTTCATAAAGTTACTTCTTCCTTACTCAGTGTCAGTGTCACTTTGTCGGAAACAACACAGCAACACATTTGTCAGGAAGCAAGCTTTCATTCGCGTTTACAAGTGTTCTTTTTTCTCATCAAACTCCCACCACGACAACCTTACTGCCCCTCGCTTTATCTTTTAAATAAAGTTTTTCAAATGAAGTTTCAAGCCCCTTACCTGCTGGCCTGGACTTCCTCATGCGAAAGCCCTCACAACGGCAGGAAATGTTACTTTCGATTCCGTTTTAAACTGTGTGAAAGGACACGCCCAGCAGCAAAATAAGTACAGACAGAAGCCGCCTGTTATTTTTTAAAATCTCAGAAACGTCCACCATTTCTGGCCGAAGCCCCCTGCCATGAAGCGGCCTTGAGTCTTATCAGAGTTGGCAGAGATGCCGCTCTCTGAAATCCAGAAGCAGGAACTCTGTCATGTTTTAGAGCTGTCACTGGGGCATGATATGATGGTTTTGAAATCTGAACACAGGGCATCTTCTGTACATTCCTGGGGGGGTCGGGAGCTATTCTCCCCAAGTGTACTCTGCCAAAATGTGAATATATAGTGCAAATGTCCCACTTTAACACTAGCTGAAGTTCTAGCAAAGCCACGCCCTGGAACCTAGTGCAATCACACCCCAGATGTAATGAGCGGTCTAGTGGTTGCCGGCCGCCGCCGGATGTGCGCACACACGCGCGTCCACGCCCGGCGGGCGGGGCGCGCTAATAAACGGGAGGGGCGTGGCCCGCTCGGGGGCAGTCCTCCAGTAATACAGCCCCGCGGAGTGCGCCCTTCATTGCTCTGCATGCGGCGCACCACGCGGCGCGCGCTATGACCCTAGAAGTCAACACTGGCGACGAGGATCGGACGACGCCCACGCCCCACACGTGAGCGCCGACTGCCGGAGGGCACCACCTCGGCCCAACAACACAGCAACCCCATCGAGGCCCCCACAACCTTACGCCTGCAACAGAAGCACGCCCACGGCCTGCAACCATCGGTAAGGCGCGCACCCAGGGGCCCCAAGCAGTGAACACGCCCGGATAGCGCCCCTGCCATCGTCTGGCCCACGCTGGCCCAACAACCTAGCTGTGCAGGCCCCCAAGCGACAGTGCCACCCCCCAGCCGCCCTACAGGGACCCACGCTCTGTCGTAGCGCCACATGGGAGCGAGAGAGGGCTCGACGACACGACACACCCCAACAAGGAACAGCCAAAGGGGAGAGTAAAACGCGACGGAAAGGAGGGCAGACGCAAGAGCCAACGGCGCGTAACCCCTAAGACAAAGATGGGGGATGACCCAGGCAACCAACAGGCGCAGGCACAAATACGTGTCGTCACCCAGCATGCACCCACAGGGGTTCTGCCCCCATTCAGCGAGGCAGCGGACCCTACAACTGCATCCCCACGATGGAGAACGTGGCTGGGCCGCCTCGAAAATTATTTCATAGCCACAAGGGAAACGGAAGGAGCCGTCAAGCGCTCGCTTCCTACTCCACTACGCCGGTGAAGAGGTATACACTCTATTCAAACACCTCCCGAGGACGGGAGGCCCGGCGGATTACGACGCAGCGGTGACCGCGCGTCAATGCGCACTTCGATCCCCAACTAAACAGAGACTATGAACGATTCAAACTGCGGCAGGCAAGACAACGCGAAGGGGAATCGATTGATGCGTTCCATGCAAGGCTGAGAGAACTAGCAAGTACCCATCTCGCCGATGAACGAGCGGCAGAGGAGATCCGGGCCCAGCTAATCCAAGGGATACGCAGCAAGATTTTGAGAGGACTCATTCTGCGGCAACCTGACATTCCCCTGAACGATATCCTGATCATGGCCCGATCACACGATCTTATCAGCCGCCAGAGCGGAAGAAATGGACCTAGCGCTGACACGCACAACTGAGAAGAGCGCAACCGTCAAGATGGAGAGAACCGGCGCTATCACCACGCGGGACAGGAGGAGCAGGCCTCGGGACCACCCGCCCCAGACCCCGAGAGGTCAGTGCGGATACTGTGGGCATGAAGAACACCCTCCCCACAAGTGCCCCGCACAAGGGAAGACGTGCACCAACTGTGGGATACCAAACCACTTCGCATCGGTGTGCCGGAGAAGAGACCAGAGGAGGGAGAGAAGAGGAGCCAAGCCAGGACGCAAACTGGTGAGACAGCTGTCACACCTGTCACTGTCGTCATCACAAGGGGCGGCAAAAGGGCGACCGAACAACATACCAAGCCGAAGATTCATCCACCGAGGAAGACGACGGTGAAACCTATCTAGTATCATTCACGCAAGCACTGAAGAAGCGAAGAAGGCCCCAGCCCACGTGCACGGTGAAGATTGCGGGGTCAGAAGTGCGCGCAGTAATTGACACTGGCGCGTCAGTGAACGTAATGGGCATCCAGCAATATAATCAGCTGAGACCCAAGCCCGAGCTAAAACCATCCAAAACCAGAATATTTGCGTATGGAAGCGACACACCCCTACCAGTCCGAGGCAAGATGACAGTACCAATACGGTCAGAGGAGAAACGAGATCATGGCCGAAATCCACGTGATCAACCAGGAGGCCGACACCCTATTGAGCAGCCACGCGGCAGAAGACCTCAAACTAGTAATGTTCGCAAGGAGTGTACAAGCCAACCAGACTAAAGAGCTGCTAGACCAGTTCGCAAACCTATTCCAAGGACTGGGCCGGATCAAGAGAGCACCAGTCCAG
Source organism: Calotriton arnoldi (assembly GCA_963921515.1). Taxonomy (NCBI): domain Eukaryota; kingdom Metazoa; phylum Chordata; class Amphibia; order Caudata; family Salamandridae; genus Calotriton; species Calotriton arnoldi. The sequence goes on along the minus strand of CAWUFW010002282.1, from coordinate 2,080,083 downwards.
CTCCACATCGACCCATCGGTGCCACCAACGGCACTACGACACAGGAGAATACCCTTCCACCTCAGACCCCTTGTGGAACAAGAGCTACAAAAGTTGGAGGACCAAGGGGTCATCGAGAAGTCTCAGGACCTACACCATGGGTGTCTCCCATGGTGATCGCCGAGAAACCCAGACAGCCGGGGAAAATCAGGCTGTGTATAGACATGCGCCTCCCCAACAAGGCCATAAAGCGAGAACGTCACATCACGCCAACGATGGACGACATTGTGGCCGACGTCAATGGATCTCGCTGGTTTTCAAAACTAGACTTGAACGCAGGGTATCACCAGCTTGTCCTCGCCAAAGAGAGTCGATACATAACCACGTTCAGTACCCACCTGGGGCTTCGGAGATACAAGCGCCTCAATTTTGGGATATCGTCTGCAGCAGAGGTGTTTCAGGACGCGGTAAGAGAGATCCTAACAGGCCTACCCGGGGTGCTGAACGTGAGTGACGACATCCTTATCCACTCGGAAACTGCGGACGACCACTACCGGCACCTCAGGGCAACGCTGAAGCGGCTACAAGATCACGGCGTCACGCTACACAAAGAAAAGTGCCTCCTGTTTCAGAAACAAATAGAATTCTTCGGGTACCTATTTAACCAGGAAGGGATCCAAGTAGACCCGCGGAAATCCCAGGCGATCAAGGACGCCCCAGCCCCTGCAACAGCATCCGAGGTGCGAAGCTTCCTAGGAATGGCCACATACTGTGGCCGGTTCATCCCCGACCTGGCCACCATAGCCGAACCACTCCTGCAACCTCACCAGAGCAGACGCCATGTGGAAGTGGGGAGTCCTGGAGGAAACAGCATTCCAGAGCATCAAAATGGCCCTTTTGGATCACACCACCCTAGTATACTTTGATCCGACCAAACAAACAGAGATACTCGTTGATGCCAGCCCGGTGGGACTAGGAGCAGTACTCACCCAAGAACAAGAACCGGGCAGGTGGGCAGCACTGGCATACGCCAGCAAGGCGCTCTCACCCACGGAGAGGCGGTATGCACAAATTGAAAGGGAAGCCCTGGCCATCCGGTGGGCCTGCCGGCATTTCCACCTGTACATCTGTGGCCAACCCTTCCGAATGGTGACGGATCACCAGCCACTGGTGCCACTATTTCGAGGGTCTGCACCACACCCTCCCCGAGGATTGAACGATGGGCCATCGGGCTACAACAATACGAGATGGAAGTGATCTACCGCCCCGGCGCCAAGAATCCCGCTGGATTTCCTCTCGAGGCACCCAGCCCCACTCCAGGATCAAGACGAAGATGCGGAACCGACGACCTGGAGTGCCACCTCAACATGCTATCCACAGCAACATGCCCGAAAGCCCTGACGCTAGAAGACATCGCCACAGCCTTAGAGAGCGACCCGGTACTGGTTAGGGTACGGACAGCCGTCCAAGGAGGCTGCTGGACTCAATTCCTGCAGTCAGCTAATGACTGGGCCGGCCCCGAGAAGGAGAGCCTCCTAAAGATGTGGAGGGTTAGGAACGAGCTGAGCGTCACACAAGGAGGGGTCGTGCTCAGAGGTTCCAGGATAGTGATACCGTCCCTCTGCAACACCAGGCGACACAACTAGCCCACGGAGGACACCAAGGGTCGAACGAATGAAGGCCCGAATGCGAGAGAAGGTCTGGTTTCCAGGGCTAGAGACCCAAGTTGAGGAAATCGTGAAGAGATGCCCGGCATGCCAACTGACCAGCGCAGCCGAGAGACCGGCACCAATACAGACCGAGGAACATGGAACAACTCCATGGGAAAGAGTGAGCATCGACTTCGGGAGTTTCCCGACGGGCGAGTCACGCTGGTGATAATTGACAGTCACTCGAAATACCCTCTAGTGGAGGTAGTCCGCTCTACCGCGTTCTCTCAAGTGGGTCCTATATTGGAGAAGATGTTCGCCATGTTCGGGTGCCCGGAAGAAATCAAGAGCGATAATGGGCCCCCCTTCCAAGGCAGTGAGTTCCGTGACCTCATGCAGAGACATGGCATAAGACATCGTCGCATCACTCCCCAGTGGCCCCAAGCCAATGGGGAGGCCGAGAGGTTCATGAGAACGCTCAACAAAGCGTTGCGCATCGCCACCCTGGAAGCTAGAGACCCAGAACTACATCTACAGTCCTTCCTTCGGGAGTACAGAGGAACCCCGCACAGTACTACGAAGTGCACGCCATGGTCCCTGATGTTTAACGGTGTTCGTCGGGACGGGATCCCAGTCTGCCCAGGATGGACCCCGCCCCCATACCATGCGGAAGAAGTGGCCGAGAGGAGAAGGAGGCAGAATCTGGCAGTGAGCAAGAGCCGAGGAGCAGTATTCCGAGAGATCCGCAGGGAGACTCGGTACTCCTAAAGGACCGGAGGCCAGGCAGCAAGTTTCGGACCAGGTACGAGCCGGGCCACTGGACGGTGGTCGATGTAAAAGGTACCATGGTCACGGTGGCAAGGGGAGGCGAGCGAGTGACAAGGAACGTATCTTGGCTCAAGAAGATACCGGAGCCCAGGGTCACCCTAGAGGCCGAAGGAAACCATCACCCAGAGTGTCGGGACGACACTGAACAAATGGAGTCCTCGAGAGAGACCGAGCCGACACCCAGGCCCGCAACACCAGGAGCAGAGTGCTCAGGATCGGAGCCGCTGATCACCATCCGCAGCAACCCGACGCCAAGTGGCTCGGAGCCAGCCGAGACCAGCAGTGCCACCCGAGGTGGACGCTCTAAATACCAGCTACGAGAGAACCCCAGGCCCAGCTCCCGACTGAGAGAATACGCATGTCAGGCAAGCGAGCAACCAATCACTCGCGGAAGGAAAAGGACTGAGTTGGGATGGGATGTAATGAGCGGTCTAGTGGTTGCCGGCCGCCGCCGGATGTAACGCACACGCGCTCCCGCCGGCGGGCGGGGCGCGCCAATAAAAGGGAGGGGCGTGCCCGCTCGGGGGCAGTCCTCCAGTAATACAGCCCCGCGGAGTGCGCCCTTCATTGCTCTGCATGCGGCGCACCACGCGGCGCGCGCTATGACCCTAGAAGTCAACACCAAGTATAGGACACTGGTGTAGTCGAAGATAGGCACTTGTAGGCAAGTATTCGGGTAGCCAGTAATGTAGATTATAAGAAGAAGGTTTATTGAGTAAGATACGACTTAGCAACAGGTAAGAAAGTTATCAGCCCCACCAGGAGAAGCATCGTTGCTGATTAGTCCAAGTGGCATTCATCCACACCAGGCACTCATCAGCAGTCCATGACATCGAACTCACACTGGCTGAGCAGAAGGGCACTGGTAACTAAGGAGAGAATGCATAGCAACAACTCAAGACACAACACATCCCTCCTTAGGGAAACAATAGAAAATATCAAACCAGGTGAGATGGAAATAAACATCGTCCTTTAACATAAGGACAACAGATGGAAGTAAAAATTCAAACTAACAAATCAATAGTCAAACTCAAAGAAAACTTTATTTCGGCCCAATTGTTATAGGCCATAAAAGTGCATATAATATATATAAAGGACATTCAATGAAAACAACATTAAAAATGATATCATCCTGCGCCCAATACAGTTAAATGGAGTCGATAAACACCATTCTTTCTCTCCAATAGGGAGTGAACAATAAAACAGCACGGCAGATATCAACTGAAGTTTAAAAACACACCCCAGGTACATACCGAAAATCACAGTCCTAGCACAAACTGTTTCTGATACGGACTGCATTACAAATACATGACGCAACGCTTAAACATATAATTGGGGATTCAAAAGCACATAAAAAATGCATAGCAGTTTTATGGTCCCTAATATTGGGGGGAATAAATAAGGGTTTTAAAAATATAACAAAATAATAATTAAAAATGACTAAAGATGGAAATAAATGATCAAACATTCCTCTATCATCAGATACATTATTAATCACATCATGTAATCCTCTCCAGGACTTAGGGAACAAATAACGCCCCTAAAAACCTTCGGATCACTGGGGTGAAACACCCACACTAACCCCCTTCTGCAACACATTTGAACATTAAGATGCAACATTCACATCACTGGGGTGCAACGTTCGCATCACTGGGGTGCAAAACCCACACTTACCCCCTTCTGCAACACACTAGGTGACACACTCTGGGGTGCAACACACAACACTAGGGTACACAACCCTACAACGTAACACCAGGGTACACGACCTCACGCCAAAATGCATAACTCTACAACAAAACACCAGGGTACACGTTCCCAAGCTAGAGTTCACAACTCTACAACGTCACACCAGGGTACACAACCCAACGCTAGATTACACAACTCTACAACATTACACCAGGGTACACGACCCCACACTAGGGTACACAACTCTACAACATACACCAGGGTACACAACCCAATGCTAGAGTACACAACTCACTGGGGTGCAACATTCGCAACACTGGGGTGCAACTTTCGCATCACTGGGATGCAAAACCCACACTCACCCCCCTTCTGCAACACACAAGGTGACACACTCTGGGGCGCAACACACAACGTCTACTCTTCTCCCCAAACTCTTTGAACAAACCACACAACACTAGGGTACACGACCCTACAACGTAACACCAGGGTACATGACCCCATGTCAACATACATAACTCTGCAAGGTAACACCAGGGTACACGTTCCCAAGCTAGAGTTCATAACTTTACAACATCACACCAGGCTACACATCCCAACGCTAGAGTACACAACTCTACAATGTTACACCAGGTTACACGACCCCACACTAGGGTACACAACTCTACAACATACACCAGGGTACACAATCCAATGCTAGAGTACACAACTCTACAACATAACACCAGGGTACACTGCCCAACGCTAGAGTACATGACCCTACAGCGCAACACTAGGTTACACAATCCTAAAACTCACCTTAACACTTGGTAACGCTAGAGTACACAACCCCACAGCGCATCACTAGAATATACGACCCCACACTGCAACACTAGGGTACACGACCCTTAACACTCAACACCATTCTGCATCACACATGCCACACACCTTACATGACCAGGGGTAAAAGACCACAGACCCCAAATCCAGCATGTCATAATAAACCTACACAGGCAGCAAAATAAGAATAGCATCTGCTTGTGGAAAATCCAGAACAGTATTGAAAATACACTTAGGCAGCAAATTAAGCATGGCATAAATAAAAATACACTTAGGCAGCAAATTCAGCATGGCATAAATAAAAATAGTTAGGCAGCAAATTCAGCATGGCATACATACAAATATACACAGCCAGCAAATTAATAATAGCACTCAGTCATATGCTGGCAAGGCATTATAACAACCTTAAGATGGCACAGGACTATAACCAGCAATAACACTTAAAATCCCCAGTGAGCGACCTCTCATCCGAAAATCCTCTCAAGACCCTGATACCTGTAGACACTTCACAGCAGCCAAAACAGAGAGGAATGTCCACGAAGATGTTTGTACACCTTGCAACGTCATTTCTTGACAAGGAGAAGTATACTTTGAAAAGGCTCAACAAATGCCTTTATGTCCCAGTTCCTCATGAAACAACTTCATGTCGCATAACGCAGCTTCAACCACCCACAATTCACCACTATGATACCGCGTTCCAGCTCTCACACTTGCCCAGATTCCGACGTGCATTGGAATCCACTTCCTGTTCTCTCTCAGACACAGCAGTGCGCGTTCCAGCCAGCAAGCTGCTGCGTCAGGAAGTCGCCTTCAGCACATGCATTCGGCGATGCCGTAATTGGTCGTCAATGCGCGGGGGCACAGTTGTCAGCATTCCAGCTTACATCACAATGGCCCGAGTGCTCAGCTCACTCCTCCACACAGCTGTGACAAGTCCACACGCTCCACTCCATGAGCTGACATCACAGCTCTCTCCCCGATTGTCAGGAGCAGCGAGTGGCAGCCTCGCGGCAAATTCAAATGCTGCATCGCATGGCATCCTCACACTACAACAGCATGGGGACACATGCTTCATACAGCGTAGAGATACACGCTCCCCACTGTTATATTCCATATAGGTACCCCAACATCCCAACCTTTCACCTATATTCATCCCTACACTACATACATAACGGGCTGCTAGGACTGACCTTTTACCTAGTTACGGTACTGCTTAGAGAACGTGGGGTTTTCCCTGACCAAATAGCCTCATACATTATGCATGAGGATCCTTGGATTCTTGGAATCTCAGCAGGGCCACCATCTCCTGCATAATAACTATGTACAAGGCTCATTCCCGACGTCATCCTTAGTCATCCTTAGACCGACAATGGCACAGCAAGGTAGAACCCCTGGGGATACCTTTGGGTATATAAACATCACATCTTGCTGAGATATGGGGAGGAGATCAGGACTTCCATTCCAACACACTGACGCGAGACGCTGAAGCCCCTGCATGCAGATACTCCAGCTCGCAGTGGTCTGACATCCCTTGCGGGGTGTCCAACCCGAGACCAGGACGGGGTCCCACAGTTTCTCACTTCAGGTAATGGGGGTTGTCTTTATCCTAGAGGGATTCTTGGCTTAAGACCTACATACATGCTAGGTACACTTAGGTACATCTAGTTAGAGAAGCATCGTAGGAGTACGCATTTTATTATCATGTATTTTATGTACTTACCTGTATTCATGGTTATAGCAAAATGGTAGAACTCTACCATCCTTTTACTTTCCTAGTGCTTCTAATCATCTATATCTGTTACTGTCTAATGATTGTTTCAGCACACCTATTTTACACTAGAATAACGACTGTTCAATAAATACTTATTGAAAACATCCCTACTGTTTATTCTGTGTATCTCTCTGAGACTAAGTGAGCACGAGTGACTGAACGAAAAGTAGTACACTGTTTCCACAGTCCTGAGGGATCAGGGTTGTCATGTTGCCAAGAACTATTCTCTCCTTGGTGAACAAGTTACTTACCTTCGGTAACGATATATCTGTAAGAAACATAGGTTAGTTATAGATTCCTTACCTTAGAATTACCCCCAGGCGTCAGCCTGGATCCGGAAAGTTTTTTGTCAGCAGTACCCCTGCGCGTCGGTAGGTGGCGTCAGTCAACTCCGCGCCCGTCGTCGGCGTCATGGTCGCCGGGATGACGTAGCGGAAGTTACTTAGACGCTGCCCTCACGCGCTGACGTCAGTTCTGTACACGACTTTCCGCGCCAGGAACGCAGAGCCATGCAAAACATTGACCACTGGTGCACAAAACTAGGGCCCTGAAAGGATGTCCTTAACCCTAGAAGTCAGTTCGCAGAACGGGGAGGATGGGAGGATGGGTGGGTCGGTAAGGAATCTATAACTAACCTATGTTTCTTACAGATATATCATTACCGAAGGTAAGTAACTTGTTCATCTGAAAGAAACAGTTAGTTATAGATTCCTTACCTTAGAATAGATACCCCAGCAATACCAAACCCGGAGGTGGGTCTGCGAACCAAGTTCACACCAGAAAGTCCTGGAGAACAGAACGGCCAAAGAAGCCGTCTCTCCGGACTTGGCTGTTCAGGCAGTAGTGTTTGGTGAACGTGTGCAGCGATGCCCACGTAGCTGCCTGACAGATGTCATTTAGGGGGACTCCCCGTCCCAAAGCAGTAGTAGCTGCCGTCGCCCTGGTGGAATGGGCGCGCAGCCCCACTGGAGGCTCCTTCTTTGCCAAAGAATAGCAGGCCTTGATGCACAGAACGACCCACCTGGATATAGTCCGTTTGTGAACGCCCAACCTTTCTTAGCGCCCGCGGAACCAACAAAGAGCTGGACGTCCACCCGGAATTGTTTGGTGCGATCCAAATAAAAGGAAAGCGCACGTTTTGGATCCAGACGGTGGAGCCTCTCTTCCTCTTTTGAAGGATGCAGAGGCGAAAAGAAGGTGGGCAAAGTGATGGTTTGGCCAATATGAAAAGAAGTGATCACCTTTGGAAGAAAGGAAGATCGAATTCTGAGGACGACCTTGTCCGGATGAACAGCCAGAAAAGGAGGCTTGGAAGACAGAGCTTGTAGCTCACTCACCCTGCGCGCAGAGGTTATGGCCACCAGAAAAGCAGTTTTCCGAGTGAGGAGTCTGAGAGGACAGTTATGTAGCGGCTCAAAGGGAGTGCACATCAGATAAGTAAGAACCAAGTTCAAGTCCCACTGAGGCATTACGAAGGGAACAGGAGGGAAAAGATGAGTAATGCCTTTGAGAAATCTATTTACAACAGGGGACTTGAAAAGAGAAGGCTGATCAGAAAGCCTGAGGAAGGCCGAAATGGCCGAGAGGTAGCCCTTAAGAGTGCCCAGAGCAGAGCCCTGCTGGGCCAAAGACAGGAGGAACAAGAGAACCTCAGAAAGAGGGGCAGAAAGGGGATCCACAGCCTTTGCTGTGCACCATGCCACAAATTTTTTCCATCTGCAGGCGTATACCGTCTTAGTGGAGGGACGCCTGGCTGCCAAGATTACATCACAGACTTCGGGAGGCAAGTCAAATGACGTCAACTGCCGCCGCTCAATCTCCACGCAAGGAGGTGGAGGCTGGACAGGTTCGGGTGGAGGACCGTCCCCTGCTGCTGCGACAGAAGATCCTCCCGAAGAGGCAGTCGGATCGGGGGATCGATGGCCATGTTGAGCAGCTCGGGATACCAGTCTCTTCGTGCCCAATCCGGAGCCACAAGAATGACTTGGGCCCGGTTGCGCTTGATCCTCTTCAGCACTCTGGGCAGAAGTGGTATAGGCGGAAAGGCGTATAGAAGACCGCAACTCCACTCGTGACGAAAAGCGCTGCCTAACGAGTGCCGCCTTGGAAATTCCAATGCGCAGAATTGCTGACATTGTGCGTTCTCTTCGGTGGCGAATAGATCTAACCAAGGCTCTCCCCGCTGTTGAAAGAGACCTTGCACCACCTCCGAGTGAAGACGCCATTCGTGATCCATCATGCACCTGCGGCTGAGTTCGTCCGCCCTGGCGTTCAGTGAACCTGCCAGGTGTTGAACCACCAGGGATATGCCCTGATGTTCCAGCCTTGTCCAGAGGCGGAGGGCCTCCTGACATAGGGCCCACGACCCCACCCCGCCCTGTTTGTTGCAGTACCACATGGCGGTGGTGTTGTCCGTGAACACCTGCACTACTCTTCCCCGGACAGAGGGAAGGAATGCTTTTAGTGCAAGACGGATCGCCTGGAGCTCCAGAAGGTTGATGTGGAGCTCGGACTCCGCCGGAGACCAGAGGCCTCATGATCTCCGCCTCTCCCATGTGGCCGCCCCATCCCAGAAGGGATGCGTCCATCACCACTGTGTGTTCTGGTTGGGAAAGGGAGAGGGATCTGCCGTTGACCCAATCCTGGTTCGTGAACCACCACTGCAATTGTCGTGCAGTGCCCTCCGAGATCTGGACGCAATCGGACAGATTCCCCTGATGCTGCGCCCACTGGAACTTCAGGTCCCACTGCAGAGCCCGCATATGCCACCTGGCATGATCGACCAGCAGAATGCAGGAGGCCATGAGGCCCAGCAGCCTCAGGGTCCTCCTGACCGAAACCCGGCTGAAAGATCGGAATCATAGACCGAATATCCCGGACTCGCTGTTCGGGAGGATAAACCCGAAAATGCATCATGTCCAGAACCGCTCCGATGAAGAGGAGCTTCTGAGAGGGGGTCAGGTGTGACTTCGGCACATTGATGGAAAACCCCAGCGAATGCAGGAGGTCAGCCGTAGTCTGGAGGTGGGAGACGACTGCCTGGGGCGAGCCCGCCTTCAACAACCAGTCGTCGAGATAGGGGAAGACTGGAACCCCTGATCTGTGCAGATGAGCTGCAACCACCGCCATCACCTTCGTGAACACCCGAGGGGCGCTGGTAAGGCCAAAAGGGAGCACAGTAAACTGAAAATGCTCGTGGCCTACCGTGAACCGCAGGTAACGCCGGTGGGCCGGCAGGACGGGGATGTGAAAATAAGCGTCCTGCAAGTCCAACGTTAACATCCAGTCTCCAGGGTCGAGGGCAGACAAGACCTGAGCCAGGGTCAACATTTTGAACTTCTCCTTCGGGGGGAAGCGGTTGACGTCCCTGAGATCCAAGATAGGACGCAGGCCCTTGTCCTTCTTGGGCACCAGAAAGTAGTGGGAATAGCAACCACGACCTACTTCTGGGGCAGGAACGCGCTCGATGGCTCCCTTGGCCAAGAGAGCCGTAACTTCCGGTTGGAGAAGGGCCAGATGATCCTCCGACATGCGAAGGTACTTGGGTGGCATGGCTGGAGGGATAGTCTCGAAGGGGAGGGAGTAGCCCCTTCGGACTATCTGCAAAACCAACCTGTCCGACGTGATGGTGCGCCAGTGGGGGAGGTGATGGCGAATCCTGCCGCCCACTGGCGTTTGATGGGCCCGAAAGGTCGGACTAGGAAGGTTTGGAGGCTGCTGCAGAGGGGGCGGTGGTGGACTGGCCCGCCCGCTGGCCCCCAGAACCACGTCGGTGGTTCCCACGTCCCCGGCCGCGCTGAGGTTGAACAGCTTGCGCTGGCCTGTGGCTCTGAAAGGAACGTGTTGGGGCACCCCTTCCGTGGACACGAAAGGGGCGAAAGGCAGACCGTGCAGGGTGCATGGTGGAGAGGCCCAAGGACTTGGCCGTAGCCCGAGAGTCCTTGAAGCGCTCCAGCGCACTGTCTGCCTTGTCGCCGAACAGGCGACGGCCATCAAAGGGCATGTCCATCAAGGTGTTCTGGACATCCACAGAAAAGCCAGTCGTTCTCAACCAGGCGTGACGGCGAAGCGCCACCGACGTTGAAATGGACCTACCCAGTGAGTCGGCAGTGTCCAGTCCACAGCGGATGGGGAACTTTGCTGCGTCTCTCCCCTCGGCAACAGCATGGGAGAGCAATGCCTGGGCCTCCTCCGGACACTGAGGCAGCATTTGCGCCACCGTATCCCACACGGAGTGGGAATAACGGCCCAAGAGGCATGCGATGTTCACTGACCGCAGCCCTAAGCTGGAGGAAGAAAACAACTTCTTCCCAAACTGATCCAGCTTCTTGGATTCCCTGTCTGGTGGTGCGGTAGGGAATGCGCTTTGGGACGCTGAGGCTTGGACTACCAAGCTCTCGGGCGAGGGATGTTGGGAGAGGAAAGTGGGGTCGCCCGGGGCCGGGCGGTGGCATCGGGCAACCATCCTATCCACAGGAGCCCCTGTGGTGGGCCTGGACCAGGTGCCCAAAAGGATGTCCGTGAGGGCTTCATTAAACGGCAGCAGGGGCTCCGAAGAGCTCGCTGCCGGTTGAAGCACTTCTGTCAGGAGGTTAGTCCTGACTGCCACAGTAGGTAGCTCGAGGTGTAGGGCCTCGGCCGACCTATGCAACAACACTGCGTAAGACGCTCCCTCCTCCGTAGCCATGGTAGGAGGAGACAACATGCAAAGGTCTGGTGAGGGGTCCAGACCACTGGCATCCCCCAGGTCCTCTCTCCAGTCCTGATCGTACTCCAGCTGAGCAGTGAGAGGGTCCTCAGACCCCTCCCAGTCTTCCTCACCCTCCTCTGGCTGCCAAACAGGCTGAAAATGGCCAGGGTGGAATGCAGGCACAAAAGTACCCATCAACGCCGGATCCGGCGTCGATCGACGCCGATCCGGCTACGTATCCACATCGGGATGGAAGCCGGACCTCCAGCCGGCGCCGGCTGCGGACGTGGTGCCGGTGGAATCGGCACTGGTGGAGGTGTAATCAGTTCGACCAGCACCAATCCAAATCCAGGCATGGATCCAAGGGGGCCCTGCGGAGCCGAGGCCGGAGCCGCCGGCGTCGAAGGCCTAGGGCCCCCAGCCGAGTCCGCGGGGCCCGAAGGCGCACCGGCAGAGTCGGGCTGCCCAAAGATGGCATGCATCGCTTCGTAGAACTGACGAAGCTGGGCAGGGGTCGCTCCCGGTCCCGGGAAGGGAGGGAAGGCCGGAGTCGACCCTGAAGGCTCCGCATGCGGAGCAGCGGGGGGGGCACCACCCGCACCCTTCGTCGCGTCGGCCGACGGAAGAGGGAAAGTCGAAGAGCGACGATGCTTCTTCGACTTCTTCTTGAGCTTCGACTTACCTGACCCCGAGTGCAAAGATTTAGACGAGGAGTGATGATGGCTCCGCGATCGGTCCCTCGACCTCCCACGCGACCGTGACCTTGACCGACGCAGAGCCGACTGCCGGGCCTCGAGTAGCTTTCGGGACCGCTCCCGCAAAGACTTCGGGCCATGGTTCGGCAGTCGGAGCACGACTTGGGGTCGTGGTCGCGCTCCAGGCAGTATAAGCACACCTGGTGCGGAACCGTCACCGACATCAGTCGAGTACAGGAACCGCAGGCCCTGAAACGGGGCATCCCTCGTGCACCAGGAGTCGATGTAAGACTCGAAAAGAAGTCGACAAAAGTCGCAAAAAGTCAGTCAAAAAATGACTGGGGGTACCGCTCTCTCCGGATCTGCGCTTGCTGGCGCGGAAAAAGAAAGAACTGACGTCAGCGCGCGAGGGCGGCGTCTAAGTAACTTCCGCGACGTCATCCCGGCGACCATGAAGCCGAAGACGGACCCGGAGTTGACCGATGCCACCTACCGACGCGCAGGGGTACTGCTGACGAAAAACTTTCCGGATCCAGTCTGACGCCTTGGGGTAATTCTATGGTAAGGAATCTATAACTAACTGTTTCTTTCAGATAAGAGGAGTTTCTAGTGGCACTGTGAGCTAGCTGGTACACAGGCTAACATAGCCCGTGGGGGTGCACAGAATAAGTCTGGCACCAATCCTACAGTGTATGTTGTCTAAACACGCAGATCCTGTATAGGTTTTATAGGAACTACACGACATGGCGCCCAACGTTGGTTGGGTACTTATTTAACCGTCAAATCTGAGTAGTTCAGTCGTGCTATTCTCAGAGACCCCTACTCACATTTCCCCAGAGACGTCTGGAGTGGGAGGGTACAAACTCCGCCACAGCTGAGTAGGCAAAATCCTACGTATTGGCTGTTGGTTAATCAAGCTTGAAGGACACATTGTTCCTATTTGTCGTAACACCTAATCTCAGTTCCCTTGAAAAGCTCTTCTTACTAAAATAATTACTGTACAGGAAGATCCTGTGGTTCAATTAAATCTCTCAGGAGATGAAGAAGATGCAGATGCAGATGCAATACAAATTTCAGAAAATGTTAGACATGCCATCACCCTAAAATTAGCCGCATACAATTAAACATATAGGGGTGGGCAGGTAACATTCGTGATTGAGGCACACAAATCATTTAGAACAGAGGTATTCTAATCATGGGTTACATTCCCAAAGACAAATGCATTAACAAAGATATTTCATTACTACACAGAAGATGAAATACCGAACGAATATTGTCCGTACGAGGACATTGAAATTCCACTCACTTACCACGAACATTTATACTGGTTTAAAGGCGCTCTACCCCATACAAGAAATAGAGTATGACTCAGTCCGCTCGGAAGAGATGGAGCAACATGGCCAGTATTAGCGGCCTACACACCACATCCTGACATTGACACAATGCCAGGAGGAGACTTACTTATACAGCATAAAGAATTAATAAAACTTTACAGAAACATGACACAGTTTGTGATGACAACACTCACAATTCAGCCAACACCGGCTACACAAGCAGGACCAGTCCAAGCTTGTACAACTATAATTACACCACAAACGTTACACGCAGTGATAGGTAAATTGCCCACTAAACGTGAGCAAATGCCTTTCTGGATAGCTCAAAAAATAACACCGCTAGAGGCAGTATTTCCACACGCTAGTCCACACAAAAAGCATAGAATGCTAACAATCTGCTTGCCAATGGGGATAGCTCACCCAATAGAGGATTGTACTTCTTGGGGTACAGTCTTCGCTGCAATATATACCAGGACTCATGGTATCCCTTCATTAGCAGTAATACCACATTTATTGAGACAGATACAGAACGAGTATGGAGCAGAACCTGGTCTGAACTTAAGGATGAAGTTATTAAATAACTTTGCCCAGGTATCAGCTATAATATTAGCAAACATTAAAGGGGAAGCAGCATCAGTGGCAATACCCCAACGCCTGAGAGATTTCACTCCTTTACAACAGCAGACAGAATTACCTAAAATAATTGAAACTGCTAATGCAGAATTAGGTAGAGATAGTTTGGGAGCAAGACCAGTAAAGCCTCAATTAATGAGTAGTCCTGAAAAGGATACCTTTAAGCAAGCACCTACTTCTTCAAAGAAGAAATGGAACAATAACAAACAACAAAAGAATAAAGAAAATAAATCTCAATCCAGAGGTAGATCGCCTCAACAGGAGCCCTCTGAAAGGAGGTATAACCTTAGGAATAGGGAAAACATTAGAAAACCTGACAGGTATCAGGACACTGATACACGTTCCTCTCGTTCCTTTCAGGGTTCATCGAAAAACTCTGAGAGAGAAGGATGGTCAGAACACAGACAGGAGGAGCGTAAAAAGTCCAGAGACACGCAACATGCTGCGGACACCGCACCTAAGAAAGAACAAAAACAAAAACCGAAACCTCAATTAAAAAGAAGAAACTAGCAGGTCTCATGATCAGACATGCCCAGAACTCTGAGGACTCAACTACTGAACAGGGAATGGGCTCTGACGATGCTAGACAGCGCACCAGAAGTAACAATAGCTCGCCAGAAAATGATGGAATTTCTGGTGACAGCGGAGTTGAGTGAACATATCACGGTGGAAACGCCTGATACTAGGGTAAGGGTCCCACATAGGTTACATGAGATAACACTCCGGAAGGAGGGGGACAAACCCAGAAAAATTATAAAGGTTTCTTTTGGGAGAACCTAACTTTTGGCTATGACATTTTATTAGCTGAAAAAGATTGGCCGCCTGCTATGTTATGGATTGCCCAAAAGGGGAAACGGTAATTATGCCAGGTTTTTCTGACCTCGTTACCCAATATTTAAAACATACATATGCAAGGGAGTGGGCAGTAGCCCTTGCTCCAGCACTATATCAAAACCATGTTGGATGGGATGAAGAGTCAACCCACCACGTGATACCTTTAAAATCTACTCCAACTCCACAGAGACAGTATCCCATAAAGCAAGAAACTAAAAAACAGGTCAGGGAGATATTAGATCAACTTGAATACCAGGGGGTGATTGAAACTTGCACCTCCTCAATGAATAATCCTTTGTTTCCCGTAATGAAACCTGACAATACAAATCGTCTAGTTTTGGATTACAGACATCTAAATTCATGCACAAAAACATTTGCAGGACAAAATGCACACAGTGCCGCATTAATGAATAACATTGTGCGGAAAAAATACAAAACAACACTAGATATCTCGAATGGATTTTTCTGCCAAAATATAGCGCCTGAGAGCAGAACTTGACGGCATTTTCAGAGCTAGGGTCCCAGCGACAATTTTGTCGACTAGCCCAGGGATATAAAAACAGACCGGGGCTGTTTTCCGCCAGAGTAACTGAATTACTTCAAAATCTGGCAGAGGAGGCATTGTCCTATGTAGATGATATTTATCTGACGGATGATGACCTGGAGGAACACTTGCCGAGGGTGAGCACCATAATTTTGGGGTTCGCCTCAGAGGGTTACAAATTTAACTTAAAAAAATCAAAAATAGCCATCTCAGCATCCTATTTTTGGGATATGAGCTTTCAAGTGAAGGGAAAAGCTTGGCAGCCAACTTTTTAGAAAAAGTGCGCACTGCTCCAACCTCCAAAATCATTGAAAAATTTACAATCAATACTGGGATTCCTAAATTTCGGCAGAACATATATTTTGGATTACGCAGAAAGGGTTAAACCTTTCTACGGCCTTATAAGACCTGATTTTTCAGTTAGGCAATTGACACAAGAACACACAGATACACTTCGTTCACTCCAGGCTGACATGATAGTGTCTAAACACTTACAGACACGCGTAAATGTCCGCAACCTGGTGATCCGTATAGTTGCGGGTCAATCTGGGTACACATACCTCACATATAATGAAGGTGAGACAGTACCCATTGCTTACAAATCATACTTGTATACAAATGCTGAGATGTGTTTCGCATCCTCAGAAAAAATTCTGACAGCAGTTCAGACTGCTGTAGTGAGAGAAAGCACTGGCCCAGGGGAAACAAATAATTGTTGCGACTCCAGTACCAGCCTTAGAGGCTGCTACAAAGGCAAGCGTTCCTAACGCTAAAGCTTTACCTGAGATGGATACAATGGGCTAATTCTCTCACTGATGTAGAATACAGATACGATCCAAGTCTAAAAACACAAGCATTCCTACAATATGAACAAGAATATCCTCTCCCGAACGAAATAATGCCTCTAGATCAGTATGAATACATAATTTACACTGACGGATCTGCAAAACCGGCCATAGGAAGTAAACAACAATACAGCGCCGCGTGTGCGATTGTAAATGGTCATATGCGAGATGGTAAGCTCCATCCAAGCTGTACAAAGACTCAGTCTCTAGGAAACTGCACGGCTCAGTTAGCAGAACTAAAAGCTCTATTACTGGCACTGATAAATACGGATCGAGGATTCCCCACACTAATTGTGTGCGATTCCTTTTACTGTGTCCAGTCATACAATGAATATCTACACTATTGGGGACAAAATGGGTTCAAAGACTCAAAAGGAGGCACAATTAAGCACAAAATGCTATGGGAACAGGTAGCTGAGTTGAAAAACGAACTACCAAGAGCTCACGTGATACACACGCTGAGTCATCAACGTGATGGCGTTCACGTTGAAGGGAATTCATTGGCTGATGAAGCCCCGAAGGGGGCAGTACGAACTGCGTCCGTAGCTGCAATCACTCATTCAAAAACGAGAATAGACGGACAGATAATGGTAGCTGTCATTGCTTCACGCAAAGACAACAAAGCACTTCCGAAAGGTTTTCCACTCAAGTACTCCTACAAGTTAGATGCAAACAACCTTCCATTTGCTCAGATTCCTGGAGTGGGGGATAGAGTAATACCAAACATGGATCGCAGATTAGGCTTAATATTAGCTGCAAACGAGGGTTTGGGTTCTGCACACTCAGGAGTTACGGCGACTGTTTCTTTGTTGAAAGAACGCTATTGGTGGCCAAGGTTAACAGAGCAGACCAAAGACTATGTCTTAAAGTGCGACATCTGTCAACAGATGAAGGGCTCCACCATAACTCATCCAGCGCAGACACCATTGTTAATATCAGACAGACCTCTCGCGTGTATCTATTTGGACCACTGCGGCCCTTTACAATCTGATGAGGCCTACAAGTACATAATGGTTGCAGTGGATTCCTGCTCGAGATTCCTATGGGTATGGCCTCAGCGCTCGGCTGACGCTCGAACTGTTATCAAAGATTTGCGAGTCTTTATAGGGACATACGCAGTTGGCACATTACATTCTGACCGTGGCCCTGCGTTTAGCTCTAGGGCTTACAAGGAGGCCATGAGAGGTCTGGGTGTAGCATTGCGATACTCCTCTCCGTACCATCCCAAGGGAAATTCAGTCGTGGAGAGGAAAAACCGGGACTTAAAGCAATCATTAACAGCTAGAGTATTAGGCACGGGTAGTAGTTGGGTCAATCACTTATATGGGGTTCTGAGGGCCTTAAATAACATGCCAAGAAGATCTCTAGGGGGGGTCACTCCTTATGAGGTCCTATTTGAGACGAGAATGTGGGTACCTGATCTTAATTGTGAAGGCACATTGGCAGATGAACCGTTTGACATCCATAAACGTTTGGCTGTTTTACAGGATCTGAATGAATCACGGGCACTACAAAGCAATGTCCAAGTGAAAATGTTCACCACTGGGGAAGTAAAGTCTGTCACGGCAAGACCTGTCTGGGTCCCTAAGGTCGGAGGTCCGGTCAGAGAGAAAATAACAGACAAAAAAGAATTTGGGCCATCATACAGAAAGCCTGTACCTGTCCTGGCCATCGAAGGAACAAGAACTGTACTTCTGCCGCCTCCTGCCGGGAAAAAGGAGAAAAGATTTGTCTCCATTGATCTGATAGAACCACCCTATGTGGCCGATAGTGAATAGTAGGCCTCGTGGGCTCCTGGGTAGCCGACATCCCTCCTCTCGTTACCATACAGGAAGTTCAAACTGAAAGGCTCATCACCTTCGAAGAGCCACCCATACGGAATGATGGACTAAGCAACAATGCAATGGAACTCGTTCCCCTTGAACAAGGAATACAAAATCAAGAAGAAAGACAAATTTCAATTCGACCAAACACTGATGTCTACATAAATATGCCTCAACAAGCACCACCTACAAGTTCACCAAAACCTGCTGAGCTACCTAAAATAGATCTAACTGCATCTGGCCACTTCATCGACTTTGATACCTTTTGTTTGGATCCAAGTGAACCTGAAACAACGCCAGCCCCAATTTCTCGTAAACAACAAATCAAAGACTTCTACATTTTTCTTAAAAAGACTTACCTGGTGTCACCTTGGATAGAACTTTGGATAAGCACCGGGATACTTTTCTTTCTCTTCTGGATAGGCTTAGTAGCTGTCTTCTGCTTACTTGTTAATGGATCCTACCTTCGCCAAAGCTCTGCAGCATCAAAAGTGAACTTACTACTGAAACCTCATGTTTCCTCACAACGTGAACAAAGAGACTTGTCATCAGTAAACATTACAGCAGTTCCTATACCCGATGGTATAGTATGGGACAAGGTTGATTAAGATATATTCGGACCGAAAGAACTTTTGAAAATACCACATTTATTTAAAATTTCATTAAATGATATCATCACTTCCAGTACATTTTCCGATGATTGGGATTTTGAAACTGTTAATAATATGTTGTCTGATTTAGAACAATCTGGTGTATTTTCTAGCAATGAAATGTTAGAAGACACATCAGACTTTAACACAATGTATTGTTATCAACATTATGGTCATAATTTTCTACACAAATCAAGTAACCCTAGAAAGGTTTTCACATATCACCAATGGGAACATTGCCCAACACAGCCCAAAATTAGTTCGAAAACTTTTGAACAAAAATGTTCATATTTTTCAGTGTTTAATATTTCAGACCCAACCTCATATTACTATAAGGTTGCACCAACACCTGCACAGAAAAATATGTTGACTAACACAAAACAGATTTACTCTGCTTCCTTTATTACCCAACTGTCTGAACAGAGTTTCGACTTATGGAAAGACACTATAGACTTAAAATCAGACTGGGGTTCTAGAGACTGGCAAGTCCAGGGAACAGAAGCGCTATTTAGAGCATGCCTCATTCCACAGCATATGATATTTCTAAATGAGACTGTGCAACAGACTTCCTGCCTTGGAATAGCTAAGAACAAGTGTTAAACCTGGCACCATTGGCGTGGGTCTCCCTTCCATTTTCTCACTGTTGCCTCCTATGTTTTGCTATGTTTTTGCTGGTCTAGATGCTTTGGGCACTTTGCCACTGCTATTCAGTGCCAAAGTGCAAGTGCTCCCTATGGTAAATTGATGTATTGGATTAGTGACTCCATGATTGGCTTATTTGATTTACTTGTCAGACCCTAGTACAGTGCACCATGTGTGCCCAGGGCCTGTAAATCAAATGCTGCTGGTGGGCTTGCAGCACTGGTTGTGCCACCCACAGAAGCAGCCTGTAAAATGTGACTCAGGCCTGTCATTGCAGAGCCTGTGTGCAGT
Source organism: Calotriton arnoldi (assembly GCA_963921515.1). Lineage (NCBI taxonomy): Eukaryota > Metazoa > Chordata > Amphibia > Caudata > Salamandridae > Calotriton > Calotriton arnoldi. The sequence continues at coordinate 2,060,373 of CAWUFW010002282.1, read as the reverse complement.
CTGGGACTGCCATGTCGACTTGGCAAGTGCACCCACTTGCCAGTCCCTAAACCTTCCCTTTTCTACATATTAGTCACCCCTAAGGTAGGCCCAAGGGCAGGGTGCATTGTATGTAAAAGGAAGGACATGCCCTGATGTGTGTGGCATGTCCTGATAGTGAATTACAGCCAATTTCGTTTTTCACTATTGCACGGCTATCTGTTCCCATAGGCCAGAATGGGCAGTTTGATTATAACATCTTATAATCATAACTGACCCAGGGAACAAGATAGGAAAATAAAGTTTAGTATGTCTGAACTCAGAATGTTAAAATACATCTTTTAGTGTGGGTGATTTTTACATTCTGTGTTTGAAAATACCACTTTTAGAAAGTAGGTATTTTCTTGCCTAACCATCCAGCATGCCTCTGCTAGGTTTGTGTATTCACTGTCTGGTTTGTGAGTGATAGGGGGCTGGAGAGGGCCTTGGCTCCAGCAGTCTGATGGGTCAGGGCTGGGCTGAATAGGACCTGCATTGAATAGAGAGTAGGGGAGGAGATTTCCTTTCACCAACCTGAGCCCTCATAGAATAGAGAGTAGGGGGCGGAGATTTCCTTTCACTGACCTGAGTCTTCATAGAATAGAGAGTAGGGGGAGGAGATTTCCTTTCAGCTACCTGGGCCAGGTCTGCTTTCACCAATGCTATCTCCACCTCCTGCCAGGAAGCTGCACAGAACTGGTTTTGGCTGGGCACAGGCACCCTCTGCCTTCAGAGGACAAAGGATTTTGCAGTATAAATATTGGGGCCCAGACCCCAGAACTTTAGATCACTTCTGGGAATCAAGACGAACCTTTGCAAGGAGAAGAACCAAGAAAGCTGAAGGAGGAGACTGCCCCTGTGCTGTGCTATTTCTGGGGTTGGACTGCAGTGGTTACTTTGTTTGCCAAGGAAAGGAGAAGAGGACTTTTGTGAACTTTTCATCATCTTGAAGAAGAATCTCCAAGGGCTTGAAGTGTGCTTGCCTCCTGCCTGAAGTCTCAGGGATACAAGACTTCACCACCAGCTCCCCTGAATTCCCTTGCTGGGAATTCTCCCTGCAGAGAGGTGCCTACTGTGGTTTGGGCCCTCTGAGAAGACTGCGTGTCGCTGGGAGCTGGAAGCATAACGCAACGAGGAGAAGCGTGTCGCCGCAGCAGCAGTTGCCGTTCCATCGCCGAAGAAGCGTGTCGCCGCCGCAGCTGTTCGCCATCGCAACACCGACGAAGCACGTCGCATCACCGGAGAAGCGTGTCCCCGCCGCAGAGGTCGCCGTCGCATCACCGGAGAAGCGTGTCGCAGGGCCTGTCGCAGCTCAGAAGTTACCAAGTTCACCGCACGGCCGTCGGGCGTGCACGCATCGCATCCAACGTTGTTGTTTCGCATCAAAGACGCCACTTTGTCTCATCGCACCGGATCGTCACATCGCATCGAGACGCCATCTTGTCGCATCGTCACCGGGCCGCAGTAAGAAACGACGCATCAACTCCCCACACAGTAAGGAAGCGAGCCTCAACTCCCCTGCGTAGCAGTAAGGAACGACGCATCCACTCCCCTTAGTGTAAGGAACGGCGCATCAACTTCCCTGCGACCCTTTTGTTTGTATTGCGTGACGCATCCAAGGTACTTTGAGAGTAAAGTGTCGCATTTACCATCTAAATTGAACTAAGCTATTTCTACCATTTTAAAGTCTATTTTTGATTACAGTATTGTGGATTTTTGTCGTTTGGACTTGTGTTAAGTCTAGTAAAGATTACCCATTTTTCTAAACTGGTGTAGTGTCCATTTGTAGTGTTTTCACTGTATTACTGTATGTGTTCACAAATGCTTTACACACTGCCTCTGAGATAAGCCTGCCTGCTCATGCCAAGCTACCAAGGGGGTGAGCAGGGGTTATTTAGGAGTGTAGCCCCCTTACCCTGACTAGAAGCAAGCGTTCCTAATTGGTCAAAGGTACCTACCTCTGCCAACTAGAGACCACCAGTTCTAACAACAAGGATTTAAATACACCTCAAATTCCAACACCATCACAGGCCGAGGGCAATTTTTCATCACTAGAAGGGGCTACATTAGATGACATCTTACAACACAATAGATCAGACCCCAATTGGAAGGGATGGTTGGTTTGGCCTACAGACACTAATAGATGTCAGGAAAGATTCAGGGATACCACCAAAGGGTTCAGTATCCATAGGCCAGACCCACGCTATGTACAAAGAGAACATCCGGGGGTGGTGACATCATACAGTGTTGGGAAGTTATGCCTCGACTGGCTAAGAACCTGAACACTATCACAGGTGAAACAACACTTATCCTTACTAACAGACGATGTGGACTTAAGGGGTTTTTTGCTAGGTCCCAGAAAGCCACGTCAGAAACATTTCTATTACGCTGTCTACAATGAAATTTGGAAAATCTCCCAACAAGAAGCAGCGAAGAGACTATGGGAAATAGATAGGATCAATTTAGAAAAGGCGTTAGCCGTAGTTGACAATGGTAGGACTACGTTAACATCCAGGATTTATTCACTGGGCAACATTGTATCTTCTGCTATTGATGTACTAGAACAAGATTTGTCCATACTACAGCACGGACAATCACAATTACGTTCTATTATGTTATTGAGCTGGACGCTGCAAACATTGTGCGCAGGTGATGTGCCTTGGCGTTTTATCAACAGTACGTCACTGTTTTTCCGTATACAATCTAAAAAAAAACCAGATGAAAATGGCACAGCGAGGAGCGAAATATACAATGCTGCGTATTGAAAAGCTGGATAGATTACCTTTCACTGTGGCGGAATCACCATCCACAGAATGGTTGATCCATGGCCATATACCATTACCGGTCACAACTTTCCAGTTTCAATACTGCCTAGAACAACAACAGGCAGGCAGGTATGAAGAAATGGGTAGGGAATATATCAGGGAATCTTGGGAATAACAGTACAGATTTCGATGCAGCAGTGGGGATCGAGAAGTGTTTCTAAGCGGTACAAACTGTGAGAGCGCTTTGAGTGGTTCTCTCATATGCCAGGATATTATGTTGCATGGGGCCTGCAATGGTTCGGTAGCAAACCTATCCTGCCACTTTTTTTTTTAACCATATGTTTATTGATTTTCAACAACAACTATTCAGTAATCAGATACCGCATATTACATATATCACATTATATATCAACCCCAATTAAAAAACTCAATTACCTCCCCCCTCCCGCTCCCCGCAGTCTCAGTTCCATTTACTGCATGTCATCCCCTTCTGATTCCGGCATTACAAGTAAGACATTCCTCGTTTCATCAACATTCCAGCTGGTTGTGTACCCAAGTTCTATAATGAACGTACATCTCTCTCTCCGTCAGTCACAGTGACTCGTAAGCACTTAGTAGGCTTCAGCCCCTAATCCATCTGCCCTTCTGTGGCTATGAATTCTTCTAATATCGTGTTCCACTCCATTGAAATGGTGTTCTTACGCAATCCCCTGAGTTCCTCCCTTGTAATTTCTGCTCCCTCTGCTCTCCCCCATCTTATTACTTCGTTATACCAGTCCAGCACTGCCGGTGGTTTAGCGGATTTCCATTTCATAGTAATACTCCGTTTAGCCAGGATCAGGGCCAAATTTATAAACCTGTTGACCAGGTTATTTTTCTTACCCTTCTGTCCCACTCCCAATATACAATACTCTAATGTGTCATTATTTCTCACTGGTGTTACTGCCCATAATATCTTATGTATCATCGACCAGTAGGGGCCCAGTTTCGGGCAGTCCCACAGCATGTGTATCAGGGCTGCGTTCGGGGATTGACACCGTGGACATACATCCGTAGTGTTTGGGAACATCAGACCAATTTTATGGGGGGTCAAATACGCCCGGTGTAGAACCATAAGCTGTATTAGTTTAAATTTAGGGTTCCGAGATACTATCTTCGGGTATTCTAACATCACGCCCCATTCTTTATCAGTCAGTGCCCGTCCGATATCCACAGTCCATTTGTCTCGCGTGGTCTGCAGCGACTCCGCCACGTGTGTCCTAATTCCTTTGTATAACCATTTTATTAAATGACTCCCAGTGCCCATTAAATACTGCATGTAGGTGCATTCGTGTGTTGCTGGTTCCATACCCTCTGGGGCCCAGACAGTACGTAGATAGCGCGTTACTTGCGCATATAGCAGGAATAAGGTATTCGGGACTCTCTGCGTTCTCACAAATGTGTCGTGGTTCATCAGTGTGCCATCCGTGAAAAACCCCCCCACAGTATTCACTCCCGCATTCGTCCAAGCCGCTATATGTCTCAATGATACCGTTCCTTCCTGGATGGGAACTCCCATTAAGGGAATGTTAGGGGCGTAAGGTGTAATTGTCTTTGTGTATCTGACAGCTCTCTACCAGTATCCCAGTGCAATCCTCAATAAATATGGGGCTGTCGGGGGAGCTCTGCTATTTGGTAGCAACCATGTGTGCAGCTCTCCCCGTTCCCATGCTTGTTTGGTCATAGCTAGTTCATGTAGATTGCGGCCTGCCAGCCAGTAGGACAACCATTGCAATTGTGCCGCATAACAATATGATCTCATGTCCGGTACACCCAATACCCCGTGTTTGGTATCTAACTGGAGCTTAACTAGCCCTATCCGCCGACGGCCCGCACCCCATATTAATTCCACCAGTAGTGTGTCCAAAAGTTTGAATACTGGTGCCGGGATTACTATAGGCAAATTAGTAAAATAGTACAACACTCTGGGGAGCATTACCATTTTGGCTATAGCCACCCTACCTGCCACTGACAGCGGCAGGGAAGTCCAGAATTTAATTTGAGACCTCAGCGCTGCGATAGCTCTGTTTATATTGCCCCCTAGTACATCTGCCTCCTCCCTGTAAATATGTATCCCCAAGTATTTAAAGGTAGTAGCCGCGATCTGGAACTGCCAGCGACCAAATTGCCACATTATATCTCGTGGTTCATCCATAAAGAAAAACACATAGGACTTAGACTCATTAATATTTAGCCCCGAGATTTCCTGAAAAGTGGAGAATATTGTAGGTATAGGTTCACAGTCTCCCAAATTATTAATGTATAATATTAGGTCGTCCGCATATGCGGAGACCACGTGTGTCTCTGTGCCTATCCGTATTCCCTTGTGTCCCGCCATCGCACGCAGTCTAAGCAATAACGGCTCCAGTGCCAGAACAAACAATAACGGGGACAGCGGGCATCCCTGTCTAGTGCCCCTACCTATATTATATTGTTGTGATATATGCGCCCCTGTACGCGCCCTAGCTGTGGGATTTGTATATAATAATTGTACCCAGTGTGTATATTCCTCTGGTATCCCAAACCGACTAAGTGTTCGTAGCATATATTGCCAGTGTAAAGAATCAAATGCTTGGCGCAGATCCAGTGATATACAACCTCGCCTGTTATCCCCCAGTGATGCGCACCGCATTATCTGATGTAGTCTACGGATATTGAGAGCTGTACTCCGACCCGGCACAAAACCACATTGATCCGTGTGTATCAGCCGTGGAATGAACTGCATTAGTCGGATCGCTAATATTTTACTCAAGATTTTATAGTCTACGTTGAGGAGGGAGAGGGGTCTATAACCAGCCATATCTTTACTATCTCTACCTGGTTTTGGGAGTGAAACCACTGTCGCCTGCAACGTAGTAAATAGGCAGGGAGCCAGTGTCTAGGGAGGCCCGATATACGCCTTGTAGGTGGGGGACTAAGAGGTCAGAATAATGTGCATAAAATTCTACTGGTAGGCCATCTGTACCTGGCGCCTTGTTTCTAGGGAGAGCCTTAATCGCTGCTTTAATCTCCATGCTTGTTATAGGGTGCTGAAGGACTGCTTTGTGGGCATCTAGCAGCTGGGGGAATTGTAACCCTTCAAAAAAGGAGTCAAATGCCTGTACCTCCATTTCCCTCGGCGCTGCATATAGCTGTTCGTAATATTCCCTGAACGCAGTGTTTATCTCCAGTTGGGTTTGCATAGTTACGCCCAGTACATTATATATTTCCAATATGGGGGTCACTGGGGGTGCATCTTTTATAATTTTTGCTAATAATGGACCTGCTCTATCTGCCGCGGTATGCTGTTTCTGCGTGTATAATCGGTAGTCTACCACTCTGAGCTCTTCCAATAGCTCCGCATGTGTCACGTGTGCATCTTGTAATGTGTCTTTTTGTGCATCGCTGGTGGTCCCTTCCTTCTCCAGGCGCCCTATCAAGTTTTCAGTTTCCCGAAGCTTGTCCAGTAACCTAGTGCGTACCCCCACTCTCGTGCCAATTGCAACTCCACGAATGACGGTCTTAAAAGCGTCCCATTCAATCTGTCTCGTGCTTGCAGTACCCTTGTTGTCGTTAAAATAATTAACTATTGCTGTGGATAGTGTGTCTCGGAAGACTAAGTCCTCCAGTAACTGTGTGTGCAACCTCCAGGTCGGTATTGGTGTCGGGATTTTCCCCCATGCGATTGCAACTTCCACAGGGTTGTGGTCGGAAAAGGTTTTACCTAAGTGTGTGGCACCCCGGATACCGGGCAGTACCGACTGTGAACAAAAGATCCGGTCTATACGGGTGTGTAACCCGTGCGGTGGGGAGAAAAAGGAGTATTCCTTGTCGGTGGGATGTGTGACGCGCCATGCATCGCTCACGCACCAGCCTGCCGCCCATCTGTTAAGGGCTTCTGCTTGTTTCCTACATCCTACTCCCTGCAATGGGGGATGTGACCTATCCAGCTCAATATCCATCACCGCATTGAAGTCGCCTCCCAATACCTAGGGGTATACTTCCCACCCCACCAGTATCGTACTCAATATGTCGAGGAATTTATCCTGCTCTGTATTTGGCGCATACACGCTACCCAACACCACATGTTCGCCATCCAGGAGACCATGCAGCAATACATATCTACCATTTATATCTATTCTGTGCTCCAGCAGCCTGAACGGGGTGCCGTTCCGAACCCAAATCGCGGTGCCCCTGGCAAAAGCCGAGTAGGTCGTGAAAAATAGCTGCCCTCTCCACTTTCTCTGGAGTTTTGCGGCTTCTGATTGCGTTAAGTGGGATTCTTGAAGAAACACTATGTGTGCCTTCCTGCGATTCAATTGTGCTAAGATTCTATGCCTCTTGTGTATAGAGCCTAGTCCTCTGACATTCCAGGAGATGCACTTATATGCATTAGGCTGTGCCATAGATTTTAACAAACCCTGATTGCCCTTGTAACCCTCTTCCTGCCTGCCGATCAGTTAACTTACTAAATCCCCTTGAGACTGCAAAACTTATAAACATTCCCAATACTAGGTTCCCCCGGTAACCAATAGAGGACCAAACCAAATAACAAAACATAACAACATTTCCATTTGTCATATAACTTTGTGCATTTGCCTTAGGGGGGTGGCCACCCCCAATCTCTCACTGCGCTGCATTCGATTGCAGCGTATTAGCAAGTGCGGCCCTCCAACCCAGGCCCCTTCTCCATTCAATCATAGTGGTCATACAAACCGTCCCATTTTAGCACTCAGTGCGTTGCGTTCTCAATCACCGGGCAGTGTCTTTCTATCCCCGTTGTGTTACAGTTCTCAGCCCATGTAATCGTTTACCAGTTGCGGGGTGACCATAGCGAACAGTGCCATACTGTGTTCCGAGTCAGAACGTGCGCTTGCATCTGCCGAGGAGTGCACCATTTCCGCGACGGATGTAGCATCATGTTCCGCCAGTGCCGCCGCTGTCAGTAAGGCATTATGTTGGCTTTCTGTGATTTGCTCCAGTGAGGGGCTCGTGCTCGTTCCGGTTCCTGCCTTTCGGGGTCTGCCTGACCTTTCAGCTCCAGAGCCGCGGCACTGAGTACTCGCCCGTCGCCCTGTTTGCGAGGAACCCTGTGACGCTGATGGTGTCATAGTGATTTCCACCCATTCTGCCACCTCTTCTGGGTTATCAAAAAATAACGCCTTTTGCTTGTACATAACTTTGAGTCGGGCGGGAAATAATAGTGCGTATTTCAGGCCATGAGACCGCAGTTTCTTCTTTGCTTCCTGAAACGTGGCCCTCGCTTTCTGTACTGCCAGTGTAAAGTTCGGGTACAAGGAGATTGTCTTGTTTTCATATTTTATTGGTGCTTTTTCCCTCGCCGCCCGTAGTATGGTATCCCGGTCTTTATAATTCAGGATTCTTGATATTAGAGTCCGCGGCGGAGCCCCCGGTGGGGGAGGCCGGGACGGCACTCTATGGGCCCGCTCTACGCTGTAGTGCTCCGTGATGCCTTCTCTCGCCACCTGCTCTTTAAGCCATCTTTCCACAAACTGGGTGGGGTTCGTACCTTCGCTTTTCTCCGGCAGTCCCAAAATTCGGACGTTGTTCCGGCGGGATCTTCCCTCTGCATCATCCACCCTTTCCTGTAGTCCTTTGAGTTGCCTCTGCAGGTGTTCGATTTGTGTGGTGTGCTCCGTTTGCTGCGGTATCAGGTCGTCTAGTGCGATTCGGTTGGTTCTGACCTTGTCTGCCAATTTAGCGTGGTCTGCTTTCAGCAGAGTGAAGCTAGTGGTCAAGGCGCCTATTTGCGATTCTATCGCCACTCTTGAGTCCCTTATCTCTTTGAGAATCAGGTCCAGCTTATCCGCTTTACCGCTCTGTTCTATGGGAGGTATCCCTTCCTCACCATTGTCCTGCGTCATGACGTCGCGCCGACCATCATCTGAATCCTCCGGCACCGGGGGGCCCGATGACTTGGTCCTTGGACGCCCCATGGTCGCATATGCCAACAAATTCTTTTGGCTCGTTCCGCTTGTTCGTTGGGCTTCTGGACTTGATCACAGATCAGGGCAAGTCCGTTCCCGTTGGGTAATTTAATCTAGCGTTAAGCGACCTTCTCTTCGTACTGCGGTATGTAGGAGTGCAACCACAGCTCCCTTGTAAGTCCCTTCTTGTTCAGTTTGTATTGCCTGTGGCCAGGGCAGCGTATCCCAGCCGCTATGTATCCGTCCTAGGTCCTGGGATCAGGAGATCAGCTCACCCCCCGGTGCAGTCTATCATGCCCAGCGCCCCTTCTGGGCCTGTCTTTCCAGATCTGCATCCATTTTATGCCGGTTCCCTTCTTGAGGGCCACTCCGTGCTCCTAGTCCGCTCGCCGTGTTGTTCCCCTTCCGCTCTGGTAACTTGCTGTTCCGCTGATCACCTTCAGCTCCGCCGCAGTCTACAAGTCTTCAGACTATTGCCCAACTGCAAATGTGTGCGCCTTGGACTATACCTCGTATTCCACTCCAGCTGCCTCGCATTCCCTTTCTTTACCGCCTCATGACGCAGCAGTGTCCCCGTAGTCCTTTGCTCCTTATTGTGAGGCGCCGTCTGTCTCCATGCGTCCCCAGCTCTGCGTGTTCCCGTGTACCTCTCCTGATTCCTACAGGGGCCCTGAGCTTGTCTCTCCCTGTGGTCACGCACGAGCGTACAGTCTGCCCAGCATAGCCACCAGCGTGCCGGTATGAGCGACCCCGTTTGGTGCCGGGGAACCGATTCTGTTCGCACTTTCCCAGGCTGATGTCGCGCTCCCCCAGTTCCCAGTGACCCGAGGGGCGCAGTCTGCAGGTCGGCGGCCACGTACCTTGCAGTATTACAATCTGCCTCCGTCTTCGTTATTCCGGAGCGCCCGCCATTTTGACTCCGCCAGTCTTCGCTTCGGCACCGCTTATACTCCGGTCGTGGCCATCTTCCTTTTATCTGGGCTGAGGTCGCCGTCCAGTATATCAGGGAGGAGCCGGTCCTCCGCTGGGCATTCGCTCGCCGTATCACCGCTGGGCTCCCCGTTCTCCGTCACTGCTTGGTGGCGCCTCCCGCTGCTGGTACCTCACGGAGGGCTATGTTCATGGCGCTTCTCCCCCTCGCAGTGCAGTAGTTTCGCTGTCCCCGTGTGCCGGCGCTACTCCGCCACAGCACACATGCCTTTAGCAGTGTAGACGGCTGCAGCACCACAGGATTTTTGACAAAGTGTCGGGGCCTGGTCTGGAGCTCCGCTATTCCGTGTCCGCCATACTCGGCGGTTGGCCACGCCCCCCCTATCCTGCCACTTAAGGGGTACCTCAGCAGCTGTGATTACTCCGGTATTCAAGCTACTTTCAAATGGGAGTTACTTGATGCTGAACAATCATGGTTGTTGTGGCATGCTTCTGGGCATCGCATATCTGGTAACCGTGAGCTCCAGGGTTACTTGCTATATGCAAGTATTGTTTCCACCGACACATGCAGTCAGGGAGGCGCCGTTATGGCCTTCACTAAATGTTTCTCTTATACGGTTTGATACTCTGAGCAGAATGAAAGCCATGCTTCTACAGAAAACCGTGCCCTTAACCTCCGCCCGGGACACTTTTGATCTCCAGATCGCAAGGTCCTCGGCCGAGATACAGACACTCATACGTACGAACTGCCCCTTCCATTTCGCAGAAATGGTGAATAGTTTGTTTAACATGTCTGCTACAACGGGTATATTACACCTATTTAAGACCATAGGTTCGGGACTGTTAGCACCTTTCAGACGGTTCTCGGAGTTATACCAAACTTTATACACTCCGTATTCGGAAGCATTTTTGGAGGGCTTCTGGTGATCCTGTTTCTAATAGCAGGTATCCTGATTGTAATTTTTCTGCTCCGCAATGGACGTCCCAGTCACCAAAGAGATGGAAACAGTGCTCCTGGAGCGCAAATACCAGGTCGCATGGTACAACATCTGGGCACACCTCGCCTGTGAGAACTGAGTGCATCTTGGTTCCTGTCATTTAGACCAGTCTGGAAGTACTGCATCTTACCTGTTCTCCAATGCCTGTTCTGCGGAGAAGAATGCGTGTTGGATCTCTGTCTGACACTTCCATCGATTGCGCAACCAGACGTTGATGCACTACTGGCCCCGATAACGGCCCATGTTCTGCAGTGTCCCCAGCGTATTCCAATGTTGATGGCGGCATTCTCCACAGGAAGTTTCTGCTCCTGTAGGAATGGATACCGGCTCCTCCACTGACACCAAGGCCTTGGATGGAGCACAGGCTGCTCCAGCATCGGCTGCAGGCAGTACGGAAGATCATCTGTGCTCAATTGATGTACTCTGCGAGGTGTTACAGGGATCGTCGTCTGCGGAGGCAGGCAACAGCAACGTTGCGTCTACTAGCCAGAACACATAAACATTTGGCTCATAGTGTGCTGGGGAAAAACTAAATTTGAAACTCCAAAACAAATTGACACTTTTTATGACCTGCATGGCTTTCCGATGCTTGTAGTTGTTCGAACTATATAAACAGACATATTAGAGCTATGGCTTGAGTGACAATTTTTCTGTTTAGCGCTTTTTAGAGTTTTTAAAACATTTTTTTAAATTGTTTAGCAGAACTATGGTTTTTACTAAATATGTTTGCGTAGCAGTATCTAGACAGGTAGTACGTTCGAATTAGATTATGTCGTCCAGCTGGATGAGGAGTGGGTGTTATATTCCATATAGGTACCCCAATATAGGCTCGGGTAATATCCCAACCTTTCACCTATATTCATCCCTACACTACATACATAACGGGCTGCTAGGACTGACCTTTTACCTAGTTATGGTACTGTTTACAGAACGTGGGGTTTTCCCTGACCAAACAGCCTCATACATTATGCATGAGGATCCTTGGATTCTTGGAATCTCAGCAGGGCTACCATCTCCTGCATAATAACTATGTACAAGGTTAATTCCCGACGTCATCCTTAGTCACCCTTAGTCCGACAATGGCACAGCAAGGTAGAACCCCTGGGGATACCTTTGGGTATATAAACATCACATCTTGCTGAGATAGGGGGAGGAGATAAGGACTTCCATGCCGACACACTGAGGCGAGACGCTGAAGCCCCTGCATGCAGATACTCCAGCTCGCAGTGGTCTGACATCCCTTGCGGTGTGTCCAACCCGAGACCAGAACGGGGTCCCACAGTTTCTCACTTTAGGTAATGGGGGTTGACTTTATCCTAGAGGGATTCTTGGCTTAACACCTACACTTAGGTACATCTAGTTAGAGAAGCATCGTAGGAGTACGCATTTTATTATCATGTATTTTATGTACTTACCTGTATTCATGGTTATAGCAAAATCATAGAACTCTACCATCCTTTTACTTTCCTAGTGCTTCTAATCATCTATATCTGTTACTGTCTAATGATTGTTCCAGCACACCTATTTTACACTACAATAACGACTGTTCAATAAATACTTATTGAAAACGTTCCTACTGTTTATTCTGTGTATCTCTCTGAGACTAAGTGAGCATGAGTGACTGAACGAAAAGTAGTACACTGCTTCCACAGTCCTGAGGGATCAGGGTTGTCATGTTCGATGGTTGCCAAGAACTATTCTCTCCTTGGTAAGAGGAGTTTCTAGTGGCACTGTGAGCTAGCTGGTACACAGGCTAACATACCCAGTGGTGGTGCACAGAATAAGTCTGGCACCAATCCTACAGTGTATGTTGTCTAAACGCGCAGATCCTGTATAGGACACGACACCACCCCTCAGAGACACACAAAGTATTATTTGTTACGCGCTGTCTCCATGAAATCAAATTTACCAGTCTTGTGCCCCACAGTTACCATTGCTAAACAATTACGGGTGACTCAGACCACGATGGACCCGTTTGCTAGTCTTCATGCAGATCTCCACAAAGGTAAATTTCCCTCTCCACAAGGGTCCATTTCAATCTCCACAAGGGTTCCTTTCCCCACTGCTAGTTCATAGCAATTAAACGCTGCAAGTTCACTCCAATTATACGCTGCCTGTACACTTAAATGCTGCCATTTGACTTAAATAAACAGATTGATTGCCCAGCATTTCTCTTGACTGTGGACTGTCCGATGTACAAGACACTGGTGGGGCTTCCAGGGCATATCTCTCTCCTTCATGCTTCAATTTCTTTTCCTCATCATATTCCTCCTAGTTTCTTCAGTAGTTTCTTGATTTCCAAATCCTTAAACCTTGTTCCTTATGCGTGGTTCCGTTTCTTACTCGTCACAAGTGTTGTATTCGAAGATAGGCACTTGTAGGCAAGTATTCAGGTAGCCAGAAATGTAGATTATAAGAAGAAGGTTTATTGAGTAAGATAAGACTTAGCTACAGGTAAGAAGTAAGAAAGTAAATAGCCCCACCAGGAGCAGCATCCTTGCTGCTCAGTCCACTCTCTCCAACTGACATTCATCCACACCAGGCCATCCATGACATCGCACTCACACTGGCTGAGCAGCAGGGAACTGGTAATTAAGGAGAGGATGCACAGCAACAACAAAGTCACAAGTGATACTCACTATAGTCCAGCTTTACAAGGTCACAGAAAATGTGGAAAGAATTCTGACATGACCAGTCAGAGACTTTGTAGCCAACGCCAAGCTCCATCTCTATGAGAAAAGGTCTTCATTTTCAACAGCAGTGGACGGAGCTGCTAAAAGTTTAAATGTGCACAGAACGCCACACGCACCTAGCACTCTTTGGTACTGTTTTAGAATCAAATGAATGAATGAATGGTTTAGAAAAAATGATCCCTAGCAATATTCGGGCAGAGGAGACAGTGAGTTTCCTGGGAGGGGCGGGGACAGCTGTACAGCAGGCAGCTGATAATTACCATAATCACTGACATCCCAGGAATTGACATCACAGGGTGTTGTTACAAATACCCACAACAACATTGACTACTATAACCTCAAATTAAATATGAAGGCCCAAATATTTCTGAATTAGATACATCTTATGTACACTTTTACTGAACAGTTACAATTAATTCCATTTATCCCCAAAAGAAACATCACTTCTGCAAGCAAAAGTTTACTTTTCAGGTTGCATGGTAGAGATGTGCATCATACACATTTCACTCTAATGCCATGGCACCCAGGTAGTGTCTAAGTACTATTATGTAAAAATACAGCACCTGCACAAACATATATAAATATACCTATCTTTAGGATATTGATCCCCGTTAGAAATTGGGTTACTGGTTGACTGGGGTGTGAGCCCACATTCCTAGTCAGGGCAAGGCACAAGCAAACCCCAAATTAACCTGTGCTCAACCCCCTGGTAGCTTGGCACAGAGCAGTCAGTCTTAACTTAGAGGCAGTGTGTAACGTATTTGTGCAACACTTTACACAGTGAAACAGTGAACACACCATACAAAAAATCTCACACCAGGTTAGAAAAATAGGGCAAAATGTAATAAATAAAACCAAGACCACAGCAAATATCCAATCAGTAGAACCAGTGTTATGAATTCTTAAAGAATAAACTGCAAATTAGCTCCTAAAAGCATAAAGCGCCAACCATGGCTAGGCTATTTGGTGGTGCTGGTCCAGGTCAAGGTCAGAAGATCAAGCCTTCTCAAATTTTGTGCCAAGAGTCCTTTTTGCGTTAGAGAGAGTTGCGAGGAGCAAGGAGAGAATCGTGGGTGGCAGTTGGCGTGGCGCGAGGAGCAGGGCAGGCATCATGGACGGGCGGGCTGGAGCTTTGCGTTGGCAGTCCCCTGCGGGCTGTCGATGCTGCTGTGCGGAGATGAGCTGGCGGCGGATCACACTGATGTTCAGTGCAAGCATGCGGTTCTAGTGCGAACGGGCCCGTTCATGGTCACGAAGAACCCAAAAGCTTGATTTCAAGAGCTCGAGAGCCACACCAAGGTTCCAGGACCCGAGAGGCACCACTTGGAGGTCAAGAACTCGCTGAAGACGGGTCCAGGAGCTGTTGGGGAGCCTTTTATGTCCCTGAGGCTCAGATCAGAAGGCCAGCAGACTAGCCCTTTGGGTCACTCTGGGGTCCTGGGTTCAAGGTGAGCAGGAGATCTAGTTCTTCTTCTTCCCCAGGTGAAAGGGCAGCAGGCACGAGGTCAGCACAGCAGGGCAGCAGTTCATTCAGAGCAGCAGTCCAGCAGAGTGGCAGTCCTTGTAGCATCACAGCAGTCGTCTTTCCTGGCAGAATATCCACAGGTCCAGAAGTGTACTGAAGAGTTGGCATCTGAGGTCCCCTTTTTATACCATGGTGCCATGGTTTTGGAAGCTGGGAGAAGCTTCTAGACAGTGTCTTTGAAGTGCATGGAATTCCCTACCTCCCCTGGCTCCAAGCTGGTTGAAGTGACAATGCAGGGTCATTAAGCTCTTTGTGTGGAGACAGGACACAGCCTATTCATGTGTAAGTAAAACTAGGCCCAGCTTCTAGCTTTCATCCTGCCAGTGATGACCCATCCAGGCACACTAAGCTCTCTATTGTGTGTGGCTGTCTAAGAGAACTACACAAAGCCCAACTGCCAACTACACGTAGTCATGTGACAAGAGACAGGCTGCAGGCACCAAATGGCTAAGGCAAGAAAATGCCAACTTTCTAAAAGTGGCATATCCAGAATTGTAACTTAAAATCCGACTTTACTTGTGGAGGGGTCCACCATCACCACGTAGTCCCCAGCTAGGCGTTTCAGTTTAGCTTGTTGTTGTTATATTTCTTTTCCTTTTCAGGGCGACAGATGCTTCAGTTCCGGAAGTATAGGGCGGGGGGAGGCAGGGCGGGGAGGGCGGGGACCGTTGTCCTCTGGGTAGTTTTAGATTTGAATTTGCCATGGTCTCCTTTTCTTACGATCTACAGCACTTTGACACTTGTTCACCGAACTGACACCGCAAGAACGTACAACACACAGCACGCACCGCGACTACGCGTTTGTATTGAATTGCACCATGCCCACTGGGGCCCATTGCCCTTTGGCCCACTCATCACACATGCCAGCCACGGTACAGATGTCCACCTCGGGTAAGAGTCTCCACGTTCTGTCCTGGAATGTGAACGGACTACTGGATCGCATCAAGCGAACGGCGGTCCTCAAATACGGCCAACGCCACGCGCCTGACATACTCCTGCTCCAAGAGACCCACCTCCTAGGGACCCAATGCCTCTTCCTCGCACGATACGGTTTTGATAGGGTGTGGCATTCTGGTTTCGAGCGCGGTTCGCAAGGGGGTTGCAATCCTACTGCGGCGAGGAATCCCCTTCACTCCTGGTCACATCGCGACGGATCCCTAAGGCTGGTTTGTGACCATGTCCGGGAAGCTAGAGGGGTGCACCCTTAACCTGGCGTCCATATATGTCCCACCCGCTACGCTCACCTCCACCCTGCAACACCTCACGGACACACTCTCCTCCCTACCTATGGGGCGGACGGTGATTGGGGGAGACTTCAAAGCAGTTATGCAACCAACAATTGACGCGACCGGCATACCTTCCCCAATGAGACTAGCCCATGCAAAGAAATTGACAGCCTGGGCGGCTACCCTCGGCATGTGTGATGTCTGGAGGATCTGGAATCCCGAGGCGCTCAGTACACTCATACCTCAGCGGCCCACCACACGCACTCTTGTATTGACCTGATCCTCCTGCCTGCCCCCGACTGAAACAGGGTATCCAATATTGCTATCCTTCCCCGGGGAATCTTGGACCACTCAGCCCTATCTCTGCACCTGGGTGGAGCCTCAGACACGACCCAGATGGGGTGGAGGCTAAATGCGTGGTTCCTACAGGACAAAGAAGTCAGGAAGGCGATAGAGGTGGAGCTGCGCCACTATTTCCTTACTAATCAGGGATCGGTCCTCACCCCGGGCACCCTCTGGGAGGCAAGTAAAGCCACCATCCGTGGAGTAGCCAGGGGTCGGGTGCACGCGAACCGATTGGCGCAGAACGATCGCCTGACCCTTCTCGAGGCACAAGCAACACGGCTGGAAACAACCCTAACTGGAACCCCCGATGTTCACTATGACAGGCAACTCGCGATCATTCGAGAGGAGATCAAACAGATCTCCATGGAGTCGGCCAAAATGCTGTGGCACTCCTCCGTGGCCCGAGTGTACGGATGGGGCGATAAAAACAGGAGGCTGCTACACAGGTTAGTTTCCTACCCGCTAGCCAATAGGATAGTCCCAGAAGTCCAAGACAACTTGGGCAACATCCAACACACATCACCTGCAATCGCACAGGCGTTTGCTGACCACTATGCCCAGTTATACTCCGCTCGCGCACCGGAGGCTACCCTCCTGGACATGCTCTGCCAGACAGGGGTCCAGCTCCCTCGCCTCACCGAGGAGGAGGCGGCGGACTTGGACCTCCCCATTACCCCAGAGGAGATACACGGCGTGATCTCCTTGCTGAAGGCCGGGAAAACTCCGGGGCCCGACGGCTTCCCGCAAGAATACTACACGGCTTACCGGGACTTGCTGGTTCCCCATCTCATACACCTCTACCAACACGTTGCTGAGGTCTGCTCCTTCCCTCCCGAGACTGACGTGGCGACTATTGTCGTGATTCCCAAGACCCAACCTCCCTCTCCTGTTTGCGCGGACTACTGCCCAATTTCACTTATTAACACGGAGATAAAAATATATGCCACGATCCTAGCCCAGCGGCTCCGTCCCCTTCTCCACAAGATGGTCCACTCGGATCAGTGCGGCTTCATGCCAGCACGGAGCACCAGACACTGCCTAAGACGCCTCCACCTGGTCCTAGCCAACCGCCAGCTCCTAACACCCTATCTCGTGCTCCTTCTTGTCGACTTTGAAAAAGCCTACGACACGGTGGACTGGCATTACCTGGAGGACGTCCTGCAGATGATGGGTCTTGGACAACAATTCCGACGCCTTGTCCAGGTCCTCTACTCCAACTCCAGGGCCAGGGTACTGACCAACGGAGCCCTTTCGAAGGCGTTCCCAATTCAGAGAGGCACGAGGCAGGGATGTCCCCTTTCGCCCCTCCTATTTGCACTGGCAATGGAGCCCTTGGCCTGTCTCATTCGATCCGACACCAGATCCAAAGCTGGGCTTGGGGAAACCACCACACCGACAAAATCGCCTTGTATGCGGACAATGTCCAGCTCTACCTGGCGGACCCGGCCAGCTCTGGCCCTAGATGCCTCGAGGTCCTCCAGGCCTTTGAGAACGTCTCGGGCCTCCGACTCAACCCAGCAAAATCAACTCTAGTGCCCCTCCACCTCTCTAGGGAGTGCTTTGACTGGCAGTCAACCATCCCCATCAGGAGACAGTCATTCAAATATTTAGGGATATGGGTCGCTCTGCTTCCCGAGTTGGAATGGGCATTGAACATTACCCCGTTGGTCCAAAAAGCCAATGCCGATCTCAAGCGCTGGCAAACCTTGCCACTCAACCCACTCGGGAGAATAGCGTTGTTCAAGATGATGATCCTTCCGCGCTTCTTATACATCATTCAGAATACCACTTTCCACTTCCCGCGCAGCTGGTTTAAGGAGATAGATGGGAGGAGCGAGACCCCGTATCGCTCTCGCCCGATGCAGGATCCCACCCTTCGATGGAGACATGGGTATGACTGATCTCCACCAATACTACCTGGCCACCCAGCTCCTTGTAATTCACAATTGGTTTACCGGGGGTTGGTCTGACCCGGCCTACAAAACGGAGCTCAGGGACATGGACTTCCCCCAAATACAAGCATACTTATATGGGAGCCCAATACCCATAGCGATACCGCTGATAACCAGAGCGGTCCTGGTGGCTTGGCGCACGGCCCTGAGGCACACGCGCTGGGACAAACAACTGAGCCAACACACACCTCTCTGGCGTGGCAAGTGGTTGAGAGAGGTGGCGGCACTCACGGGGTTCAAACAATGGGACCACATAGGTATCTCACTGCTGGGCGACGTTTGGGCTGGCGACCACATTAGGACATTCCAGGACCTACAGGTGCGCTATACTCTCCACACCTCGCAATTTTATAAATATTTGCAGCTCCGTCATGCCCTCAATGCACACATTTCAACAGGCACGCCACTCCCCGAATTCAGCCCACTAGAAGCTCAGGTCATGATGGGGAACCTGGGGAGGAGAGGGGTGTCCTGAATATATCGTACCCTTGTCAACAATGGCCCGGCAACACTCGATTCACTCAGGACCCGCTTGGAGGGTTGGGTTGGTCCACTGGAGGAGGAGGATTGGCGGGTCGCCCTTATGGCCCCCAAAACCATCACGACCTCAGCCAGACTCCGCCTTATTCAATTATACTATCTGCATGCGGCCTATCTTACCCCAGCACGCCTACACAGAGCAGGGTTGCGTTCCTCCCCAAACTGCATGCGCTGCGGCCAAGAACCGGTGGACTTCTATCACATGATTTGGACGTGCCCTAGCCTTGCCCCGTATTGGTCAGCAATAGAGTCCGAACTCACACAGGTCCTGGGATGGCCAGTTCCCCACGGCCCCATGCGTCTTATCCTGGGGGTGATGGACAGCCTGGACGGTTCTCGATCAGACAGACTATTCCTCAGGACAGCAATTGCGGTGGCCAAATGTGACATTGCAGCTACCTGGGCGCAAGCTAAATCCCCAAGCATAGCAAAATGGCGCCGGGGAGTGGACTGGTGTGTCGCACAAGAGAGACCCTTATTCGAGGCCCGGGGATGCTCAGCCAAGTACAACAGGGTCTGGGGCAAATGGTTAAATCAATTGGACTAATTAAACCAAAGCTCCCTTACGTGTACAATTGTAATGCTAATGAGTCAGGATGGTGCTTCCAACCACAGATTGTATGTATTCAAAACTAACAACTGCGGTAACTGTTTGTAACATCGATCAAATGTCTTGTGCTGTTAATGTGTTTGATCTTAAAATCAATAAAATTGATTGTCAAAAAAAAAAAAATCAGACTTTGCTGCCAGACAGGATTTTTAATTACAATTACAAAGACACCAAACATAAACTGATTACCTGTTTCCGGTTTCCATTTGGAAGTTACAGCTTATTAACATTAATGAGGTAACTCCAATGTAATCCTATGGGAGA
The DNA here is from genome assembly GCA_963921515.1 of Calotriton arnoldi. Taxonomy (NCBI): domain Eukaryota; kingdom Metazoa; phylum Chordata; class Amphibia; order Caudata; family Salamandridae; genus Calotriton; species Calotriton arnoldi. The sequence continues at coordinate 2,040,541 of CAWUFW010002282.1, read as the reverse complement.
GGTAGGCCATGCAATAGTGAAAACGAACAAAATAGTTTTTTACTACCAGGAAGTGTAAAACTTAAAAGCACATGTCCAACTTTTAAAATGCACTGCCCTCTGGCCGGTCTAGGGCCTACCTTAGAGGTGACTTATATGTATTTAAAAGGAAGGTTTGGGCCTGTCAAAAGGTTTATTTTAGCAGGTCGAAATGGCAGCTTAAAATTGCCCACAGAGGTTGCAATAGCAGACCTGAGACATATTTGAAAGGGCTACATAAGAGGGTGGCACAATCACTGCTGCAGGACCACTAGTAGCATTTATTTTTGCAGGCTCTGGGTACATATAGTACCACTTTACTAGGGTCTTACAAGAAGATTACATTTGTCAATTGTGTATAGGCCAATGTTACCATGTTTAAAGGAGTCACAACAAGCAATTTAGCACTGTTTAGCAGAGGTAAAGTGCACAGAGTCCTAAGGTCAGCAAAAATGGATGAGGAAGGCAAAATGTTTGGGGAGAAGACCATGCCAAGGTTGACAGGTGTAATACGAATATAGACAGATATCTGAGTGCTGGCCTGTCCTGAGCAACAATATCTTAGTTGTCTGGAATCCTGCCAAAAACTTGAGGATTTATACCATCCCACCACAAAAATTATATTCGGCTAATTATGCTAGCCTGCTCTTTCGTGTACAAACTCATTTACACCTGCAGCAGGCACTCGTTATGCCCTGACTGGGGAGGATTGCCACAGTAAAGATGAATGTGCTGTCACGTCTGCTTTATCTCTTCAGGCAGTACCACGCTGATCTCAGGGAAAGACATGCAGGAGCTCCCAATGGCGACCACTTCCTTTATTTGGGGGCAGGTGGATGTAAGAGGTTGTGTGCTGCTAGTTAGTCTTGAATATTGAGGTGGCCTTACATAAATACTTGGCAAACAATATTGAAGGTAGAGGTCCCACTACACAGTTAGGAAAGGCCATGGGAGGACATCTTCTCCATGTGTCAGAGCTTCCAAAACAGGAAATCTATGTATAACAAATGCTGCTGTGGCACATTACCAGGATGTAAACAAAGAAAGTGTTTAAAAAGAAATGCTGGTGAGTAAGCAAGATGGGTACGACCTACACCTTTGGCGGTCATGCCCTGTTATACAAACTATCTGAAAGAACGTCTTAAGACATATCAAGCTCACTTTGCATTTCCTTCTACCACTGTACCCAGCCACGGTAATCCTAGATCTAAAGCTGATTGCAGTAAAGAGTATTTCGTAGGGAGATTGGAGACTTATAACGGACATGCTATCAGCTGCCAAGTAGCGAATAGCCTTGAAATGGAATAGTTTCCAATGTTCCATGTATCTAGGAACGGTCAGGCAAAATGTGGGCACTCTTGGCGATGGAGAAATGTACCTGGGACCCATATGATTTAAAGGGAAGGTTAGAGAAAACGTGGAAACCACAACTAGACTAATGAATGGAGGCCTCAGCCACTCTTGCATGTTCATGGTCACTTAGATCTGTAGGGATAGCAAAGGCTTAATTAGAGAGGAAGGCTGGGAATAGTGATATTAAAGAGAAGTGTCATAAGATTGCTTGCTGGACTGAGCTCGCTGGGAGACGAATCCAATATTCCAGTTGGGGTCTTTTTGTGGACGGACATAGGGACAGGTCTCACCGGGGAGTTGGGGGGGGTGGGTCCTTCAGGCTAAATACATGCTCTACTCTCCACAATGTATATGGTATCAGATCTACTCTCCATTGTCCATTGTATTTACTGCAGCCACCTAATGCATCCAGGATCTGCGATAGCTTTAACTGGTTCATATGTGCCTCAGCAGCCTCTCCATCCCAGCAATACCGACCTATGCTGCTATAACCTCCAACATACTGAGCAAGCCTCATGCTTTGTAGTAGTCAAATTAGATCTTCTGAGGAGAGGACTAGCCAAAGTCAGAGCAGCCACACAGGTCAACATTCAGAATTTGTGGATTGGAAATGGTGGCCGACAATCTGGGAATGCCTCAGTTTTGAACCACTAAACTTAGGCTTGGCCCTTACACCGTTTAGGAAACGTCACTGCTGACACATATTGTTTGAGGGAAAACACTCCTGTTTCACGTTTTACTATGGTAGTGTCAGAAAGCCAACCATAAGATTTCCAAAATAATGAAATGTTTTAAAAATGTCAACTTTGTTCTAAAGAGCTGGTGAGGGAGCTCTTGTGACACCTTTGACTGCAGGTGCACTTGAGAGAAGAATGAACTGTGGCGAATTCTGTCAAGTATCCTGTTCTGTAAATATATAATGTACACTTTTCATTCAAACTTTAGAAACCTCAGAGCAGTGGATCAGAGATTTATGTGGCAAGTTCATTTTTCCTATCTTCACAAACTTAATTCTGTTATGATTAATTAATTGTGGAATCTCCGAAGCCCTTGCCATTAAAGGGCTAGCTACATGGAAAATTGAGTAAATTCTGCAACCCTTCGTGGATTTTAAGGTACTTGACATTTAGTGAAAAAACTTTAGCATGGCAGCCCTAACATATTCATGTCTAAGAAGCTACAAGTATTGTACTGTATTGTATTTATATAGCGCTTACTACCCTGGACGAGGCGTCTAAGTACTTTTCAGCAAGTACCACGCTACTCCGGAACCCAAAAAGGATTAGTGGTGGATTAGTATAGTGAAATTTGAGTTAATTTAAGTGGTGGACATGCAAGTCTGTTAGTTGGATTGAAAAGGATAATGGGGGGATAGAAGAGGGAAGAGTCTAGAAAGTGTTTATTGGGAGATCACAGTAGTAAGATGAGGTTTGGAATGAGTATAAGGAGAGATGGAGGAGGGAAGAATCTCTAGAAATAGATTAGGAAGATCATAATAGTAAAATTAGTTTTGGGATGAGTCAAAGGAGGAATAGGTGAGGGAAGAATTTAGATGGGTTGTTTGGGAGATCATAGTATTAAAATGAGGTTTGGGGTGATCAAAGGAGGGATAGAGAAGGGAAGAGTCTAGAAAGGGTTATTTTGGAGATCATAGTAGTAGATCGAGGTTTGGGTTGAGTCAGAAAGTGGAGGAGAATATATTGAGAGAGGTATAGGGTGAAATATATGGTAGTGCGTTGGAAACAACATAGCTAAAACTCATTCGCAAAGACAATATCTCTTGCATAGGCGAGACCTATTGGCTTTGCCAATGGTTGTTTTCATTCAACTTTATGGTCCGCTTATATTATGTGTGTGTGTGCTGGGGAGCGGCCCCTTGGGCAAGGTCGCTCCCCATTTTTAGGAACCTTTTATTGCAGCTTTGCGTGCTCCCCCCAACTCTGGGAAAGTTTTTAGGCCGATCTTCCCCCCCAGGGGGACAGACACATACTAGAAACCAGGGATTATATGTAAGGGGACCTTAGTCAAGAGTAACTCCCCAGTACTGCCTACACATGTCCTTTGTTTTCTACTCTCACTGGGGGTGATCAGACTTTTCTTAGGTCAATCTGCCCATGAGAGGGAGGTAGAAAACCACTAGACACCCGAGACTAAGTTTCTTTGTGTGTGAACTGATATTTGTCTGGTGGTGTGTGTGTGTACTGGCGTTTTGCTAGAGGTGTGTGTGGACTGGTGTGTGGCTGGCGTTTGGTTGCTGGTGTGTTTGAACTGGAGTTTTTGCTGGTGGTGTGTGTGGACTGGCTTCTGGCAGGCGATGTGTGTGGCTGGCATTTCGATGGTGGTGTGTGTGAACTGGTGTTTGACTTGTATTTGGCTGCTGGCTAGGGTAAGGGTCATTCCCCTCTGGCATGCCAATTTCTTGCCTTTGCTTTTTGCCCTCCTTTGGGGCAGATCGGACGTTTGTGATGCCGATCGAAGCCTAGGGGCAGACTTCATAGCGTTTTATAATGTTAACTGTTTTATTTCTTGTCATAATTTGCATTTGTAATCTTAATGTTTTATTTCTCCTTTTTATTGTAGTGCAAAGCTTTTGATTTCCTTGGTGGTGACTCCTGCTTGCGGTTTCGGCAATGGTAGATCATGCGTTTGGTAAGGAAACGTTTTTGTAATCTTTACTTCAAATGAGTATCATTGCCCTGCTTGAATTCTTTTGTTTTAACGGTTGTAATAATTGCAGCATATTTAGCTTATGATTTTGTTTTATTATTCATGTTTGGATTTGTGCAAGATCTGTATTGTGTTATCTTGTGTGTAATCTATTTTTGTTTTTCCTTTCTAGTGGGATATCATTGGTGCTTGCTCTGACTGTGCAGAGTAGGTGCAGTGGAAGCTCAGTCTAGATGTCTGTGGCAAGTGAGAAGTATCTTTTTACAGTATCAAGTTCATTGTGTGGACTGTATTGATAGTTTTTTTCCAGATCATATGTCAGTAGTAATATTTACTGTTTGATAAAGCTGAGTTAAGTTCTAATTTGACACAGAGTTGTTTTTTGTTGTTTTGTTTGTTGTGTTAGTTTCATAAGTAGGCATTATGGCTGCCTGCAAGCTGACCGCTCAGCAGGTTGCAGGTTTGCTTTTTGAGTCTGCCTCTGAACATGGCTCTGAGATGGACTATGCATCTGAGGCAGAGAGCCAATTTGAAGATTCTGGCAGTGAAGAATAAATTACTTACATTAGGTAATGATGTATCTGTAAGAGACATATGTTAGTTGTAGATTCCTTACCTTAGAATTTCCCCCAGGCGTCAGTCTGGATCCGGAGAATTTTCTTTAGCAGTACCTCTGCGTGTCGGTAGGTGGCGTCGGTCGACTTCGCGTCCGTCGTCACCGGGATGGCGTCGCAGTGCCTACTTAGATGCCGCCCCTGCACGCTGACGTCAGTTCTCACACGACTTTTCACGCCAGAAGCACAGAGCCATGCAAGACACTGACCACTGGTGCGCCACAGCTAGGGACCTGTTTGGGAGTCCCTATCCCTAGAAATCAGTTCGTAGAGCGGGGAGGACGGGTGGGGCGGTAAGGATCTACAACTAACATATGTCTCTTACAGATACATCATTACCGAAGGACTTGTTCATCTGAAAGAGACAGTTAGTTGTAGATTCCTTACCTTAGAATAGATACCCCAGCAATACCATCCCCGGAGGAGGGTCTGTGAACCATATTCAGACAAAAAAGTCCTGGAGGACCGAACGGGCAAAATAGCAGTCCCTCCGGACTTGGCTGTCCAGGCAGTAATGTCTGGTAAAAGTGTGCAGAGATGCCCACGTTGCCGCTTGGCAGATATCACGGTGTGGGACTCCACATGCTAATGCAGTGGTTGCTGCCGTAGCCCTAGTGGAATGAGCACACAACCCCACTGGAGGATCCTTCTTAGCTAAAGCATAGCAGATCTTTATACAAAGGACAACCCATCGAGAGATGGTACGTTTTTGAACAGCCCGGCCTTTCTTGGCACCTACATATCCAAAACTGCTGACATTGCACGTTCTCTTCGGTGGCAAACAGATCTAACCAAGGCTCTCCCCACCGCTGAAAGAGACCTTGCACCACCTCAGAGTGAAGGCGCCATTCGTGATCGACCAAGCACCGACGGCTGAGCTCGTCCGCCCTGGCATTCAGAGAACCCGCCAGGTGTTGAACCACCAGGGTCATGCCCTGATGTTCCAGCCATGTCCAGAGGCGAAGAGCCTCCTGACAAAGGGTCCACGACCCCACCCTGCCCTGTTTGTTGCAGTACCACATGGCGGTGGTGTTGTCTGTGAACACCTGCACCACTTTCCCTTTGAGAGAGGGAAGGAATGCCTTCAGTGCCAGTCAGATCGCCCGGAGCTCCAACTGGTTGATAAGGAGCCCGGACTCCACTGGAGACCAGACTCCTCTGATCTCCGCCTCCCCCAGATGGCCGCCCCATCCGTGGGGTGACGCATCTGTCACCACCGTTAGATCTGGTTGGGGAAGGGAGAGGGATCTGCTGCTGACCCAATCTTGGTTCGTTAGCCACCAATGCAGTTGTTGTGCAGTTCTCTGAGATCTGAACATAGTCGGAAAGATTCCCCTGATGCTGCGCCCACTGGAACTTCAGGTCCCACTGCAGAGCCCGCATATGCCATCTGGCACGATCCACTAGCAGGATGAAGGAGGCCATGAGGCCCAGCAGCCTCAGAGTCATTCTCAGCGAAATCCGGGATAGAGGCTGAAACATCGGTATCATAGCCCGAATATCCCGGACTTGCTGCTCGGGAAGATAGGCCCGAAACTGCACTGTGTCCAGAACAGCTCCAATGAAAGGGAGCCACTGAGAGGGAGTCAGGTGTGACTTTGGCGTGTTTATAGTGAACCCCAGCGAATACAGGAGGTCCGCTGTAGTCTGGAGGTGGGAGACGACAGCCTGGGGCGAGCCCGCCTTTAAGGAGAAGACTGGAACCCTGATCTGCACAGATGAGCTGAGACCACCGCCATCACCTTTGTGAACACCCATGGGGCACTGGCAAGGCCAAAGGAGAGCACGGTAAACTGAAAGTGCTCGTGGCCAGTGGCGGCTAGTGACATTTGAAAGTGAGGCTTAAACGTTGTGGACGAGTGCTACGTTGCGATACATTTTTAAAACAAAGAATGGGCAAATGGAGCATTTAAGGCAAAATTGAGAGCAAGAAGGTTTATAAAGCAATTGTGAATCTGTAGACTTGAAATAGTTAAACACATTACAAAATACCCCAGATCCTTCTGCATTAAATATGTTCTACAGTCAAGTTACTGTGGTGTGCAAATCAGCTTTATTAGCTGTAATGAACAAGCGAGTCCTGTGGCTCAGCGGGTAACAGAATGAACATGCACGTCCACGCCACGTCTGAACTAAGCTGGTTTTACATTAGTCCGTGCATTGACTCTGTGGCTTTTAAGCGCTACAGTAATGCTCCAGTCCAGTGGTAGGGTTCTGATACACTAGAGTAGAATTTAGCATCATCTAAAAAGGTGAATGTGTCCTTGTGTAATGTAACTTTCTCATGTAAAGTGCTCCAATACTTTCTGGTTGAGTATACGGTATATAAAACTGCAAAAATAATAATATATACATATTTTTTAAATAGTTCGACCTCCCGTGTTTGTCCTATGCATGCCTGGTTGACACATGGTGCAGAATTGCATTGGCATCTGTAGCAGAGCGACATCAATGGAAAGAGGAGTCCAACGGCTGCTACGATCGGATCTATTCTACAAAAGCGCCAATTTGGAAATGCAGACAGTGTATTGTGAGGAAAACACATGCACAACCTCACACAGCTATGCTATCTCTTAGTCTTTCGAAAGCTCACTAAATCAGCTTTTTGAGCAGTAATTGAGCATGTGTTTGCTGCCAAAGCCTCACAGTACTACCAACTTTTGAATGTAGGGAACCAAGTTCAAATTGTGGCCTTGGCTCATAATCCTGTGTTTTCGGGCAAGTAAGTTTCCCTCTGTGCTTAAAAAGGAAAAAATGTAACGTAGCCTTCTTTGCGCTGTGATTAAGCAGTGGAGGGTTTCAAGAGCTAATTTCAACTTTGATACACGGGCTGACAACCGCTATCATTGTTTACAATGTACGCCATTTATCCAGAGTCTTACAAAGACCTAGGGGCCCACAAGCAGGGCTCTCCTGATTTCTCGATTGTACCTGCAGGTTGTCACACCACACAGACAAATTAAGCACAATATAAGCACTGGGACCAGTGCTTTAAATGGGAATAAATAAGTGCAGGTACTCATTAAAATGAGCTAGAGGTGTAGTGAGGGGGCGGGGCTAAAGGCAAGACATGATGATACTTCATGACTTCTACATTAGTTGCAGCACATACCAAAACACATGAGAAATGTGTTTATATAAACAAAGCAGGTTAACTCGTTACACAAAATGAAAGAGAAATGGAATAATAGGTTAACAGTTCCTTTTTTTGCAATAGTTGCACCTTCTTAATGTCATACTGTTAATTGCTGTTTGGCACAAAACTATATATTTTTCAGCACGTGAGTAGGAAGAAACTGAAAATACCCCCACGTCGAACCAAAACTCTTATGGCACAAAGCAAATGAAGCAAATCATCATGACCCTCCCCAGAAGATATCTCTGGTCTCTTCCATAGATCTATCCATTCATCCTTTCATCCTACCATTTACCTGCTGATGTCCGCCATTTAACATTTACAATCTGTCGTCTATTCAGTCTTTCATCCATCATTCAGTTTTTCACCATTCCGTCTGTCCACCCTTCATATACAAACCTATCCATTCATCTCCAAACCTATCCATTCATCCTGTCACTCATCCATCTCTTTATCCACCCTTTCGCTCATTCATCAATCCTTTCACTTATCTATCCATCAACACTTTCACTCCTTTATTCCATCCACCCTTTCATTCCATCCACCCTTTCATTCCATCCACCCTTTCACTCAATCCCTCCTTTCACTCATCCATCCTCCCTCCCTTTCATTCATCCTCCCTTTCATTCATCCATCCAATCTTTCACTTATCCACCCATCATCCGCCCTTTTATCCAATCATCCACCCTCTTTCACCCAGCAATCCATGCTTTCACTCATCCATCCATCTATACATCCACCCTTGCTCACTCATCCATCCGCTCACTCACCCACTGAAAATACCCCCACTTCGAACCAAAGCTCTTATGGCACAATGTAAATGAAGCAACTCATCATGACCCTCCCCAGAAGATAGGTCTTGTCTCTTCCATAGATCTATCCATTCATTCTTTCATCCTACCATTTACCTGCTGATGTCCGCCATGTCCGCGAGCACAAGCACTTAAGCACTTTAGCACTGGTTAGCAGTGGTAAAGTGCACAGAGTCCTTAAGCCAACAAAAATGAAGTCAGAAAAAGAGGAGGAGAAAGGAAAAAAACCTCATGGGTGACCCTGCAAAAAGGGCCATTTCCAACAATGTGTTATTTGAAGTCCATGCTAAATTCATTCGGGCGACTCAGTGGAGTTTTAAAAGCAAAGGCATACCAGAAGCCCCTTTCAAATCTATAGTATTCAGAGACACTATGGAATAATTTGAAAAAAACCAACTTCATTACAAGTTGGCCGATAAATTGGTACAGTAATATAGTACTCAATATGTTATACCGGCTGATAAAACCAGGTGTGACCTGGAATTATAGCTTTTTCTATGTCAATTAGCATCTATTTAGAAAGGCGTGATAATGCACCAAATTACAGAGGCTGTTTTTTGTGATCAGTAATACTGGGTAAGGTTTTACTGATTATTATTATCTGTAATACCAGTTGGTATTACTGGCATAGTAATACCAACCAGTATTACCACACATTGCAAAAAAACATGAAATAACATAAAAAGGCATAAGTCCATCATTTTTGTGAGACAGCTTCACAGTCTGGGAAGAGAGTCTCTGGATAGTCTGCTTTCTACACTACGCCCTAATCTCACCCATGAAGTTTGTTCTCTTTAAAGACTGAATATCACTTGCAGCCTCCTGAAACTTTAATTTCTATCATCACATTCTTACAACCACCTGGGAAAATCAATAACCTCATTGCACATTATGGCCACAGTTCGACTTAGGAAAGTCACATTTCGTGAACAAGGAACTACAGTTTCTCACAGAAGAGGTTGTTAAGCAGGAACCTAAGCTCATAGCCCGTCTGCTCGGCATAACTACTGCAAAGGTCTGAGAGAATATGTGTAAGAAGTAACAAGAAAAGAAACCCCGTCTATTCACACCCTGATACTGTGGAGACAGACCTGCACTTGACTTGGGACTGGATGGACCACAGGAAGGGGCAGGTGCACACAATCATCAGCCTCCCCAGCATAGAGGCGATGATACGTGAGGCAGAAGCAAGAGGTGTCCATACAGCACATTTCATGGATCCCTGTGAGTGACAGAGGAAGTGGGATCTGCCAATGCTAACTATGTGTTTGCACCTAATCCAGGTCCTCCAGATCACAGCCCATTTCAATGCTTGCAAGTGACACTGCACGGGAGTGCAGTGAACTGGCTTCTACAGGCACAGGTTCTCCACTCAGAGTAAACAATACCAAGCCCGTTGTATTTTTTAACATTTCATTTCAGTTCTGCTGTCTGCCATTCTTGGGAGTTTTCGAAAGTGCTTGCTGCAGAAGTGAAGGAGTTAAGAACCGAAAACGTTTCAGCTACATAACCCGTGCATTGATCGGTGACTTTCACTTATGAGTAATTCATAACATTGGGCTAATGTCTCATTATTTCTATGTGAGTGTAAAGCCTTTTTTGCAGCTTACACGAATGTCTATGTCATATTTAGAATCTTCGCAAACGTTCAGGAAATGTTGTCTCAATATTTAATGCAATTAAAATTGTTCTGCATAAGAACCGTTTCTCTACTAAATTAGGGAGAGGCACCTCTGGCTCTTGTTTAACATTTACACTATCAATACAGTAATGCTGGGAGGAGCGATTAATATAAGACAACTCTTCCCATCACCAAGGACGTTTTGCCATACCAACTTATCAGCAGGCGGATAAATGTGTATCAGCATTTTCACAAAAAGAATTCACATTAAATTATATAAAATGGTTAAAGCTGCACCTGACCTTTGAGCTGCACTTGCTTTACTCTGTTAGTTCACTGCAATCCAAGTGGTCTATAGAAATGGCTCACAGTTGTTCTTCTACAATAAATGTAAAACTACTGAGAATTAACTACGGCAAAAAACAAGCTCTGTTGTAGGTCCTTACAAGAGAATATCATAATTACCTTGGCATAGCTAATTCTCAATTACATTTATCTGATAGCCTAATGTGAAACACGCATGCTCACTCACTCTCACACACACACATACAAACAGGGGCTTGTGCATACACACTTTTTGTAAAATTGATGTTTTAAGGAAAATGTTGGTGGAAAAATATGCTAACTATATGTGGTGTTGTTGAAATGTATATGAGGCTAGAGTACCATCAAGTGAAGGCTGTGTTTTCGGTAATATTCAGTGCAGAGGTATGGTTTCCGTCTGCTTACATGAAACTTCTAAGAATAGAGAGCAAGATTTGGAAAGTATTTTTGGGCCTGAGGTAGGCAGCACCATGCAATGTGGTTCGTCACAAATTGTAACTGTCTCCGCGGCTGCTATCGCACTACAAACTAAATTTTCTACTGATTATAAAACGTTCATTGCCTCATCAGGTTCTCCATGAAAGTTGTGACTCGTCGTATCATGCTCTTTTTGGCTACTCCCTCGGAAACCTCTGTCATCTGACACTTGTTTGCACAAATGCACAGCATAGTGTGACTGATTGACAGCACAGGGCCTGAACGGACCCTGCTCTGTCAAACACAGCGTGATGGTGAGCACCCGGACATTATTCAAATGAGCCCTGCTGAATAGCTCAGTGGGGGCTCAGATCGGGGATACAGAAGTGGCGCCTTGGTTGCCAGAGGCACCTTCCACTCCGGCTCACCAGCACTCACAGCCAATAAGCCTACCTTTTCTTGAGTACCGGTACTCTCCTCGGCAGTAGAAAAGTGCTGGTACTCAGAGTGATAAATCTAAGAAGTGCCGGTACTCAGTACCGGTGAGTACCGGCCCATTTAAAGCACTGACTGGGACTGTTGGCAAAATTAATGAAGGTGGGACAATGAACCTGTAGTTTTAATTAAGGTTTCCCACTTGAACAAATTGAGTGATCCTGTGCACTCCACTTCTCACGAAGCTGTAATAATTGGCGACGCATTTAAACTAATTCAACAAATTTCAATGTATTAAAATCTAAAAAGACGTAATCGCCTCACCACCTTCCATGACATTACTTTGAAATAGAATACACTCTAGACGGATTATTCATGTTACTCATAAATCAACATAGGCCGAGGCACACCCTTTCTTTGACGAGCATAGCACAAGGCGCACGTAGTTGAACAATAAAACAGAAGCGTTTACACCCCAGCCTGCCAACAATCCGTAATGCTACGCTGTGACTGAAGTACATACTTTGAGGCACCGGTGCCAGTGTCCCTCTTGTAAAAAAAAAAAAAAATGTAAAATCCATATTTGTAAAGCGCAAACTACTCACCCTTACGGGTCTCAAGGCGCTGGGGGCTGTCGTGGAAATTAAGGGCCATATGTATCAAGCCCATTTCCCGTTCGCAAACGGGCCGATTCTCAGAATCGGCCCGTTTGCGAACGGGAACAAGCCTTTTGGGATGTATCATCCCAAAAGGCATTCGCAAAATAGAGAATCGCAAAATTGCGATTCTCTATTTTGCAAATGCATTTAAGGAATCGCAAACTGCGATTCCTTAAATGAAATGTATGAAGCACCTAAGTTGTGCGATTATGGCTTAAGGAATCGCAAATTACCACCAACTACAGGTTGGTGGTAACTTGCGATTTCTTTGAGAAATGCATTTTTTGCATTTTTCAAAGTGGCATGTGGCGCACATACATGCCCTTAGGGCATGTATGTGCGCCACATGTGCACCCATGCTCATTTCAGGGGTGCAACAGGGTGTCCTTTGGACACCCTTGCAACCTTGAAATTGCATTCTCAATTTGCGATTCTCTAATTGCTAATCGCAAATTGAGAATGTCCTCCCATTCATTCCTATGGGCCTCTAGGCCCATAGGAATGAATGGGGAGGGTTTCCTTAACTGCGATTCGCAATTTGCGAATCGCAATTAAGGAATATGTAGGATTCGCAAATTTTCTTGCGAATCCTACATACATCTCGTTTGCGATTCTCAAATAGCGATTCTCAAAAATTCGCTATTTGAGAATCGCAAACACAAACTTTGATACATATGGCCCTAAGTGAGCTATTGCCCAGAGTCACATGGTGCTGAGCTGAGCTGCCGCCGGGGACCGAACCGTGAGCCCTGTGCTCCGAAGTCAGCTGCCCTGGCCGCTGCACCACACCTCTCCTGAATAATAAACAGCCAACACGAACATGTAAAATACAGCATACCTGCTGCATGCTGATTATCCCTGAAATTAAATCGGAGCTGCGCAGACAAACTCTTCCACAGCCCACTCCCCCAGCTTCCATTATCCAATCAGGAGGCTTAAACAGCAGTACAAACATGAAGGGAATGCTTCATTTGTTGCCACCCACTTCACTTTGTCGATGTAGACCAGCCCTGCCCTTCACCATTTATTTCAACGGCACTCTGCTGAAAACGCCTGGGCACAGCATAAGCACCCCATTTAAAAGTTAAACATTGCTGCTTCCTCTGGCCACTCCTATCATGCTGACATCACTCTACTCGTGTGTGCCTCGAGGGCGAGCAATACCCCTTGCCCGGCCAGCACATGCGCAGGAGGACTTGTCTCCGACCTCACCCATTCCTTAAAATAACAACAGAATCTGTGTTGCAATTAGCACTAAGCAGTGAGCACTTTATTTAATTCTTTCTCTCCTCCCGGATGCTAGTAGGTCAACGCCCCTTTCGCCCGTTAAAACCAGCCGCCGCTGCTTGTGGCTCACCGTGAACCGTAGATAGCGTCTGTGGGCTGGCAAGACGGGAATATGGAAATATGAGTCCTGCAAGTCCAACACCACCATCTAGTCACTGGGGTCGAGGGCAGACAGGACCTGAGCCAACGTGAGCATCTTGAACTTCTCCTTCAGGAGGAAGCAGTTGAGGGCCGTGAGGTCTAGAATAGGATGCAGGCCTTTGTCCTTCTTGGGCACCAGAAAGTAGCGGGAATAGCAACCACGACCTACTTCTGGGATAGGGACCCTCTCTATAGCTCCTTTGGCCAGGAGAGCTGAGACTTCCTGGCGGAGAAGTGCCAAATGATCCTCCGATATGCATTCGTAAGACGGTGGCATGGAGGGAGTAGTCACTACTACAGAAGGGGGCCCCTGACGGCAGATAGGCAGGCAGGATGGACAGGGGAAACAACCAAATACAATTTAGAAAAACCCAAACTGCCTGAATGTGGATAATATAGAGCTAACAAAGTCACTGATACATTAGAAACTCGCTAAGCAAACAGAAAAAAGCCCCCATATGGATGAGAGACCGCAATTAGAAAAAAATATATCTAATTTTTATTTTTCATATTTTATCAAAATTCATAAAGGTAACATATAATATAATTTCATTGCAATGTACATAAATATCAAACCCCAAACCCACATTCACACGTTCAATACATACTAACAACCACAGCTACACACATACTCAGACATTCTCAACACTCAGAAAAAAATCAACTTTTGTAGTATAATCAAAGATCAAAATATGTAACATTCATAATATAAAATACATCAGGTGGTCATTGGTCATTCAAGTGTCTTCTTCTAATAGAAGGTGGATGCAAACGGAGGCATAAGGTTGTCCAGCGCCAACGCGCGTTTCGGTGTCTAACCCAAAAGGGGGTCACACCTTCATCAGGGCAATTGGATCAGAAGTGGGACACAGGGGTGGATGCGCCTGGATTAGGAGCATCTGGATAAGTCACCAGTAGTAAAAAGCGTAGGTTGAGATAAGACCCAACGCACGAATCAAAATATTCAACTAATAACAACTGGAGAGTGGCTAGTGGAGATAGTCATCCAGAGCCACTAGTTGGATAGTTCAAGCATAAAAGGAGACCTTTTGGAGTTGGTGCAATCTCCAGAAGGATAGCGCGCAAGGTCGCGAATTCAGCAAAATACAGGTTACATCCAGTTAGAAATATAAAACGCGGCGGCCATACTCGTCCTGCGGCGTGCGGGGAACAAAGCTCCCGCCGGCTGCTCGGTCAGCTAATGTATCAGTGACTTTGTTAGCACTATATTATCCACATTCAGGCAGTTTGGGTTTTTCTAAATTGTATATGGAGGGAGTAGTAGTCTTGAAGGGGAAGGAGTAGCCCCTTCGGACGATTTGCAAAACCCACCTGTCCAACGTGATGGATTGCCAGTGGAGGAGGTGATGGTGAATCCTGCCTCCAACTGGCCTTTGATGGGACTGAAACGTCAGACTAGGAAGGTTTGGACGCTGCGGTAGGGTGAGGGACGGTGGACTGGTCTGCCCGCTGGCTTTCGGATCCAGGAGGTCGCTGGGTCCCACGTCTGCGGCCACTCAGAGGCTGGGCAACTTGCATGAACTGGTATCTAGACTGGGCCGGATGTGGTTGTGCGCCCCTTCCTTAGCCAAGAAAGGGACGAAAAGCAGACTGGAGTGGGCGAGAAGGCGCAGTGAGGCCCAAAGATGTGGCCGTAGCTCTAGAATCTTTAAAGCGCTCCAGCGCAGACTCAGCTTTGTCGCCAAAAAGGCTAGAGCCATCAAAAGGCATGTCCATCAAAGTTGACTGGACATCCCCCGAAAAGCCAGACGTCCTTAACCAGGCGTAGTGCCTAAGGGCTATCAACGTGGCAATCGTTCTGCACAATGAGTCCGTGGTGTCCAGTCCACATCTAATGGTGAATTTGACTGCGTCTCTCCCCTCCGCAACAGCCTGGGAGAGAACGGCAGGGCCTCCTCCGGGCACTGAGGCAGCACCTGCGCGAATGTATCCCAGATGGTATAGGAGAAGCGGCCCAAGAGGCACGCGGTATTCACTGACCGCAGTGCCAAGCTGGAGGAAGAGAACATACGCTTCCCAAGATGGTCCAGCTTCTTTGATTCACTATCTGGATGGGAAGAAGGGAATGAGTGTTTAGAAGAAGAGGCTTGTACCACCAAGCTCTTAGGGGAAGGGTGTTGGGTCAAGAACACTGGGTCGCCAGGGGCAGGGCGGTGGCGGCGGTGGGCAATTGTCCTCTCCACAGGAGCCCCTGTGCTGGGCTTGGACCGGGAGGACATCATTGAGGACCTTATTGAACGACAATAGGGGTTCGGAAGAGGAAGCTGCAGGCTGAAGCACCTCTGTCAGGAGGTTAGTCCTGACTGCCACCGAAGGGAGCTCAAGGCCCATGACCTCGGCTGCCCTTCTCACCACCACAGCATAGGACTCTCCCTCCTCCATAGCCACGGTAGGGGGAGAAAGCAAACCAGTGTCTGGAGAAGTGTCCAGACCACTGGCATCACCCAGGTCCTCTTGCCAGTCCGGTTCTTATAGCTGGTCAGTTAAAGGGTCCAGCAACCCCTCCCAGTCCTCATCACCACCCTCTGGTCAGTAGGGAACACCAGGGATGAACAGGGGAACAAAAGTACCCTCCAGCATCAGTTCTGATGTCGGCCCGGCTCTGGTCCAACTCGGGGATGGGGAGGGCGTCGGCCGAGGTCAACGTTGACGCCGGGGGCGTCATTGTCAGGATCGGCACAGGGGAAGGTCGAGTAAGATCGACCAGCGTCGATCCGGATCCAGGCCTGGATCCACGGGGGCCCTCCGGCGCCGGGGCCGGACCTGCCGGCATCCAATGCCCAGGACCCCCGACCCGCTCCCGGGCCCGAAGGCGTGCCGGCAGAGTTGGGCTGCCCAAAGAAGAGGTGTAAGGCCTCGTAGATGTGCTTAAGTTGGGCAGGGGATGCTCTGGCTCCCGGAAAACGTGGGAGGCACAGAGTCGTCCCTGAAACAGGCACTGGAGAGGGAGCCTTTGAGCGACGATGCTCTGAGTCCCGCGTCGCGTCAGCCGACTGACATGGAGAAGATGAAGAGCGCGTGTGCTTTTTTGCCTTTTTCTTGTGTTTCGACTTACCCGGAGACCTTAACGACTTAAAGTGATGAGGAGTAGGGGCTCCGCAAACAATCTCAAGACCTTCCTCTCAAACGAGACCAGGAACGACGCAGAGCTGACCGCCAACTCGGGTTGTGGTCGTGCTCCAGACACCACAGCAACACAAGGTGCGGGTCCGTTACCGACATCATCTTGTGGCAGGACCCACAGGGCTTGAAACCGGTCCGACATTGGGACATATCTCGCGCACCAGGAGTCCAAGACTCAAAAAAAGATGCCGACAAAAGTTGCAACAAGGTTAGCTAAAAAACGGCTAAGGGGTAGCTCTCTCCGGATCGGCGCTAGGCTGGCAGGAAAAAGAAAGAACTGACGTCAGCACGGAGGGGCGGCATCTAAGTAGGCACCGCAACGTCATCTCGGTGACTACGATGCCAACGACGGACGTGGAGTCGACCGATGCCACCTACAGACGCGCAGGGGTACTGCTAAAGAAAAATCGCCAGGTTTCCAGACTGACGTCTGGGGGAAATTCTAAGGTGAGGAATCTACAACTGTCTCTTTCAGATTTTTCTGTTTGAGAGGAATAATCGAATGATGAATACACTATTAGTGCTGATGAAGTGCCTCTTTTAGATTAGGACAGTGATATGCTGGTAGTGCAGCAAGAGAAAGCTGGACTGCAGCCAGGGGCTGGAAGGCTTCCCATTGGAAGTGCTGAAACCTGGGTTGCCCCTAAGATGGTGCGGCCAGTTTTGCCTGCCTTTAGTGGTGTTTTAGGGTGTAAAGTTAACAAAGGTGTGCAATTATTTAAATAATTGTTCAGACTGGGCACTGTGAAATGTGGCACAATCCGCGCTAACTGTAAAGGTTACCCTAAAGAGACAGAAGAGATGTTCACTTGCTAACATCTATTTATGATGAAAGCACTGCTCCTGTGACTGTTTGAGGTCAGGGTCCAAAAGTGGGCAAACCAGTGTGCATTCTAGACTACAACAAGCACACGGGTGGTGTAGACAGAATAGATCAAAGTTTGGAGCCTTACAATTCTGCTCGAAAGTCCTATATCTGGTACAAAAAGTTGGCTGTTCATCTATTTCATTTAGCATGCTTCCAATGCTTATGTTGTTTCCAAAGATCGTTCTCCAGAATCCAAGATAACTTTTGTACAGTTTTAGCAGTGTATAATAGGCAGCCTTATTGCAGTTGAGCAGTCAAGCGGTCCTGCAGTCTGAGTGGTGGAGAATGTAGCTAGATTAAAAGATCACCACTTTCCTAATTACATTCCTCCAACACCCAAAAAATACTTTCCTTGTCAGAGATGTAGAGTCTGTGTCCGAAGAAGAGTATGAAAGGAGAATGGAATGTACTGCCCCGAGTGTTCTTCTAATTCTAGCCAATGTGTGCCCACATTTTTTAAATTGTACCATACACAACTCAAGTATAGGGAGCAACCATGACAGCAAAAGGAAATTGACTGTAGTCTGTCTTGCTATATATTTTCTGTTTAGATACCTGGTTGGCAGTAGTTTGATGTCCTTAGTTACACCTGTTGGTAATGCAGTCATAGTTGGTATTTCATTTTTTTACCAATAGGTTGGTTCTATCGATTTGCAAAAAGGTTTACTATTTTTAGTTGGGTGTTTTCTTTTTTGCCTGTCTGTGCTTTGTGTGAGTGATCTGTTCATTATGGGAGTGTTTTAGAAATGAAAGAAGTGTGGAGCTTCATGGTGATGTCGGAGTAGCATTTGGCTGGTGGTGTGTGTGGCTGCCATCTGGATGGCGGTGAGTGTTGACTGGCGTTTGGCTGAAAGTGTCTTTGTAGTGACCAGCAGCAAGTCACTACACACACAACGTCACCGAAAAGCCAGTCAACACATTCTGCCAGCTACCAGGCAGTGTGGTGTGTGTGAACTGGCGCTTGGATGGCGGTGTGTGTAGTGATTTGCTGCTGGTCACTACACACACACTGGCAGTCATATGCCAGTCCACACACTCCGCCAACTGCCAGGCGATGTGATTGCTGTGTCAGTACTGTGGGCGTATGAAGGCAATGGGTCCTTGAATGGAGGTGTTTGTTGATGTGAATGGCTTTTATTGTCTGATGAATGAAAAGTGTTCAAATGGCCTGTAAAGCAGTTGGTGCCTTGTCGTGGCTTTATGGCTCACAAGCTGTGAGTCACTGGTTCAGTATTACATAATTATCTTAACACTGATTTCCACATTTTCATAAAATCTTTTGTTAATAAAATTTACATTTTGAACTTTTCACTCACCCTTGTGCCAAACCCAACCAGTATGTGTGTGAACTGGAGTAGTAGATGGTGGTACAGTGCTTTTCTGTCTTTCTCTGCCAGGGTGTACATTGTTTCTAGGGAAAATTTACCAACCCCAGATATTTTCATAAACTAGTCACCAGGGGCAGCCGCGGTCCGTGCAGGTAACAGCGGTGGGGCCCAGTAAGGGGGGATATCGAGGGACGATGCAGAGGGAAAATTATTTATTTTATTTTCCCTCGAAATCCCCCCTTACCCGGCCCCACTGCTGTTACCTGCACGGACCGCGGCTGACCAGGGGGACCCCAGGGTGGTATGTCTTGCATGGATCCCACCAGGTTTTCGTACACAGAAGCCCTTGCAATCCTCAAACATAGGCTAAAAACACCTTTCTTCATATTTGTGACTCAAAGTCCTGGAATCTGCGGGGAGCCGCACATTTCCTGCCACCAAGGGTTACCACATGTCTCCTGATAAAAATGGTGCTTCACCTGAGTGGGTAGGTCTAGCGCCTGCAAAACAGCGGGGTACAAGACGCGATGTGGCAACATCAACAAAAGGGCTAGCTGCAGTTTTTGGGCCTGGGCTCGGCTGCCACCCAGGGAAACCTACCAAACCTAGGCATTTCTGAAAACTGGACACCCCAGCTTAATGTACCTCTCATGAATCCCACAAAGTTTTCTTACCCAGAGTGCCCTGCAAACCTCAAAATTACCTAAAATCACACCTTTTCTGTGCAGTTCTGTGACGTATTCTTCCAGAATCAAAAGGAATCCATAAAATTCCTACCACCCAGCATTTCTCTACTGGTGTTAATAAAAATGCTGCCCCACTTGTGTGGCTGGGCCTAGTGCCCGTGACAGGAACAGATCAAACTAAGGTCTATGGGAGTCCTTGCAAAGGGACACTCATTCACCTTGGTTTGATCTGTTTGTCGTGGGCACAAGGACCAGCCACACAAGTAGGGTACCATTTTTATCGGGAGACTTGGGGGAATGGTAGGAAATGTGTTGCTCCCTACAGATTCCAAAACTTTCAAACACAGAAATAAGAGGAAAATTTGTTTTTTTTACTCAAAATTTGAGGTTTGCAAGAGCTTCTGGGTATGAAAACCTGTATTTCCACTCAAGTCCCACCACCATGGATTCCCCCGGGTGTCTAGTTTTCAAAAATGTGCAGGTTTGCTAGGTTTCCCTAAGTGCCGGCTGATCTAGGGCTCACATTGCAAAAAAGGGTAATTTTTCAGTGGAAAAATGTGATGTGTCCATGTTGGGTTTTAGGCTCTTTTTTATCGTGAGCACTAAGCTTACCCACACAAGAGTGGTACGATTTTTATTGGGAGACTTAGGGGGACACAGAATAGTAGAACGAGTATAATTACCAATTGTATTTCTCTGCATTTGAGCCTTCAAAATGTAAGACAGTGTGTAAGAAAAAAGACATTTTGAGAAATGCCCTCTAATTCACATACTAGTATGGGGACCCACAAATTCAGAGATGTGCAAATAACCACTGCTTCTAAACTTTACCATATGAATTGCTCCATACCCGGCACACAATGAAAAACCATTGTAAGGTGCAGCTCATAGGCAAAAAGCTTCGAACACACCAAATAATTCAACATAGAATTTTGTAGTGTTTCGTAGTGAGTGTTCTACCAACAGCCATTATTTTCTCAAAAGCGTCTCTCAGATCTTTGTCATGCCAACACGTGTTTTGTCTAAGCTGCGGATGTGACAGCAAACTTCGGCAGGGCTATTCACATTTATATGAAGGCTTTTATAAGCAATGCTGAAGTCTCCAAGTATAAATTAATTCAATTCTATTGCACAAGAAGTTTAGGCGCGAAGTAACAAGTTTAAAATCAATGTTCTAGTCTCTCAGAAGAGTGCTTCCCTGGAGCATGCAACCCACGTGGAGTGCCACGGGTCCCAGACTGGCACTGGACCATTGCTTTCTTTGGAAAAACCTTGAGGCATCTCCACAAATGACCCCTTGCTGAATTTAGAATTATGTCTACTTTTTGGAAATCTTTAGCATTCCCGGATCACCCATGGGTTTTATTGCTGCTTCCACCACAAACTGTAAGTAGGTTGAAAGCACAAAAATTAGGAAAAATGGGCTGCCTCTTCGAAAAATGCCAAAGCTGTGGTAAAAAAAATAGGTGTTTTGATTCAGCTCTGCATAGTCCTGAAATAAAGGCAAATGGTGATTTTAGCAGAGCAAACCTTTTATGATGCTATTTTTAGGGGAAAAACACACACTTTGTAGCAGAGCACATTTATCCCAAAAAATCCAAATTTAGCTATATTTTGCCTATTTTCTCAGTCTCCTCCAGGGGAATCCACAAAACCTGGGTACCTTTAGAATCCTAGAATGTTGGGGGGAAAAAAAGGACGCAAATTTGGCAAGGATACCTTATGTGGAAAAAAGATTGTGGGTGCCTAAGAGCAAACTACCCCAAAAAGCCAAAAAAGGGCCTAGCATTCTAGGGGGGAAAGGCTTAGCAGCCAAGGGGTTAAATCTTCAGTCATAACAAGTAGAAACCCTCAAGTCCACTCATGGCAGAGAAGTATGCTATCCAGTTAGGTATTTTCATTGAATTCCGTTTTTTGTAGTTTGCTGCATGGGCTACAAATACTAGAATCCAAATTAAAAACTGCACTGGGGAAGTTAATCACAACAGACATGGAACAACTCCGGATTAGTGCAACTCTGTTATTGTTGCTTATTTGCAACAAACGGTAAGATGAAATGCCTTGGTGCTTCTATAGTTCTCCACAACCTTAGTTGGGGATCAGTAAACAGATGAACACAATAAGGCTGACACAGTAGTTATGTCTGGGAAAGGATCAGAACAATATGGACAACAACAACAGTAGGTAGAGATGTTAGCTACCTGCTAAGAAAATCATTGGGCCCAGGTGCTTACTTTTATTAAATTAAGTACTGCAAGCTTGTTGTCCACCTAGTCAACCTCAAGTCATTTTTACAGTGGAATGGCGCCAGTGCAGAGCCGCACGGTACCACCTGACAGCACGCTGAGATACTGCTGAAAAACTTCCAGATCCAGTCTGACGTCTGGGAAAAATATTCAAAAGGTGAAAAATCTGTGGATAGAAGTCTCTCTCAGAAACAGGTGTTCAACAGACTACGGGCTACTTGTATTTCGATTCAGCAAGTGTGTCAGACATGGCTAGCAATGTACCACGTGCTACCTGTAGTTTGGCTGAGAAGACACCAAATGTAATGTGGCAGCATTGCACACCATGCTGGTGTGAGTCATCAGAAGAGGGTAAGACAAAGATCCAGGGGAGGCCCAAGACCCCAAAGCATCACCCTTCGGAAAGTTGTGCTACCACTCTACGACCCGTCCTCATGTTTGGACAGCCAGTGAGATGACAAGCGCAAGATAAATGACAACGGTTTGTCCATCCATTAAAGCATTGGAGTCAGGCGATGCAGAAGACAGTTGGCTATTCCTCACCTGGTCGCTGGATCCAAGACTACCACCCTCTGACTTGGACTTCACCTTTCGTGGACTCGCTCATCCCTTGGCAAAAGACCAGGCTCATTCACACGATACCCAACAGTATTTACGTCACTGTACCGATGCCTGAGCTCATTTGCATGTTAAAATGATATTCAGGAAACCTAGCTGTCACATGTTTTAGATCCAAACCCATGCCGATGACCAAGGTGTCAATAGCTGTTGAGAGCCCTGGTTGTCTTTGGTTTAAGAAAAAAGTGATAAAGTGGAAAAAGGCAAAAAAATCTTCTTTTGCTGAATTTTAAGAAACCAAAACAGGACAACTATCTTAAGTATTTATTCAGAACAGTAGCAAAATAATCTGGAGAGCTTCTGAAACTAAACAAGACACTACATTAAGTAAGAATCTAGTTATTTTTTTCTTATCCGCTACAATACAACTATAAAACAACAGTTTATTTCAAGATAGCCAGCCCATTTACTTTCAGATTTGATTTACTAGTCCAAATGGCGAAAGCTATTTGCACAGAGGAAAAACCGAATCTTGAGGCAGAATGAGTACACAATGCAGATACACATCCTGTCACTTTGCATCTCAAAAACCTGTTGTCAAGCCTGAAGAACAAGTGTTCAGAATGTGGCAGACTGCATCATGGTATGTTTGGCAGTAGAACAAATGCCACCCTGAGCACAATTGGAGCACATATTTATAGCTCCACCCTTACACGTCAGAGAAGAGAAGTAATATTTACGTGCACATAGAGCCTTATATTCTGTGTGCCTTAATCCTATTGATGAAGAATGAAGCATTAAATATACAGCTGGAGTGTATTTATTGTAGAAAATTGTCTTTCACATAAGTGTATATTCTAATAGCTTCATTATAATGTCATACAGTTGTAGTTCTCATTCACATTTGCTCTTGTGCATTTCGAGTTATATTGCCTTTATTGGAATTTCATTTTATGTACTCATGTATTCATATATTTATGTTTCCATTTATCCTATAATCGTAGGTGCATATATAATCATGTGTTTACAGTGTACACTGACTGGTTTCTGAAGTTAGCTTAACCACAGGCCTTAAGCATTTGGTCTTTAATGTTTAACCGTCAATGTGAAAGTTTTGCTTGCGCTGCAATGTTCTTTCTTTTGCAGGTTTGTTCGCATGATCTCATAGTCAGTGAAAGGCATATTGTGTATTAGAGATAGTAAAAATCGGGAGTAGAATTCTTGAGAAGAGGAATGAGAGGCACTAACGAACTGAGAAAGGACTCCAATTCACATCGTATCAGCAGCAGGGAGACATCCAAGATCATCCTGATGGCCAAACCGTAGGATGGGAAAACTGAGTAAAGTTAACAATTTCTACTGTGAGAAGGTGGAAATCTACGGGACTCGATGACGTGGAATTCTTGAATGTTCTGTGGTTTTAACTGGTGTTCACACTTTAGTCTTTAGAGCAGATACCCTTAGGGCTTTGAGAGGTTTAGATCTTTCTAGTCATTTTTCCATTGTGTGGCTTTATGCTATACTTTGCAAAACCAAAGGGGATGATGGACGGAGTGTTGACAATACAAGCACTCACCCCCAGTCAACTGATCTGGGTTTAATCCATCATCATTCTTTAGCTCACTCCGCCACCCCAGTTCAGACATGGCCATATGCAAATCAGTCTGACCCTGTGCCTCATGGGAACAGTCCAGCCCGAACTGCTAAGCCATGTCTTCCCTGGACCGGAAACAAGTATCCTGGGACCGGTTTCGGGCTCACAGCCCTCATCAGCCAGGCTATCTTGAATCCAGTGGCAAAGTGAGCAAGGAACCCATGTCTGGGCATAACCTGCCACTGGATTCAAGCTAGCCTGGCTGATGAGGGCTGTTAGCCCGAAACCGGTCCCAGGATGCTTGTTTCCGGTCCAGGGAAGACATGGCTTGGCAGTTCGGGCTGGACTGTTCCCATGAGGCACAGGGTCAAGACTGATTTGCATATAGCTGTGTCTGAACTGGAGTGGCAAAGTGAGCTAAAGAATGATGATGGATTCAACCCAGATCTGTGACTGGGGGTGAGTGTTTGAAAAGTTTCAGCACTCCGTCCATCATCTCCTTGTGTTTGCTTTGTTCGCCCTAAGTTGGCAGGGTATGCCCAGACGTGGGTCCCTTGCTCACTTTGCCACTGGATTCAAGCTAGCCTGGCTGATGAGGGCTGTTAGCCCGAAACCGGTCCCAGGATGCTTGTTTCCGGTCCAGGGAAGACATGGCTTGGCAGTTCGGGCTGGACTGTTCCCATGAGGCACAGGGTCAAGACTGATTTGCATATAGCTGTGTCTGAACTGGGGTGGCAAAGTGAGCTAAAGAATGATGATGGATTCAACCCAGATCTGTGACTGGGGGTGAGTGTTTGAAAAGTTTCAGCACTCCGTCCATCATCTCCTTGTGTTTGCCTTATGCTATACTTTGCCTTGTTTGGAGAACTTTCACTGAAGTCTCCACTATGCTGAAACCTCCCTATTTCTCCGATTTAACTAGGTTTCCCTAGTCTTCAACTTTAGCTTAGAATTAGTTTAGGTGACTTTAGATTTATTCATGTGTAGACGAGAGTATCAAAACCTGTACACCGATCATCAAATTCGATTTCTTATCTTCTCTATTACAGTAACTGAATTTCTGGTATGCTTTTTGTTACTAAAGCTTAATTTCATTCAACGTTTTGGTATACCTGTGGTGATTTTGTATCTTTACACCATGTTTCTGAGATTTACATACGTTACTTTGGCTCTTAATTTGTAATCAATTCCTAAAATTTACTTCGCGATTTTGAGTCCTTAATTTGTGGCCAAATAGGTTACACTGTAAATTGAATTGTTCAATTGATGTTAACTCCTTTACCTCTCAGGCAACTATCAAAGGTCCATCGCAGGAGAGATGGTAAGAAGGGCCCAGTGCTCCATCAGATGGTAGCAGAGCAAGGATGGTTCGTTATTTAAGTAGGGGGCGTTAGAATACTTAATTTTAGATTAGTTTAGACTCAGTCCATAGAGCCTATGTTTCAGGTTGGCAGAGTTACAGCGGTTCGGGAGAGAGTTGTACCAGAGGAGGAGTGAGTAATAATAGGGTTGCGTGTTACAGTAGCTTATGCTTAGCTTGCGGTGATGTGGTGGAAATTGTGTGATGTCATGCGGAGATGATTTGAACATTGTGAGTGTGTGGCGCTTAATGCAGAGAAGTTGAAGTTATCAGGTCCGACGTGACCCAAGATACCGGGATGATATTAAAAAGTGTAGAAGACACTATATTGTAATTGTATGCTAAGTTTTGTGGTGCTTGTAATGAGACGTTGTCGACAGCACAATTGCGATAGGGACATTTATCTTTGCATGAGAGTAAGATGTGGTTGGTATAGTGGATCCTTTGCACAAAGAGAAGCTGCACCAATCCAGGTGAATCCGCTTGCAGAGGTTTCACTCTAGTGTGTATCTGTGTAGGTCGGAGAGTGTTGCTCCGAGACATTTCTTGTGCGACTGAACACTATTGATTTCCTTAGGGGAGCAGACAAAGTTTGTTGAAGTTGCCTTGCGTTTTGGTTTGCACGCTTGGTATTGAGAAGAGTGCATTCATGAAATTGTGAAGGAGGGTGAACTGCTGCGAGGAGTGAGAGTGACATCACAGTGGGCTGCTGTTATTGGTCGACTATTTCAAAGAACACTACGCTGGTATTGGTTGTCAGCGACAGACAGAGTTGTGAACACACAGTTATTTCCTTGTCCGAAATGAAAACTGTGATTGACATTGTGGCCGAAAAATGAAATGTTTTAAGGTCATATGGGATCTGATCAGGGAAGATGTGACAATACCTGTTAGAGAGAGCACCACCTGAAGATACCCCAGGTCATTATATGACGATAAATGTAGGGCTTCATACATGTATTTGGCTTTACCAATGGCACAAGATCACA
Organism: Calotriton arnoldi; assembly: GCA_963921515.1. Lineage (NCBI taxonomy): Eukaryota > Metazoa > Chordata > Amphibia > Caudata > Salamandridae > Calotriton > Calotriton arnoldi. The sequence goes on along the minus strand of CAWUFW010002282.1, from coordinate 2,014,284 downwards.
GAGAAAGAAGGTGCACTGGCGCTTCCATGTTATGGTACATTTAATTTAAGAGTTATTGAAAATCTGAGAAGGATGCTATATGAGATGAAACAGCCTCCTAGACCTGCACAGTTTGATGTGCTCAATACTTGAGAGCATGCAGCTCATGGCCAGGAAAAAGAAAAGTATAAGGAAAGAGCCTGCAAGGCAGTTCGTTCTTACGCTGAAGCTAGGTGGGATTCAGAACAAAGAGAAATGGAGAACTGATATGATAGCAGGAACCAAACTATATCCTGCATTAACAAGTGAGGAATCTGGGAAAGAGAAGGAAAGGGAAAGCCAAAGGAACCAGAGAATATGCGTGAGGTCAGTGATAGTGATTCTAGTGATCGTCTCCTGGATGCATTGGTGTCAGAAAGCCCACCTCCTTATAATGAGACCCGAGTGGAGGGAGGATGGGGTGCCGGTACTAATGGGAACCTTGGAGTGGCTACTACACCAGTTAATATACATTCTAAGTTGATGGGAGTCACCCCAGTGAGTGCAAACAGCAACCTGATGGGAGAGAGTTCAGGGATTTGTGCCCCTGTTAACTCCACAGCCCTTAATGCCCCGGATGCTCTTACTCTTCTAGGTCCTGTGGTCCCTACATATAAGCCTGGTTTGACAGGCTCCACAACACATAATTTGGCTGTCTCTACTGGAGTAAGTGCCCCAGGTAATGCTCCTTCAAGCCAGGAAAGGGGAGGATTTGTTCCTCTGATACCAACAAACGTGAGTTCTACTTGTGCTGCAATTGCAGATTTGACTATGCAACAGACAGGATTTGGCCCCATAGGGTGATTCCAGAGACCGCCAAATCTTGGTATGCCTGTTTGGGAACCACCTCTAAATGCTAACTGTAGCACCCCTAGAGAAGGTATTGTATCCAACGTCCCTGTAGTGCAACATAGTCTTACCGCTCAGGAGATAGATGAATGGATGAGGGTTCTCAATGCTCCCACAAGTGACAGTGAAAGCTCAGAATTGAGCTAAGGAATGATTCAGTCACCAGTAAGAGTTGGTGGATGTGGCTAAATTAAAGCTAGAATTAGATGAAATGATTAGTGGAAATCTTGAATAGGCTCGATTAGATTCTTACCAATAAAATGAACTTGGGTTTATGTGTAAGGATGTTACCAGTCGTGCAGGACATGTTTATGACAGATTATCTGAGTTAGCCCAGAAATATGAGATTGATTCGAACAGGACTGAAGCTTTACAGAAGAGTTACCATGTATGTTTTAACAAGGAGGACATAACCTTCATGAGAACATTGGGAATGAAAATACAGATTAGATTCAGAATATTCAAAAATGGAATCAGCTAAATAAATGGGATGGTAAGTGGGTGAAAAAGATCCCACAGAGACTTACAGGAGAACTGCCTCCTCCTATCGAAGAGGGAGTGGGTGCCTCAAATTACCCCTTGGGGGAAGTGCCCAGTGGAGGTTATGTCCATGTGCCTTGGAGTAGGAGCGATCTCGCATCATTTAGTAATGATTTCCCAAAATTAAGAGAGAAGCAAGTGGAATGGCACAAACGGGTTGAGCGGTTTGTGAAAAGTTCAACGGTTTTGTTGGTTGATCTGAACACTTTGTTCAATGATGTGTTTCCAAGTGATTTGTGGGCAGATTGTAAATTAGCCACTGAATGGCCCGAGAAGGAACAATGAGAAACCCGATGACAAAAGGTCTGCCACCCTTGCTGATGAAAAAGTATCAGCAGGTGATGACATTTCTCAAATCAAAGGTTTCGCCCAAAGACATTGACTGGGTTAAGATTGATAGAACAACCCAAGAGCCCAAGGACACTATCCATGCCGATTATGAGAGACTGTTGGAGGTGTTTAAAAAATACAACGAAATGGAGACTATTAAGCCTAAAGATATGGGGCATTTTCTGTCCAGGTTTTTGACAAGATTGAGGCCTGAAATTAGCATGATAATCCCTCAGCATTTGATTTGTTGGCAGAACGAGTCGGTTGATGAGATCTTAAGGTATGCGAAGTAGTAAATGTTGTTCCTACGCAAGGAGTGTATCAGCAGGGAGCTTCTGTGATGCAAGGTGGGAATAGATTCAATCCACAAGGTAGAGGTCGTGGTGATCCAAGCACTGGGATTAATGTAGTTACTGTGAAGAAAACCAACCCTTGTCATTATTGAACTAAATTGGGGCATTGGAAGTGGGAATGTCGTTTTAATCCTGCTAATCAGGAACAAAATTCAGGGTTTACACAGCCCCAGAATAATAACCCAGTGCAGTCACAGAATGTGCAGAAACCGAGAATGCAGAATTCCAATGCACCCCAAGCTCCAGTGATGCAAGTTCCACAACCTCCGATGCCACTGCAAAAAGTGAATAGCCCCAGATTCAATTTGAACCAAGTTCCAAATATGAATCAAAATGCCTGCCAGAATAATAACCCATTCCATCAGTACTCTGTGTTTGATACATTCGAGAACTATGGCTCTGATCAGTCCGCCTGACAATGCCTGAGGGGGGAGAAAGATTGAGTGCTTGGCGCACACTTGGAGATAGACCAGAGTGGTCCGTTCGTAGATGGTGAGGTGAATGGCCATCTAGTGTCATTTTTGATTGACACTGGAGCTACCAGCTCTACTGTTAGGACAGTGGAAGTCCCAAACCTACCCCTCTCGGGAAAAAGAATCCAAGTTGTAGGAGTCACGAACAAGCAACTGACAAGCTCTATAACAGAGGAAGTACCTGCAAAAATAGGGTATTTGAGGAGAATCATCAATTTGTGGTATGTGATTTGAGTCCTGTGAGTCTGTTGGGGCATGATTTGTTGTGCACGTTGAATTGCACCATATATTACACAACAAAGGGTGTGGCGTTCCAGACTCATGATGAGGACATTGATGGGGACGTTGCTTTTAATTTGGTCAACCAGATCTTAACAATGAACTGTTTCTAATGATGACAAGTGAAGAGCTGCCCCAAGATCTCAAAGACCCAGTGAAACCGGACGTTTGGGATTTTACGGGAAAGGACATTAGACTCATCAAAGGAATTGAGCCTGTCCATATGCAAATAAAGCCCAATGCCTAGTACCCAAGAAACCCGCAATATAATCTGACACCTTAAACTATTACTGGAATCACTCCAGAGATTGAGTCAATGATCCAACAAGGCATTTTAAAGGAGATTATGGGGAGTCCATGTAACTCACCCCTCATGGGCTTACAGAAGCCTAGCGATAAGTACCGCATTGTTCAGGATTTGAGAAAGATTAACTCGGTTGTGGTTCCATGTTGTCCCGTAGTACCGAGTAAAGCTATGATATTATTTCAGATTCCATGTGAGGCTGAGTGGTTTACTGTAATAGACCTTTGCCAGGCCTTCTTCTCCATATTGTTGCATGAGGACAGTGATTTCCTCTTCGCATTTCAGTTTGGTAACCATATTGTGTCATGGTGCTGAGTCCCACAAGGGTATACGGAGAGTCCGTCTATTTTCAACCAGGTCCTCAAGAAGAATGTGAAGTCCCTTTCAAGCCCTGTAACTCAGTCTTAGTTCAGAACATTGGCGACTTGTAGGTTGCGCCGGACACACAGGAGGCTTGTAAACAAGACACTATTGCACTGTTGAACCACTTGGCTGAGAATGGACATAAAGTACCCCAAACAAGTTGCAGTACCGTTTAAGGGAAGTTCTGTATCTCGGACATCACATTACAAAAAAGGAGCGAGGAAGGTGTCACAGAAAATAATCTCAGCGATCATGCAAATGAGTCTGCCAACAACACAGAGGGAAGTCAAGATGTTTTTGGGGATGGTGGGCTTCTGTCGTCAGTGGATACCCAACTTTTTTCTAGTGGTCAAGTCTTTACAAAGGCTGACATTCAAGGATATGTCAGATCTGGTACCCTGGGAAAATGATTGCTTGGTTGCCTTCCTGGCGCTGAGAGAAAGTCTCTGTCGTGCTCCAGCACTGGGAATGCTTGATTACAATAAATCATTTGCTCTTTTATGCAGTGAGAGGGAGGGCTGCATTCTCTCAGTGCTTACACAATTGCATGGAGGTGCTCAAAGACCTGTTGCATACTTCTCTGCCACACTTGACCCAGTAGCTACAGCTGATGTCTCAAATCTGTGGCGGCAATGGGTGTCAGCATAGAGAGGTGTGAAAGCATTGCAATGGGTCATCCATTGACTGTCTTGGTTCCTCACTCTGTTGAAATATTGTTAACCAGAACTTGAACATAGCACTTGATGAACAGCCACCTCACTAAGTACGAGCAAATCATACTTGTGGCTGAGAATGTCACATTGAAGCATTGTGTTGTTTTAAATCCTCCTACCTTGCCAGAGAATGTGTGTTGGACCTAGCCCTTTCTGCATGGTCACCCCCAAACATTTTGCCTTCCTCATCCTCCTTTCCGGACCTTGTTTTTGTTGGCTTTAGGACTCTGGGCACTTTACCACTGCTAACCAGTGCTAAAGTGCATGTGTTTTCTCCTTAAAATGTTACAACATTGGCTTATCCACAATAGGCATATTTAATTTACTTATAAGTTGCTAGGAAAGTGCACTATATGTGCCCAGGGCTTGTAAATTAAATACTACTAGTAGCCCTGCAGCACTGATTGTGCCACCCACTGAGTAGCCCTTTAAACATGGCTCAGGCCTGCCACTGCAGAGCCTGTAGGTGCAGTTTTAAACTGCCATTTCGACCTGGCAAGTTAACCCACTTGCTAGGCCAAAACCTTCCCTTTTAGTGCATATGTCACGCCTAAGGTAGGCCCAAGACGGCACTATGGGCAGGCTACAGTGTATTTAAAAGGTAGAACATGTACTTTGAGTTTTACATGTCCTGGTAGTGAAAAACTGCTAAATTCATTTTTCACTACTGCAAGGCCTATCTCCCCAATAGGTTAACATTGGGATTGCCTTTTTAAGTGTAATTTTCAATTGGGAAAAGATAGAAATTTGGAGTGACTCTGGACTCACAATTTAAAATCACAACTTATGGTGAAGTCATATTTTAAATTGTAAGTCTGAAAATGCCACTGTTAGAAAATTAGCATTTTCTTACTTTAACCATTCTGTGCCTCTGCCTGTCTCTGAATACACGACTGGGTTGGGTGACAGCTGGGCTTTGTGCATTACCTCTAGACAGTCGCACAAAGGGAGAAGGGGTGTGAGATTTGTATCCAGATGTCCCATCTCCAGGCTGATGGGCCTTGTTGAGGTAGATTGGGAGGGAGGAGCTGACACTTGCACCTGAATAGGGCTGTGCCTGTCACCACACAAAGAGCTGCATACCCCCCTGTAGTGAGTCTGGAGCCACGGCAGAAAAGGCAGGGATCTTGTGATCTTCAAAGGCCTCTTTGATGCCCCCCTACTTCAAAGGTTCATTTGAGTATAAGTACTTGAACCCAAACACCACCAAATCAGAACTTTGCTGGAACCAAGGGCGCTCTGCCTGGAAGAAGAGCTGCTATGCTGTAGGACGAACTGCCACTGTGTTACCTGCATTGCTGCGTTGGCCTGCTGAATGTTGTGCTGTAGGAGGGACTGCCACTTTGCTACCTGCTCGGCTGTGTTGGCCTGCTGCTTCTTGCCTGGGAGTGAGAGGGACTGGACCTGCTCTCTACATCATTGAACCCAAATGTCTCCTGTTTTCTGAAGTATCAGGGACACAAAAGACTTCTGCTGTTGCTGCTGGACTCTGCCATTTGTGAGTCATACCCTTGCCCGAGGAGCCCCCTCCAGTTCTGGGCCTTAGAAGTGGGTTCTGCAGCAGTTTTCTGTGTGACCCCTTTGGGCCGATCAGAACAGCACAGAGCCAATTTAACGTCTACGTGGGTCCCGACTGCGAGGTTTGATGGCGATGCATCCACTGATCCTTCGACACCCACTGCGAGGTTTGATTTAGATGCAGAAACGATCCTTCGACACCAACTGCGAGGCTCGACTCCGTCGCATGGATCTGACTGCGTGGATCGGAACTGACGCAGTGAACCCTTCGACGCGGACGCTTGCTCCATAAAAAGTACTTTTTTCAGCAGGCCCTGCATGGGTCCTGTAGCCGGCTTGCCCTCCATCACGGTCGGCCTGAACTTTAGATTTACCCACAGTCCAGTGCAACCATTTAGCGCTATTGACTTCTAAGCACTGTTTTTTGTTTTAATCTTTAAAAAATCATATCTTAACTTCTACTGATTGGATTTTTGTCATTTTGGTCTTGTTTTATGCAGATAAATATTTTCTTTTGTTCTAAACTGCGTGGAGTCTTTTCATGGTGTTTCCACTGTGTTACTGTAATTTAAGTTTTGTGCAAATACTTTACATATTGCATCTTAAGTTAAGCCTGACTCCTCTGTGCCAAGTTACCAGAGGTTGTGCACAGGTTAATTTGGGGTGTGTATCTGACTTACTCTGACTAGGATTGTGGCTCCTGTATGGACAGGGTGTATACTCTACCAACCAGAAACCAATTTCTAACAATGATGATGAGGATTGCCAAGTGAAGCATGACTGTCTTGATGTCACTGAACTATGCACCAAGACAAAACCAGACATACAAGATGAGCCACTAGCTGAATCTGATTTTGCACTGTTAGTAGATGGGTCGTGTTTGGCATGGAGGAAATTGAGAGCAGCTCACGCAGTCTGAACAGTTTCAGGAGTAGTTGAAGCTTCAAGGAGTACTCTCCACCAAAGTGGCTGAATTAATTGCCCTTACCAGAGCATGCTGTGTTTCAGACCAGCTGACGGAGACGATTTTCACTGATAGTCCGTATGGCTTTGGTGTCGTGCATGACTTCAGACAGTTATGGTCCCAAAGGGGGTTTATGACTTCTTCAGACTCCCCAATCCGAAATGGCGAGAAAGTAAGGAAACTTCTTGAGGTGTTGCAATTCCCTGCCCAAGTAGCGATTGTGAAATGCTCTGCACACCGCAGCGGCGATGACTATGTGACTTTGGCAACTGGTATGCTGATGCGGTCGCAAAGTACTGTGCTTATAATGCTTGTACATTTAATGGAGAGTATACAAATGAGGGAACAGATGAGACCAATTACAACCTTTTGTTGACAACAACATGATACATGAGAGGGGTTAAAGAGGCTTCAGGAAGAGGTGTCAGAGGAACAACAGCAAAGTTGGGTTAGGGCAGGGTCTGTCAAAAAAGAGGATGACATTTGGGTTTTAGGAGATAAAGTCCTCTGTTGCCAAATAGCCTTTTGCCACCAATGGCTAGGCATTATCATGGTCCTGCTCAAGTAGGGAGGGATGCTATGGTCTGCTTGTTCAGGCAAACTTGTTTAATCCTAGATTCAGATTGATGGCAGAAGCACTGTGTCACAGATGTGTTGTGTGTCAACAGAACAATGTAGGGAAGAGAACCGCAGTAAGACTGAGCCACATAGGAAAATCAGGTGGTCCATTTAACAGGATGTAGTTGGACTTTATCGAAATGCCTGTGGGCAATGGGCTGAGATATGCCCTGGTGATTTTGTGCATCTCATCTTCTCACGCTGGGTCAAGGCTTACCCAACCAGAAGACATGACAGTAGTTAAACCGTTGTTGAGGGAGTTCATACCTCGTTCTCCCTTTTCTAGAGTCAGACCAAGGGACACACTTCAACAATGTGATTCTGAGAATGCTGTGTGCAGCTTTACAAGTGGAGCAATTGTAGTACTAATTATTTTGTTTTTGTAGGATTATATCCACCTACATCTAATTCAGTGAAGGATAAGCCCAACGTTAACCCCAAACCCTCACGCTCTGCTGATAAAAGTCTGTACCTGCTTGATGAGAAGGAGCTGCATGTAGATTTATCTACAGATTGCTCTTTAAACGCTTATACTAAATTGCTTTATGAATATGTTGACATTATGAATGCAAGGGACTGTTATATCTGTATGCAATTACCCGCATCAGTTGCAGAAGGTATTACCTATCACCACATACCTTTGACGTATGGTGTCACTTGTAGTCTTCTGCTGAGCCTGTTCTATGGCAGGGTCACATCCAATATTATGTTTCAAATTATGTCTTGGTCCTTTCAGAAATTTCCTTGTTTAAACATTTGAACAGACATTCTTATGCTCATATCACTGACACAGCTAAAAGGTAGGTTACACCTACCACAACACCAGATACAGCCTACGTTCATAGAGATAACTTAACTTACATATTGACAGATGTTGAGAAGACATTTTTAAACCTGGTGGAAGGTAGGAGGAGGGAGGTAAGGGCTAAGGCATCAAACCTCACTAGGATGCCTAAGTGGACTGAAAAAGAAATTGATCATCGAGCAGCAGAAAATCAAGGAGCATTAGCTTTAGATTGGCAACATAATGGGAAGTTATGTGTGCAGAATAACAAGAATTAACTTGACACTCCATCTGTGGGCAAGAGTGAATGTGACTGTACATTTGAGGTTAGAGGAAAGTGGGAATTATTTTTAGATTGATATGATCTTGTGATTCCTGGAATTTATTTTATGTGTGGAAAATATGCCTATTTCAACTTGCCTAAGCAATTGTATAGTACATGCTACTTAGGTGTAGTTTTTCCAAAGATTTATCATGTGGAACATTTCAATGATCCCGTGTGGGAACAGAATTCCAGATCCAAGCGAGGCGCTAGTGCTGGTGACATTGTGAGAGACATTTTTGGTGCAACCTTCGCATCTGTAGGGGTAATAATGAATGATATGAAAATTAGAAAGCTGTAAACTGTAGTTGATAAGTTGTCCACTAGCACTGCTGGAGATTTGTTACTAGTAGAAACTAAAACGGTAGCCATTAGATCAATGGTTTTGCAGAACAGACCTGCGTAAGACGTCCTTCTTGCAAAGGTGGGCAGAGTCTGTTAGATGTTAAAGGTCCAACAATGTTGCATCTACATGTCTGACAACAGTTAGGACTTGAGAAAATACATTAAGAACATTACTGATTTAAAGAAGGATTTGAAAGAGTTGGAAGCAACAGGTGCTTTGTTGTGATTAAAAGTGGATATGCTGCTGTAGGCAAATGGTTTGGAAACCTAGGCAGTGGAATTTTGGGTGCCATCTTGAAACCTCTTGTGATAATTGCCCTTTGTGTAATGTTCCTGGTTGTGATCTTTAAGGGATATAAGTGTGTAAAAGCAAGGCAGGGAGTGAAAAGGAAGAGAGCGGATGTGGAGTTAGAGGAGAGTCAGTGTTAGTACTATGATGACATGAAACGTCTGGAGGAGTCTAGACCAAAAAATTATGAAAACAACAAGGTTTTAATTGGTTCATCTGATAAGACCTATATCTTGATTGTGATGGCTAGGTTTGCCATCAGAGGAGGGATTGGAGTAGCCAACCGATAAAGGCATGGACCCCGCTGGCACTCCAGATCAATGCAGTAACACTAACCCATTCCCTGAGAGCGTGCAACGGCAGCACCAAGTCAGACAGACCAGGGTAGCCAACTTTTAATAGGATCGGACAAGCCTCTCTGCTGGATTATATTTTAGTAGAAACAAGATTATGGCAGTGGGTCGCTGATTTCGCTGTCCTGCGACAGCAACCATAACGCCCTGATCATGGAGTTGGAGCTCCCAGACCTTCATAATCCCACCGCCAGCGGTGCCCCTGTAGGTAGTAACCTAATACTCGCCAATGATAGAAGGAGAATTAGATGGCGTACAGTCAAGCAGTCTCCAGACAAGGTAGCCGCATTATTTTCTCTAACTATTTTGCCCTTAATGGAACTGGGGGAGGTTGTCATGGTATTGGACTCTCCTCAAACCATCGCTAGAATAGCGGCACTGCACGTAGAACTGACAACCAGCTTGACTAACATATTCAATGCTTTGACACACTCTAAGGTGAAAAAGGGTGCCAAAAAAACCTGGTTCAATGATACATGCCGAAAGGCCAAGAGAGCCCTCGTAGATGCCATCAAAAGTAAGGACAGAATCTTAACTAAACAAATGAGGGCCCTCTATCGAGACAGTACCAAGCAAGCAAAGAAGAACTGGGAGTCAGACAGATGGGATGCCATTAGAACAGCTCTATCTAATAGGGATATGAAGATGTTCTGGTCACTAGTGTGTACAGACAGTAGCGAAGGGAAGTCAGCCTTAGAGCCCAACATTGCTGCAGCTACATGGAAGTCTCACTTCCAAGCTTTATATTCCACTGAGGAAGTTACAGACTCAAAAGATGAAACTTCACTAATCATTCCAGGGATTGTTTTTGAAGAGGCCCAAGGGTTCACTTTAACAGAAGTCTTAAACGCAATTATCAAGCTTCCCCTTGGTAAAGCCCCGGGATTAGACAAGATCCCAGGGGACCTATTACGGGCAGAACCAAAAATATGGGGCCCCTACCTCTGGGCAATATTTAATGCTATCCTGAGAGGTATGGCGATCCCGGACACCTGGCTAGGGGCTGAAATCTTTCCAGTCTTTAAAAAGGGCTCACCTCTCCTGCCGACTAATTATAGGCCGATCAGTTTGATCGATGTCACCCAGAAATTGTTTGCAAGGATCCTCCTCGATCGCCTTCATGTGTGGATGGAGGAGTGTGAAATTCTGAGTGCCTATCAAGCTGGTTTTAGAAAAAACATCTCCATCATTGACCACATTTTTAGGCTCCAATTATTATATTGGAAGACGGTGTCAATAGCGGGTGGCAGCCTCTATTTGATATTCGTTGATCTGACAACGGCCTTTGATTTGGTCCCCAGAGGCAAACTGTGGGAGGTTCTTAAGCAACTGGGAATCCTCCCCCCTACCTCTTGACATTGATCATGAGACTGCACGTGGGCAACTTTGCCCAAGTAAGGTACGGGAAATTTGGGGAATTAACCCTCGCTTTCCAGTTAACAGAGGAGTAAGGCAGGGGTGTGTGCTTGCCCCTACCCTGTTTTGTCTCTTCATCAATGCTCTGGTTGCCCAACTAAATGAGGTAGAGGACAACGACGCGCCAACGTTGGTGCATAGTAAGGTGCCAGCAATGATGTTTGCGGATGACACTTTGCTGTTATCTAAGTCACCTATGGGCATCCAGAGGATTCTTGACAGTTTTGTAATATTCTGCAAGAACAGGGGGCTGGAGATTAATACATATTTGGTCTTTAACCCAGCTAAAACATCCCGCGCAAACCCCTCGTTAAACGGTACCTTGCTAGAGAGGGTGACTGTCTTTGACTATCTTGGTGTCACGCTGTCTGAAACATTTGAGTGGGGCCCGCAACTAGCCAAAGCAAGCCTCAAGCTAGCCCAGACGGTAGGGGGAATCACAAAAATATATAGGAATTCCTCCCATAAACCACCTGGCCCGGTGGCTGAGATTTACAAAGTGCAAGCCAGGAGCGCTGCAATGTATGGGGCTGAATTATGGGGCCATTGTCCCCCTGGCGGACTGTCTAAAACAGAGAACAACTTTATGAGACAGTTGTTGGGCCTTCCGCCAAGTACCCCCCTCATCCCCCTACGCCTGGACCTAGGAATTAGACCTATTGCAGAGGAGACTGGACTCAGACCGCTAACCTTTTGGCGTAGGCTGTGGGCGACCCCGGAACAAGCAGTCTACCAGTCAGAACTAAAGGAGATTCTGGGTCTCTCAGGTGTGGGTAAATTACCATGGTTCCTACATATAAGGGATGTATACTGCAGGCTAGGTATTCCAAATTTATTGAATAACCCAGAGGTAGTCTGCCCGACAATCTCACGCTTAGAACTAGTGAGAGCCTACAGATCGCTCAAACTAGCTGATATCCAGGGGAGCACTAAACTTGGCCACCTAACAGCTGACTTATTAAATATTAAAGCTGAGTATCACATTGAGCCATTTCTGGATGACATCCAACCTACCATGCCAAGGAATTTATACATTCAGTTTAGAATAGGGACCTTGCCGCTTCGTGCCTTCACCAATAAATGGTCAAAAGCCTCCCCCCTTGGGTGTCCCGCTTGCAACTGTGTGGATGAGATTGACATTCATGTCTTCTTTTTTTGTCCCGGCTATAAAATAGCCAGACGGCGATGGCTCGTCCCTCTTTGCAGAAATTTGGGGTGTAGGCGGTGTGTGGAGGCATTTAGAATATTGAGAACTGACTCTCACCCACCCATTGTTTTTGCTGTGTCCCGATTTTTTAACTCTATGTGGCATAGTCGTAGGGTGCTGTTAAACTCATTACTGCAAGTATAAAATTCCCACAGTGTTCATCCTGTTACATTTCATCATTTTTAACTTCTAACTCATTCTTAACTTATTTTTAACCTCTTTCACATTCCAAAAACTAAAAGTATTGATGAAATGAAATTCGATCATATCAAAATGACATGTGGTTATTTCTTTTACGATGATTGTGGTCTTATCCAGGGTATCTGCTGTGCTAGTTGATGGAGGTCGAGAAGAAGCTTTGTATTTCTCGAAGCCCCTACCCTGTGATGAATGTTAATGTCGTCTATAACCAAGTTTTGTTGGTATTTTATTTTTAAGTATTAATCTTATTATGTGTTTTTTCTGTTACTGTTTGTATCACCTACTTTTTATGGTCTATATCGATCGAAATAAAGTTTGTTGGAATGGATTGGAGCAGCATGATTTTAGCTCCATCCTTACACGTCTTAGAAGAGTAATATTTACGTGCTCATAGCACCTTAAATTCTGTGTGCCTTAATCTGATTGATGAAGAATGAAGCATTAAACATACTTCTGGAGTGTATTCACAGTAGAAAATAGTTGTTCACATAGGTTTGTGTTCTAATATCTCCCTACTTCCCTGATTTAACTAGGCTTCCCTAGTCTTCAACTTTAGCTTAGAATTAGTTTAGGCAACTTTAGATTTATTCATATATAGAGGGAAGCATTGAAGCCGGTACACTGATCATCAAATTCTATTTTTTATCTTCTGTACTGATGTAACTGAATTTCTGGTATGCTATTTGTTACTAAGTCTTAATTTCATTTGACGTTTTGGTATACCTGTGGTGGTGATTTTGTATCTTTATACCATATATTTGAGATGTATATACGTTAGTTTACCTCTTCATTTGTAATAAATTCCTTATATTTACCTTTCGAGTCCTTAATGTGTGGCCAAATTGGTTACACTGTAAATTGAATTGTTCGAGTGATGTTAACTCCCCTTTACCTCTCAGGCAACTATCAAAGGTCCATTGCAGGAGAAATGGCAAGAAGGGCCCAGTGCTCCATCAGATGGTAGCAGAGCGAGAATGTTTAGTTACTGAAGTAGGGGGAGTCAGCAAGCCTCCAACAAATGCCCAGGCAAGCATCAAAGAAACAAATATTTAGTTTTAAACATAGTACTCCTGTATCAAAGAGAAAAACAATGTAAGAAGATGGTGATCAACTTAAAAAAAACTGGATATTAATTTTGCAGCTGGATAATGACCTATGTTGATTCGCTTAGACCTATCCACTGCCTTGGACAATGTGGACCATGACATCTTGGACCATTGTTTAGCAAAGGCAGGTTTGCAGAATGCTGTCCTTTCATGGTTTTGTTTTATGACAGAATTAATGCAATCTCAGACTCTTCCTCCCTGCCGGTCCAAGCTTAGCCTACTCCCCTAGTCTTTTCAGTGCCTATTTGCATTTACTTGCAGTTGCGATTAGATTATTTAGAGTGGAAATCAATTTCATACACAGATAACACCAGTCAATCCTCCATTTTGAGTGTCCCTGTGTAACTCTGTACCTGCATCACTGTTTTTCAAACCTGGATGAGTACAAACTTACTGAAGCTTAATGATAGAAAACCGGAGTTCTAATCTTTGGAAAGGATGTAATATGTGAATCAGCCTTTCGGCTTCCATAGATGAGGTACCTGCGAAAGCTAAGAGCTTGAGATTTTACTTTAAAAAGGACTGGACACGGGAACGTCTGGTTAATTCAGATGCTTTTCTCTGCTTCATTTCAAACAAGGCTACAAAAAAAGTCCTTAATTTCCTGCACCAGCCACTTTGGGCCTCAATGATAGCTGCTTGAATCCATATTAGATTACACCAATGTCTGGTCTGCAACTTAGAGCGGCCAGATGGGATGAATAAGAAACTACAAGGTGTCCAGAATGTGGCAGTTAGGCTTGTGGTATGATTAAGTACATTTGAATAGGTATCAAAAGGGCACCAGAATCTCCACTGGTGTCAATAATTGTAACAGATCCAGTCAGAGGTTTTATATATGCTGACTGGGCCATTTTATGGCTTAGGGCAAATTTTCGTACACTCTAGGATTCTTCACTATGCCTGTTTGACAACTGGGTTCAGAAGTGATATTACTCTTTCAGCATGCAAACATTAGGAAGAGATTTTTGAGTGTAGCCCCACTGCTCTGGAATCATCTCTCAAACTCTTTAGGACAGTCATTCTGCCTTTCGTAGATGCCCTGAGACTTACTTTTTCTGCTAGCTCCTTTTGGCTGCTCATATTTTCATTTTACATAGTCTCAGCACCATGGTGCCTTCAGGTGACCACGCATGTGACCAGTAACTCACAAGACCTATAACCCACAACACTCTGAATTTGGATGCCCAGGATTTAGAAACAGAAGATATATTGATCTTGCCTGGTGCTTGTAAAGAACATCAGTCTTGAATGACATTTTAGTAGATCAATGTCAGGTTTTAAGGGGGAGAAGTTTTCACTTACAAAGAGGCAGAAAAATAGAGTTTTGAAGTGCCATCTAAAACTGAGAAGGTTTTTTTTTTATTAATATGAAGAGGTAAACAGATTCAGGTGGGAATTCTTATGGGTAAAACAAGTTCTGAATTATGCTAATTCTAGCTGTAGGTATTTTGGGCTTCTGAGAGCTGTTTGACCATATGAGATGGTGAGCAAATTTGATGACTGTAGATGAAGCAGCATAATGTGAAATTAGGCCTTGATTTAATCGGAAGCATATAGAAGTCACAAAGTCTGGAGCAAATGTGGCAACATTTTAGTATGCCTCTAATCTGTCTGGCAGCTGAGTGGATTATTGAGATTGCTGCTGTGTGGAGTACAGGGGGTTTGGATATTAGCCTCTGATAACCTTTTCCACAACTCTTAATAGTCTTTTATTGCACAACGGCTAGAAAAATCAATTTTGATTTCATCTTTTGTGAGATTCTTATTGGTGTAAAACAGCCAATGAGTTGACTAACATATGAATGATAACATCATATTCTTGACAGTGTCACTGATGTCAGCAGATAGGTCCAGTTGCTTTATGTTAGGATTGAGAAGGTCTTGAAGCGATGTAGTTGATGTTTTAGTGGGTAAAAAACAAGATACTAACCTGTATACTGTTGCTCTCCAGTATTGATATCTTTCATGGATTCTTGCGCTTGAATCTTCCCCGTCATCATGGTGGGAGTCCCACGGCAATAATAATAAGCAGTGCTATGCCTAAGCATTGAGAAAAAAACCATAGAGAAGCCAAGTGACATTGGCAACCAATTCACATTGTTTTATTAGAACCAAACTTCAACCAGTCAGAACTCAGACCCTGAAGCACTCTTCCCCTTCAGAGCCACCATACCTCAGACTTCGAGCACAAGTGTAAAGTAAAAGATTATAAGAGGGATCCAGAGTGGTGAGCCCTAATGGGGAGGAGAGAGTGTTGCATGTGAATCTATGAAAGATATCAATACTGGAGAACCACAGTGTACAGGTAAATAACGTCTTTTTCTCCAGTATTGAATCTTTCATAGATTCATATGCTTGAATCAGACTAGTAAGCAGTACCAAGGTAAAGAGGCATTGGGTATGGCAAACCACTCAGTAGTGAAAAAGCAACCATGATGATATGAAGGCTACTATCAAATATAGAACTCACATGCATTAATTCAAACATAAAGCTTTAAAGATATTGCATAACATATTTAGGGTAAAAATAAGATTTCTGTACCGACGTAACACTGCCTGCCCAACTGTGGCATCCACTTTCCGTGAAGAATCTAGACAATAATGTTTTGTGAAGGTGTGGACATTAGTCCACGTCGCTGCCCTGCAAATGTCTGGCAACCAAATTCCGGAAAACAGGGCTGTAGATGCAGCTACTTATCTTGTAGAGTGCGCTTTTAACCTTTGCAGGCAATGGCTTTCTTGCTTTGTCATGGCAAAAGGTAATGGCTGCAGAAACCCAACGAGCGATACTACTCCGTGATAAAGCGTGACCTTTTCTAGGTAGAGTGAAATAAATTAGCAGCTGGTCCTATTCTCTAAAAGCCCTTGTTCTGTCTATATAAAACTTTAAACGTCATTTGACATCCAGAGAATATAGGGCTCTTTCAGCTGTGGACGTAGGATTTTTAAAAAATGCTTTCAACACAATTGGCTCATTCAGGTGAAATGAGGTTGGCACTTTCAAAATGAATTTAGGATTAGTTCTTAGTATGGCTGTCATCTTTGAATTGTAAGGTTCATTAATCGTAAAGACTTGAATCACATTTATCCTCCTAGCAGAGGTGAGGGCCAACAGAAGACCCACCTTCCATGAAACATATTTTATGTCTGCTTCATATGGAAAGGTTCAAACGAGCTTCTCATGAGCTGTAAAGAACTGTATTTAGCTGCAATGTCACTGGAGGATTCTTTAAAGGAGGATAAACTCTAAAAAGACATTTCATGAACTCCTTGCTTAGTCTGTTGAACCATAACGAGAATTCCCTGCTTTGCCGCCAAAATCTGGAAATAGCTGCCTGATTAATTTTTATGGAGGAATGCGCTAGACCTGATTTTGCTAGGTGGAGTAAGTAAGGTAGTGTCTGCTCTGGAGAGGATGCAGACTGTTGTTAACACACCAAAAACAAAATCTCTTCCATTTCGCCTTATAACATTTAGTTGTGGCATCCGCCCAGGAATGCTGAAGAATTGTCTTACAATCCTCTGTTATACTTAGTGATCCAAATTCATTGTTGTGAGGAACCAAGCTGACAAGCTCAGCGACTGTATTTGTGGGTGAACAATCTTAGCTTTCTTCATGGGCAGGAGGAAAAGCATAAGCGAACATTCCTGTCCAGGCTAGAAGAAATGCATTTCTCCCAGATTGTTTCTGAGCAAACCTGTTTGCATACATCTTGCATTTTTTCTTCTGAAGAGTTGCAAATAGATCAGGATGTGAGGTTCCCCACTAATGGAAAACTTGGAGTAACTGTTGCTGATTTAGTTCCCATTGTGGCACTGTTTTGCAGTCCTGCTCAGGGAAGCTGCCCATTCGTTCTCCACCCCAGGAATATGTTCCACTTGTAGTGAAATGTTGTGAGCAATCAACCATTCCCATATCTGCTGGGCTTCAGGAGACAAGACCTATGATTTTGTTCCACCTTGTTTGGTGAGAAAGAACATGGTTGTGGTATTGTCCGTCCTCACCAAGACACAGATACTGCTTATTCTAGAAAGAAAAGATTGGAGGCCTAGGAAGACAGCCTTCAATTCCAGAAGATTGATGTGCATCTTTCCCTCTTCAGAAGACCATATTCCGTGAGTTTCTAGGTACAGCCGGTAAACACCCCAACCCTCAAGGGAAGCGTCTGTTGTCATTACATCATGGGGCTGCACAAGAACGAACAATAGGCCCTGAGAGATATTTTCTTTTTTTCCCCACCAAGAAATAGCTAGTTTTATCGCTATTGTAATTGTGATTGTGTCTTTGAAAGTTCTCTGGGCGTGACCCATTGTGCATCCAATTGCTCTTGTAAGGGTCTTGTGCACAGACGGCAACTTCGGATTACCAGAATGCAAGACACAATAATTCCCAACATTGACTTGAACATCCGAACAGATGTGAATTTTTTTCTTGAGAGGGAAGCGGTTATTGCTGTTATGAATTTAATTCTCTCTGTAGTTGGGTATGTCTTGGAATCGTTCGTATCCAGAATTGCCCTCAGGACCTTGTTCAACTTTAGACCTAAAGTTTTGAATAGCGGAATACAGGCCCAAGTAGATCTTCGTGCTGATGGGAAGATGGGGCCCTTCATAAGCCAGTTGCCCAGGTATGGAAACACCTAATGACTGTTTCTTCTCAAGAGCGCCGCCACAGGGGCCATGCATTTTGTGAAGACTCTGGGAGCCAAACGCAGTCCAAAGGGAAGCACTTTTAATTGGTAATGGCACCCTGCCACCATGAACCTCCGAAACGTCCGATGTTTCACATGTATAGGGATATGAAAGTGCGCATCTAGGAGATCCAAAGACATCATATAATCCCCGCATTTAGTAGACGTAAAATCTCCTGTAAATATAGCATTCTGAAAGGTTGTTTCTTTATGTATTTGTTCAACAGCCTCAGATCCATCACCCATCTCCATTTTCCTGGCTTCTTTTTGATAAGGAAGGAGTAGAAATAGTAGCCCTAGTTGCGATGTATTAACTGAACTTCTATTGCATTCTTGGAGATAAGAAAAAAAAATCCGGCTTCAGCAGGGTCAGATGACAATGAGACTTCTTGCGTGGAGGGTGAATGGGAGGCTTTTGAAGAAATTCCAGGGTGTCGCCATGTTGAATCACATCTAACACCCATTTGTCTAAAGATATGCTCTTCCACTGTCTGTAAAATTTGGAATGGTGTTTTCCTAGATGCCGTTGATGAGAGACTGAAGTGACTGCACATTGTCACTGGCGCCTGGAGGCCTTTTGGGTTTTCCCCCCAGCCGGAGGGCTATTATGTGCGGGTTGCCATGAATATGAGGAGGCTGAAGTAGCTCTGTATTGCTGCTATGATACATATTGAGGACAATACCCCTGTTGGGAGTAGGGCTGGTATCTATATTGTTGATAAGATGCTTGGGAATAAATTGGCCTCTTCCTCTGCCTCGTTGAAAGGGCTGAAAGCGACGTTGTTGCAACGTACCCAGAGAACGTGCCATATCCATGTCCTTAATAGATTGAAGGGCATCATTACCATCTTTCCCAAACAGATTCTCCCCATCAAAGGGCATATCTAATATAGTTGCCTGTACTTCTGGTCAAAAGGCTGTGGCTTTCAGCCAACCTTGCCGTCGTAGGACTGCTGCACTTGCCATCTGTCGAAAAGTTGTTGAGTACATATTCATCACTGTGTATAATTTCAGATGAAGCTCTCTCACCTTCCTGAAGAATTTCCTTAGCTTTGTTCCTCTTATCCTCCGGTACGAATTCTAGGAGGGCTGATATGTTGATCCACATTTGTCTGTCATGTCTTCCTAAGATGGCTAGCGCATTGGATGCCCTGATAGAAGTTGCTGTCAGAGCTGAAAAGCACTTGCCAACATTATCTAGCCATCAACTATCCTTATCTGGAGGAGCTGAGCATGAGGCATAAGGGTTTCTAGACCACCTTTGGTTTGTCTGCATGTCAGTAGAGTCAGGGGGCATCGATGACCTATAAGACATGGAGATGAATTTTCTGGTGCCTCATATTTTTTATCCAGACAATGAACAACAGCTGTCACTGAAGCTGGGGTCTTCACGAGCTTCAATCCTTCTTCCCATATTCAATCTACAATGGGAATTGAAGAAATCGATTTTCAAGCAGAATCTTTAAAGTCGTACAAGAAATATTCAGTCTGTTTCACTGGTAAAGGCAAGTCAAACCGCTTAGAAGCCCGCCTCAAGAGCTCATGAAAACCTCCTATGTTACCTGAAGGTGAATTAGCAGGTGATGCTGTGGGCGAAGCAGACAACGGAGCTATATAATTATCCCATTCCTGGTTAGAACCTGCAGGATCTGGAGGAATTTCACCTTCTTCCGACTGTTCCTCCATATCACTCTCAATATAGTCATCTCTTTTTGTAATGAGAGTCAAAACTTGTTTTTCTTTTTGTGTTTGCTGGCCCAAAGGACTTTTAGGAAGAGACACTGCGCTTGGAGTTTCAGTACGCCCCAGAGTATGTTGTACTGAAGCATTTGCTTCAGGGAACCTCCTATAATAGTTGTTCAACATGTGGCGCAAATCAGTTACCAGTGATATAGGTACTCAAATAGTGTCTTCATGTGAGACACGGTGTTCCTCATAGAGCTCATCGTATGGCTAATGTTCTTGAAAAGAGTCATTGCGATGAGCTGCAGATTGTTGTCTGTCCTGGAAAAAAGAAATCCCCTTTCAAATATGCAGAAGTGTCCTTACCAGGGTCATCATCATCAGTATCTTGGCATTTGACGTTTAACTGAGTGGGACTATAGGCTGGCCCAAAAGATCCCTCATCACCGGACTCTTCCATCTCAAGGAGACGCACAGGGGGCAGAGGAGAAACTTTCCTTGGATCCAGTTGTAAAGTCACAGGAACTCTTTTGTCTGAAATTAGAATTGTCTCCTTATGGGCCGTCGACGGGCTCGACGACTGCGCCAACAGTGAGGAAAAAAAGGGACTCTTTGTAGATAAGAAAGCAGTAGGACTCGATGTCAAAGTGAAAGTTCCCGTCGACGGTACTCTAGTCCTCAACAACGATGTCATGGTTAGTTTCTTCGTCGACGAGGAAGATGTGTTTGTTCTTGTCGTCATCGCAGTCACTGACGACACAGTCATCACCGGCAAGGTGGGTGAAATTTGCATGGACAAACTCCCCGTCGACTAAATGATTCTCGGCGACAGGTCTGTCGACGGACGTATTTGCTCCGTTGATGGCTCCTTAACAGGAGTCACAGGCACAGATGAGGAGGAAGAAGTCTTTTTGTGAGGAGGGGCTGGACCAGAGGGTTCTCTACTAACAGATCATTCTATCACAGAGTCCTTGCTGTGAGATTTTGCTTTCTTGGTATCTTTCTCATATGAGGTGAAGCCCTGATTTTTACGTTTCTTCCCTGATGGAGAATGACTCTGGCATCATCATCCTAAATAGAGTCAGAATGGGTGTTTTTCTTCTGAAGCCAACGAAGTAGCCTGGCTTCACGATCTTTTAGGGTTTTAGCAATGCTTACACTCCTTAAGTTTATGGTGTAATGGTGTAAGCAGTAAAGGCACTCCTTATGGGGATCCTCAGAAAATAATCTCGGTTTCCCACAAGATTTTCAAGGCCTGAAAAGCCTCTTCTTAGATCCCTCTGACATGGTGTTAACCAGGAAAAAGATCCCAAAAGTTGTTACCTTTGAGTAGCCGGAAGGCCAAATTTCACTTCTGACAGAAGGAAAAGGTCAAAAGTTGACAAAAGCACTGAGACTGAGCAGCGCTCAGAAAGGCTCCCTCATACACAACATGCGGTTAGAAATCTATGGTATGGTGGCTCTGCAGTGGACGACTGCTTCAGGTTCTGGAGTCTGGTAGGTTGAAGTTTGGTTCTAATAAAACAATGTGAATTGGTTACCAATGTCACTTGGCTTATCTATGTTTTTTTCAATGCTTAGGCATATCACTGCTTATTATGATTATTATTATTACCGTCGGACTCCCACCATGATGGCGAGAAAGAGTCAAGCATGTGAATCTATGGAAGATTCAATACTGGAGAATCAAGCATTTAATGACAGAGGTAATGATGGTGAAGGTTGATGTGATTACCAGTGGCTGAGGTTAATTCAAGCATTCCATCCATCACTGTTTTGCATACTTACTGTCTCGCCCTAAGTGGGACGGGTATGCTCAGACGTGGGTCCCATGCACACTGCGTCACTGGAACCTGGCTGATGAGCCCATAGCTAGAGCAAAACTGTTCATGGGTTGCTTGTGTTCCGGATCAGGAAGGCCCAGGCTTGGCAGTTCAGGCTCGACTGTTCCTAATGGAGCAGGGTCAAGACTGATTTGCATATACCTGGGTCCAAACTGAGATTGCATAGTGTGCAAAATAACAATAGATTGAGATGCGGTCTGAGTGATTACCAGTGGTTGAGATTAATACAAGCATTCCATCCATCACTGTTTTGTACATGTATTGTGTCACCCTAAGTGGGACAGATATGCCTCGACGTGGGTCCCGTACACACTGTGACGCTGGATCCAAGCTGTACCCGGCTGATGAGCCCATAAATGAGCGAACCCTGTCCAGGGTTGCTTGTGTTCCGGATCAGGGAGGACCTGGATTGGTAGTTTGGACTGGACTGTTAAAATTGGAGCTGGGTCAAGACTGATTTGCATATAGCTTGGCCCAAACAGAGGTGGCATGGTGTGCAAAATAACGATGGATTGGGATGCGGCCCAAGTGATTATCAGTGGCTGAGATTCATTCAAGCATTCCATCCATGTTTCGTAAGCTTAAAAGGATGAAGTTCGGCAGAATATGGAAGGGAATGGAAAACTGAATTGAACAATCAGTTGGAAAGAGGTCAGTATTTAATAACTGGATCAATGGTAGATTGGGAATCTTCATTATGCCATGATTGGACGATGTGTAGAATTACCTATTGCCCACGAGAATGAGGTTGAAGGTTTCAGGGTGACGAACAAGTTACTTACCTTCGGTAACGATGTATCTGTAAGAGACATACATTAGTTATAGATTCCTTACCTTAGAAGTACCCCCAGGCGTCTGGCTGGATCCGGAGAAATATTTTCGTAGAAGTACCCCTGCGCGTCGGTAGGTGGCGTCGGTCGACTCCGCGTTCGTCGTCGGCAGAGTGGTCGCCGGGATGATATTGCGGTGTCTACTTAGACGCCGCCCCTGCGCGCTGACGTCAGTTCTGACACGACTTTCCAGGCCAGAAGCGAAGAGCAATGCAAGACATTGACCACTGGTGCACAAAACTAGGGCCCTGTAAGTCAGTTTGCAGAACGGGGAGGATGGGTGGGGCGGTAAGGAATCTATAACTAATTTATGTCTCTTACAGATACATCGTTACCGAAGGTAAGTAACTTGTTCATCTGAAAGAGACCATTAGTTATAGATTCCTTACCTTACCCCAGCAATACCAACCCCGGAGGTGGGTCTGTGAACTAAGTTCACACCAGGAAGTCCTGGAGAACAGAACGGCCGAAAAAGCCATCTCTCCGGACTTGACTGTCCAGGCAGTAATGCTTAGTAAACGTGTGCAGGGATGCCCACATGGCTGCCTGGCAGATGTCAACCAGCGGAACTCCACGTCCCAAAGCAGTAGTAGCTGCCGTCGCCCTGGTAGAGTGGGCGAGCAGTCCTAATGGAGGTTCCCTTTTTGCCAAAGAATAACAGATCTTTATGCATAGGATGAACCATCGAGAGATGGTACGTTTGTGCACTGCCCGACCTTTCTTGGCGCCCACATAACCCACGAAGAGTTGATGGTCCAACCGAAAGTCTTTAGTGCGGACAAGGTAGAAAGACAGCGCATGTTTTGGGTCCAGACGGTGGAGTCTCTCCTCTTCTTTGGAAGGGTGTGGAGGCGGGAAGAAGGAGGGCAATGTGATGGTCTGACCTATGTGGAAAGAGGTAACCACTTTGGGCAGAAAAGAGGGCCTAGTACGGAGGACTACTTTGTCCAGATGGACAGCAAGAAAGGGAGGCCTGGAAGATGAGGCTTGAAGCTCACTCACCCTGCAAGCAGAGGTGATGGTAAGCAAGAAAGTAGTCTTCAAAGTTAGGAGATGTAGAGGACAATTATG
Source organism: Calotriton arnoldi (assembly GCA_963921515.1). Classification (NCBI taxonomy): domain Eukaryota; kingdom Metazoa; phylum Chordata; class Amphibia; order Caudata; family Salamandridae; genus Calotriton; species Calotriton arnoldi. The sequence continues at coordinate 1,990,817 of CAWUFW010002282.1, read as the reverse complement.
TAGTGGCTCAAAGGGAGCACACATAAGATAAGTGAGGACGAGATTCAAGTCCCACTGGGGCATTACAAAAGGAGGAAAGAGATGAGTAATGCCCTTCAGAAATCTATTAACAATAGGGGACTTGAAAAGAGAACGCTGATCAGGAAGGCGAAGAAAGGCCGGAATGGCCGAAAGATAGCTTTTCAGAGTGCCCAGAGCAGAGCCCTGCTAGGCCAAAGAAAGAATGAAGAGGAGAACCTCTGAAAGAGGGGCAGAAAGGGGATCCACAGCCTTTGCTGTGCACCATGCCCCAAATTTGTTCCATCTACAGGCATATGACGTTTTAGTGGAGGGACGACTGGCTGCCAAGATGACATTACAGACTTCGGGAGGAAGGTCGAAAGCTGTCAACTGTCGCCGCTCAATCTCCACGCAAAGAGGTGGAGACTAGATAGGTTCGGACCGTCCCCTGCTGCTGCTACAGAAGATTCTCCCGAAGAGGCAGTCTGATCGGAGGATCGATGGCCATGCTCAAGGGCTCAGGGTACCAGACTCTTCGTGCCAAGTCCGGAGCCACAAGAATTACTTGGGCCCGGTCGCGCTTGATCTTCTTCAGCACTCTGGGCAGAAGTGGTACAGGCGGAAAGGCGTACAGGAGGCCGCAAGTCCACTCGCGACGAAAGGTGTCGCCGAGCGAGTGCCGCCTTGGAAATTCCAACGCGCAGAACTGCTGACATTGTGCGTTCTCTTCGGTGGCGAATAGATCTAACCAAGGCTCTCCCCACTGCTAAAAGAGACCTTGCACTACCTCTGAGCGAAGACGCCATTCGGGTTCTATCATGCACTGGCAGCTAAGTTCGTCCGCCCTGGCGTTCAGGGCACCTGCCAGGTGTTGAACCACCAGAGATATGCCCTGATGTTCCAGCCATGCCCAAAGGCGAAGAGCCTCTTGACATAGGGTCCACGACCCCACCCCGCCCTGTTTGTTGCAGTACCATATCGCGGAGATGTTGTCCGTGAACACCTGCACTACCCGTCCTTTGACAGAGGTAAGGAATGCCTTCACTGCAAGACGAATCGCCTGGAGCTCCAGAAGGTTGATGTGGAGCCCGGACTCCGCCGGAGACTAGAGGCCTCTGATCTCCGCCTCCCCCATGTGGCCGCCCCATCCCAGAAGTGACGCATCAGTCACTTCTGTGAACTCTGGTTAGGGAAGGGAGAGGGAAACTGCCGCTCACCCAATCCTCGTTTGTGAGCCACCACTGCAGCGGACTTGCAGTCCCCTCTGAGATCTGGACGACATCGGAAAGATTCCCCTGATGCTGCACCTACCGGAACTTCAGGTCCCACAGCAGAGACCGCATATGCCATCTGGCATGATACACTAGCAGGATGCAGGGGGCCATGAGGCCCAGCAGCCTCAGGGTCATTCTCACGGAAATCCGGGATAGAGGCTGAAACATCGGTACCATAGCCCGAATATCCCGTACTCGCTGCTCGGGAGGATAGATCCGAAACTGCGCTGTGTCCAGAACCGCTCCGATGAAAAGGAGCTTCTGAGAGGGAATCAGGTGCTGGATTGGTAGTTTGGACTGGACTGTTAAAATTGGAGCTGGGTCAAGACTGATTTGCATATAGCTAGGCCCAAACAGCAGGTTGATAGTGAACCTCAGCGAATGCAGGAGGTCCGCCGTAGTCTGGAGGTGAGAGACGACAGCCTGGGGTGAGCCCGCCTTCAACAGCCAGTCGTCGAGATAGGGGAAGACTGGAACCCCTAATCTGCGCAGATGAGCTGCGACCACCGCCATCCCTTTTGTGAACACCCGAGGGGCGCTGGTAAGGCCAAAGGGGAGCACGGTGACCTAAAAAGGATTGTGGCCTACCGTGAACCACAGGTAACGCCAGTGGGTCGGCAGGACGGGGATGTGAAAGTAAGCGTCCTGCAAGTCCAACGCTACTATCCAGTCTCCAGGGTCGAGGGCAGACAAGACCTGAGCCAAAGTTAACATCTTGAACTTCTCCTTCCGGAGGAAGCGGTTGACGTCCCTGAAATCTAAGATAGGACGCAGGCCTTTGTCCTTCTTGGGCACCAGGAAGTAGTGGGAGTAGCAACCACGACCTACTTCTGGTATATGGACGCGTTCGATAGCTCCCTTGGCCAGGAGAGCCGTAACTTCCTGGTGGAGAAGGACCAAATGATCCGCCGACATGCGATGGAGTGTTGGTGGCATGGAGGGAGGGATAGTCTCGAAGGGGAGGGAGTAGCCCCTTCGGACTATCTGCAAAACCCACCTGTCCGACGTGATGTTGTGCCAGTGAGGGAGGTGATGGCGGATCCTGCCGGCAACTGGTGGCCCTGAAATGTCAGACTAGGAAGGATTGGAGTCTGTTGCAGGGGGGGACATTGGTGGACTGGCCCCCAGACCGACGACGTTGGGTCCCATGTCCCTGGCCGCGCAGAGGCTGGGTAGCTTGCGCAGGCCTGTGGCTCTGGGAGGGAGCACCCCTTCCGTAGCCACGAAAGGGGCGAAAGGCAGACTGCATGGGGCGAGAGGTGGCAGCGAGGCCCAAGGATCTGGCCGTAGCCCTAGAGTCCTTGAAACGCTCGAGCATGTTGTCCGCCTTGTCGCCAAACAGGCGACAGCCATCAAAGGGCATGTCCAAAAGGGTTGATTGAACATCCCCAGAGAAGCCAGTGGACCTCAGCCAGGCGTAGCGCCTCAGGGCTACTGACGTTGAAATCGTTCTACCCAGCTAGTCGGTGGTATCCAGCCCACACCGGAAGGCGAACTTTGCTGCGTCTCTACCCTCTGCGACAGCGCAGGTGAGCACGGCCCGGGCCTCCTCCGGGCACTGTGGCAGCACTTGCGCAACCGTGTCCCACACAGAGTGTGTGTAACGGCCCAAGAGACATGCGGTGTTCACCGAACGCAGTCCTAAGCTGGCGGGAGAAAACATCTTCTTCCCAAGATGGTCCAGCTTCTTGGATTCCCTATCTGGGGGAGAAGTAGGGAACGCGCCTTTGGATGTTGAGGCTTGGACCACCAAGCTCTCAGGGTAGGGTCTTGGGAGAGGAAAAGTGGGTCGCCCGGGGCTGGGCGGTGGCGTCGGGCAAACATTTTATCCACGGGAGCCCCTTTGCTGGGCTTGGACCAAGTGCCCAGAAGGATGTCAGTGAGGGCCTCATTAAAAGGTATCAGGGGCTCTGAAGAGGCCGCTGTCGGCTGAAGCAACTCAGTCAGGAGGTTAGTCCCAACTGCCACCGTAGGAAGCTCAAGGCCCAAGGCCTCAGCCATCCTACGCAACACCACTGGGTAGGAGACTCCCTGCTTCGTAGCCACGGTAGGGGAGAAAGCAAACCAAGGTCTGGTGAGGTATCCAGACCACTGGCATCACCCAACTTCTCTCGCCAGTCCGGCTCCTCAAGTTGGTGAGGGAGAGGGTCACCAGACCCTCCCAGTCCTCCTCACCCTCCTCTGGCTGCCACTCAGGGCGGTAGGGAACGCCAGGGATGAACAGTGGTACAAAAGTACCCTCTGGCGCCGGTACCGACGTCGGTCAACGTCGGTCTGGCGGCGTGTCCAAGTCGAGGGTGAGGCTGGGGTCAACACCGGCTGGGGGCGCAGCCGGCATCATGGGCGTTGCCACTGGAATCATCGCCGGAGAAGGTACTGTGAGGTCGACCGGTGCCGATCCAGATCCAAGCCTGGATCCATGGGGGGCCTGCAGCACCAAGGCCGGAGCCGCCGGCATAGAAGGCCTAGGGGCTCCAACTGAGTCCACGGGGCCCGAAGGCCCGCCGGCGGAGTCGGGCTACCCAAAGATGGAGTGGAGGGCTTCGTAAAAGGCACGCAGCTGGGCTGGGGAGGCTCCAGCTCCCGGAAAGGGAGGGAAGCGTGGAGCCGTCCCAGCGGGCTCCGAAAACGGAGCTGGAGAGTGGCAACGCTCCAGGTCCCGCGTCGCATCGGCCGACGGACGGGGAGAAGGCGAAGAGCGACGATGCTTCTTCACCTTCTTCTTGTGCTTCGACTTACCAGATGAGTGCGAAGACTTCGACAACGAATGGTGATGGCTCCGCGACTGGTCCCGTGACCTTCCCCTCGACCAGGACCTCGAACGACGCGGAGCAGACTGCCGGGCCTCCAAAAGCTTTCGGGAACACTCCCGCAAAGACTTTGGATTCAGGGCCTGACAGTCGGAGCACGACTTCGGGTCGTGGTTGCGCTCCAGGCACCAAAGGCACACGAGGTGCGGATCGGTTACCGACATCAACTTGTGACAGGAGTCATAGGGCTTGAAACCGGGCCCACGGCTGGACATCCCTCGTGCATCAGGAGTCGTTAGACTCAAAAAAGATGTCGACAAAAGTCGAAAAAGAGTTAGTCAAAAAATTACTAGGAGCACGCGCTCTCGGGATCTGCGCTGGCTGGCGCGGAAAAGGAAGAACTGACGTCAGTGTGCAGAGGCGGCATCTAAGTAGACACCCCGACGACCACGATGCCGAACGTGGAGTCGACCAACGCCACCTACCGACGCGCAGGGGTACTGGTATGAAAAAATTTCTCCGGATCCAGTCTGGCGCCTGGGGGTAATTCTAAGGAAAGGAATCTATAACTAATGGTCTCTTTCAGATATGACATTTAGTAGCATGTAAATTAGCGAGGAGTTGATGACTGTTCTAGAAGGGTAGGTATGAGTGCATTTGACAGTGATGTGATTATTTGTGTTGGTACATTTGGACTTTGAGGCAAACGTTGGCATGCCTGATGGTAGAAACAGTGAAATGAACTGGATGTGTGCACATTCTACAGTTTGGTGGTGGAGTCAAACATTACAGAGCCAACTTAAGAGTCCTGTTGTGCATAAGGAAGTTTTTCAGAGTTGAATAACGCACCTTAGCAGACCTGGAAAGTTAGCTTGATATGGGGGTGCTGAAAAATAGGCTGGTAGAAATTCAAAGCTTGAAGACCCGGTGGCTGCATTGATCCACACTGGTGAGAACAGACGCCCCGGGAAAATGAGTACAGCCAGAAGGTGCTTGAGAGTTGATAGGATAGTTACAGTAGTTGGTCTTCTAAGAAAAGGAAATATCAAAGACTTTAGTCCTGTAGGACAAAACCTTGTATAAATCAGCAACTCTGAGTTTAATATAATGAGTAAGAAACAAATATAGTATGCAGCTTCTATTGTGGGTAGACTGTTATACCATCTGCCGAACCCTTAAATATTGCAAAGGAAGCCAAATTTCAGTAGCTCGTGAATTGTGATTGTAATATGTGAAGACATTCAGTTTTGTCTGGGGCTACCCCAGAGGTAATACCATTTCAACTAGCTCGGATTCAAAGGCATTATCATCCTTTGGTGGCAGATAAAGGAGGCCATTACCAATAAGCGATACTGCAGTTTTAATTACTATGTGTTTAAATGAGGCCAACATGTTTCATTTGATTTGCTGGACAGTGCCTACTGTAATATTGTAGCTTCCCATTTTATAAGATTCCCTGTGCCAGAACAGACAACCAGGTTGGGCACTACAGCCTCATCCTGCCATGACTCATCTTCAATCTGCTGACATGCTCTTCAAACACTAGATCACGGATTCCAACCCTATGCACATTTAACCATTGTGCATTGATTAGAACACCTGCTAAATCAGTTTGTGTTTTGGAGCATTTGGTTGGATAATATAAAATTATTTTGGTTATAAGAAGCAGCCATCGTTCAGTCTGTACCAGCCCATACGTTCAGAAAGCAGGTGATTCAATGCAGAACACATGATTAAGATGGGTGAATCACAGAGGGATGGTTAGACTCTTGGCTCGCAGTAGTTTCACCCTCTAGCTTTTTTAAGAGGATGCAGGTTGCCCTACGGTTGAACTAATGTGTTAATCTCAGTATGTATCAACTATCCAGAAAAACATTTGATTCATCTTGGGATAGCGGGTACTAGGCCTGCCTTCATGCGATTAAAGTCTCATTCACAAATCCCTCGGGTTCTTCCTTTCATCAGTATGCAAATATTTTGCTAGATGTCACATCTACACAAAAGTGCTGTCACATCACAACCGGAAATAAACTTATTAAAAATAGGACTGATTCAGATTTTTCAAATTCTTCGTTAAAGTGAAAACAAATGCTAAAAAGCAGCTCCAAAAAGCTGAAAACATACACCTGCTCTTAAGGAAGCCTCCAGTTCTTCAGACCCATAAGGCCCCCATTGCAGCTGAAGATCAGTTTAGTTAAAAAGAGAAGCGGGATTCTAATATCTACCCAATTACCACACCACTGATTTCATCAGAGGCGGGGCAAGCTGTCAAGGACATCCTTGAACAGTGAGCCATGATGAATAAGAATACAAGAGAGAAAACTTTTTCTCCATTATGAGATCTAAACTAAGTACAAGATCATCCCTTGAAGGTGGTGGAAAAACTCAATGCAATAGTAGAAAAAAGGTACACATATGGAATGCCTTATCCCACTGGGTGCTTGCACTGGAGGTCAAATAAACAAAGAAACGCCACGTGTGCCCGCAACGCATATCTGAGTACTGGAAAAAGTTCTTAACAGTGCTGTTGTGGCCCCCCTGCTTTTATGGAATGAGCTTGTGGTTTCACAGGAAAGGGTTCGTTATCCCTTTAATATACTGTTATGAATTAATCAATCAATCGTACAATGGGCTTCATATGTTGAGAAATTAACATAAATGAGTTACCAACTGAGATACGATTTTATTATGTCTTTCATTTTTTCTAGTTAATAATGCAAGGCACATAACTGAGTTTATGAACTGACATTCGGTTACATAAAGTGAGAAGAAATAAAGAACAAGTTACTTATCTTCGGTAACGCATTATCTGGTAGAGACAATATCAAGCTGCAGACTCCTTATCTTTGAATTTCCCAGGGTGTCAGACTGGATCCGGAAACGTTTTGCATAAGTAGTACCCCTGCGCGCCATAAGGTGGCTCCGTCCAGCTCTGCATGACGTTGCCGGCGTCATTGGCGTCGGTTGTGACAGCATAGTCACCTATATAGACGCCACCCAAGCGTAAGCCGTCAGTTCCTTTTTACATAACAGAAGCACAGAGCCATAAAGTGAACTGACTATTGTGTGTCAAAAATAGGGCCTTGTAAAGTGGAACAACCCTAGCACTATAAATGAGTCTGCAGAGAGGGGAGGCATGGGTGGGTCTGTAAGGAATCTGCAGCTAGATATTGTCTCAACCAGATAATGCGTTACCGAAGGTAAGCAACATGTTCATCTGATAGAGACTTCTAACTGCAGGTTCTTTAGCTTTGAACAGATACTCAAGCCATATTTCCTGGGGGTGGGAAGCGGACAGATTTTCTAGACTAAAAAGTCCTGCAGAATTGAATGGGTGAAATGCCCATCCCTACGGACCTGACTGTCCAGGCAGTAGTGTTTCACAAACGTGTGCAATGAAGCCCATGTTGCAGCCTGGCAGATGTCCAGGACTGGCACTCCACGAGCCAACGCTGTGGCTGCAGCCTTCGCCTGGTAGAATGGGCTCATAAGCCTTCCGGAGGCTGTTTCCTAGCCAGGGCATAGCAGATCTTTTTTTTTCTTTTTGATAATCAAATTTATTGATTTTAATACAAACAATACAGCCACATACGAGCATGATAAAGAACATTTCGACCCACTGTACGGCTTGTGCTATTCGAATAACATCAAGTACAACATTGAGAGGGGGGCGTGGCTAGGTGCTGATGTAGCTGGGAGCAGACTGCGGAGCTCTGCCTCGGGAATCCCCCATCCGTCAGAATCCTGAGCCCCAACCCCACAGTTAAACCGGTGGAACAATCAAGGAGGCGTCCCGGAGCAGTTCTTCGGCTGCACAGGAGCTTTCAGCCCACAGTTAGCGCAACAAGTGGGATTAATTACAATGAGACTCCGAGACGCCAAAGTCAAAATGGCGCCCGCCAGGAACAGAGTGCGCTGAGGCCGGGAGCTAGCATGCAGCGGACTCTGAAAGATCGGCAAACTATGGGAAAGTACAGGAGCCAGAAAACCCAGCGTTGTACCACTGAAGCTATTTACTGCCCCGAGGAGTACCGAGTCGTCAGCGGGGTGGCGTTGGCTGCAGTCGGGGATGGAGGGCAGCGGCCCGAGAGTATTGAAGCAGCCGAGTGCGAAATCGGAGTCGACGCGGCCTCAGCAGTGAAGGTAGGCCGCGGGGGGCACATTAGGCGGCCGGGCTCATCGGTGACGTACTCCGAGGGGGCTCCAAATAATCCCACGTCAGGCGAGCACAAGGAAAATGGAGGAGGCTGCAACGAAGGAGTGAAAGCAAAAGGCGCCCAGAGTGGGGGTTTGGTGCGGGCGAGGCGAAAGTAGCTGCAGGCCTTGTAAACTCCGGACTCTGCCTGGGAGCGCTCGGCAGACCATAAAGAAGGCCCGAGTGACTGGCGCAGCAGGGAGGAGTGCCTAGGAAGGCCAAAGTTTTGCCACTGGATTGCGGAGCAAAGGAGACCATGGGAAGTCGGCGGCGAGGGGCCTGTAGCAGTGAAGGCGGGAGGCGACCCTGTGGGCGGAGGCCCGATCCTCTCCCGAGAGGGGGGTTCCAGGAAGCTGCCGTCGGATGGAGGGCTGATAGAGGGGTCCACCACAAGACAGCAGTACAGCCGGGGGGGCAAGGAGAGAGAGCCCCGGGGGCCACGTTAGCAGCCGTCAGCCAGAAGAGAAAGTGGAAAGTGGAGAGGAGGGAGAGTGTCCACTGCGAGCTCGAAATACAGCCCCGGAATATAGGAGTTGTCAGTGAGACTGCAGATACCGCACTGGCCAGTGAGGAGTTGGAGTGGAGCGGGAGCAGGGAGAGCTAGTCCACTGCACTGTCGGAGGGAGGACCAGACGAGGCCCGAAATCACACTGCCCACAGTGTATAGAAGTGAGGGGCAAGACAAACAGTCCATGGTTCCGCTCTGAGACTTCAGCACCGCGGCCACTCCCAGACCAGTGGGGACTTGAGAACGCGACACATAAACTGCTGAGCGGGCTGGGTGGGTTTCGAAACCCCAGGAGGTCTGCAGGAAGTACAGGGGGGTGCACCCATGTGGAGCTGAGGAGGAAAAAAAGAATTGGGGGGCCGCTGTCTGCCTCTCATTTCGATGCCCCGCCGGCAGAGGTGGCTGATGACTATGGGGAAAGTGCCAATGAGAAGAGGGCACTGCACGCTTACCATGGAAGGAGGGAGTACACAAACAGATGAGGAAGACGGCCCAGAAACACTTCGCGTCCCATGCTGGCAGATATTATGGAGGCCATCACAGCCTCCCGAGAGGCGCTAGAAACAAAGATTGATGCCATTTGCACTGACCTGAACCTCCTGAAAGACGACCACCGGCGGCTAGCGGAGAGGGTAACAAACACCGAATGGACAATTTCGGACATTCCCGCAGAAGTGACGGAATTATGGAAATCCCTTGTAGCCAAGGTCCGGATCCTGGAAGTAAGGGCAGAGGACAGTGAGGGCAGGTCTCGTAGAAACAACTTGCGAATAGTTGGAATTCCGGACAGAGAAGAAGGAAATGATATGGTGCAGTTTTTGGAGGACTGGCTCAAGAGGGAAGTGGCCCCAGAAAGGCTGTCGCCATTCTATTCACTAGAAAGGGCTCACAGAGTCCCATCCAGGACACCCAAGCCGGGTGCTCTGCCACGGCCAATAGTGGCACGCTTACTTCACTTTAAAGACTGAGACTATATTCTCAAACAGGCCAGACAGAAAAATAACCTGCAGATCTGGAACAGCAAACCACATTTTCAGCGGTGAAAAAGAAATTGGGGCAACAGATGCCATGCTGTTCCCGGCTCGGCCGAGGGTTGTTGGTCCAACAGGAGTACAGTTCTTTCAGACGCCGCAGGAGGCCTGGGAGTGGTTGGACTCTGGACTGGGAAAGGGTCGAGAGAAAATTCCCCAGGTTCAGCGACAAGGAAGGGAAATAGCTGCCATAGCAAGTCCTCAACAGAAGCGCTTGAAGAACGACACAAGGCCCTTAAAGCGGTGGCGGAGCTAGGTCAATCGGGCTCTAGCCCCAGATCATCTCACAGTGACCGAGAATGGGGGCGGTCGGACGGCTCTCAGGTAACCAGCGCAGCAGAAGACTCGGAGACGGACCTTCCGAAAATAACACCTAACACCGCCGACTAAATCATTTAAGTGAAAAGGACAGACTGTCAGTTCCAGTAGACTATATCCTTTTTAGGGATGCCAGGGGAAAAAGGGAGGAGGGGGGCTCCATATGGAGGTACAGAGGGGGGAAATGAGAGGGGATCTGGGGCAAAGAATACGCACAGAGATTGGGGGAGACCCGGGAGGTGGGGCTCCTGGGTCTTGTTGGAAGCCACCACATACCCAGAAGAGACGTTTTCAAGCTTGGATGGGAGCTGGACTACTTCTACCTGTCCTGGTGAAGGGGAGTTGGGAAGTTTGTTTGTTTCAGGGGTTACACTTAAGGGCCAGGCGTGTCTGGGGTAGGGAAAATGTTAGTGAGCTTTTAAAACCAGCCATAAACCTTAAATGCATTTTGTGGAATGTCCGCGGGAAGCACACCATGACAAAGCGCCACAAGATACATGCATACTTAATACGCAGGGGGGCACAAATCAAAATGTTGCAGGAGACACATATTAATGCAAAGGAAGGGGCCGCGCTGCAACGTAGATGGAGAGGACAAGTGTATTATACGAACTAGTCGGCATTCGCTAGGGGAGTGATAGTTTGAGCAAGAGCAGGAGTCTCATTTCAGTGTACTAAGCAAATAATTGACCGGCGGGGCATTATGTGGTCTTAATGGGCATGCTGGATGGGAAGGGAAGTTTGTGACAATTGGTAGCGTCTACGGCCCAAACACTGATCAAGCCTCCTTCCTGGTGGCTCTTTCTAGAGCACTGGCGCCTGCTTTGCAGGGCTCGGTGATACTGGGCGGGGACTACAATTGTATTGAGGACGTGAACCTAGACCGACCTCACCCACCACTGCAAGACTCACCCATTCGTAGAGCAGCTGAGGCACGGAGGAATTGGCAACAGCAATGGGGGCTGACAGATTCTTGGAGGGCACAGCACCAAGGGGACAGAGATTACTCTTTCTTCTCACACTGACACGAGCTACATGTCAGGTTAGATGCCATACTTTGCTCACCGGACGTACATGAATGCATTCAGTCTAGCGGATTTCTAGTGAGGACGATCTCTGATCACAATCCGCTCCTGGTTGGGCTTGGCTGGTCCAGGGGTAGGCTGAGCATCCCCACATGGCGTCTCAGACCGGAGACATTAGAGGACCAGGGATATCAGGCAAAATACACACAGATATTGGGCAGTACTTTGATGAAAACGCAGGAACTGCTTCGAGTCCAATAGCAGAGTGGGAGGCCTTTAAGGTCGTGCTCAGGGGCAGGGGCATATCTGAGACGGTGGGGGTAAGGAAGACCCTGTTGAGGGACACATTATCAGTGGAGCAGCACCTTCAAGAAGTTGAAAGGGAGAGACCGGAGAATGCAGATAAGCAGGAGGAACTGCTAGCAGCTAAAGTAAAATGTAGATGAGCAGGTAGAGAGACTGCGGTGTTTCGATTACAAGAATTATATGATACGGGCTCATGCAGAAAGAGATAGAACTGGGACACTATTAGCGTGGCTAGGCAACCCAGCCAAAAGGGGATCGGTTATACTGGATGTGAGAGATGAGCAGGGGGAGGCACAATATTGTCAGCAAGATTTTAACAGAATAATCCTTGACTACTATACAGACTTATACAAAAGTAGGGTGTCCCCTACGGCCGTACAGATAGACGACTTCGTGAGAGATATTGAACTGACAACAATACCAGAGGAAACGGCAGAGGCACTGGGGAGGGAGATAGAGTTGTGCAAGGTGCATAGCGCCATTAAGGCTATGGACAGAAATAAAACTCCTGGAACAGATGGGTTCCCAGTCGAGTTTTACTCCACATACGTAGATCTCTTGGGCCCTCGTTTAGTGGAGATGTACAATAAAGCAAAGCAAGCGAGGAAACTGCCGGGTTCCACAAGGGAGGCTATGATCGTCCCGTTGCTAAAACCAGGGAAGCAGGCATCTGACAAAACAGCGTACAGACCGCTCTCCATGCTCAATCTTGATTATAAAATTCTGAGCAAGGTGTTGGCCACACGCTTGCTACCACATATGTCGGACCTTATACACCAAGATCAGGCAGGGTTCATACCGTCCCGGAATGCGGCGATGAACGTTCGGAGGCTATTGCGTATATTAGAAGCGGATACCTATTGCAAGGCGGAAGTTACCATCTTTGCAGTCGATATAGAGAAGGCATTCGACAGCCTCGAATGGTCATATTTTTTCCGGGTGATGCGAGGATTCAGGTTGGGGCCCGACTTTGTGGCGTGGACGGCCTTGCTATACACGGATTCTAAGGCCCTGGATAAGACCGGCAGGATCATATCAGACAGCTACAGGGTGGAGAGGGGAACAAGGCAGGGATGTCCTCTATCGCCCCTACTGTCCGCCCTGGCAATGGAACCACTAGCTGCTAGAGCCAGGACAGGAGTCTGGTACCAGGGGTTGGAGGTGTCAGGCCGAATCCACCACATAGTGCTGTAAGCAGATGGCCTATTACTGTTCCTCAGCAAAACAAGGGAAGATCTTGGCAGGGCTAGGGAACTGCTGAGGGCCTTGGAGAATGTGGAAGGCCTTAGGGTAAACTGGAGGAAGTCTTGCCTGTTTCCCGCCACGGCGGGATGGGAGCAGCCGCAGACTGTAGATGGAGTGGCATGGGAAAGTAGCTGTCTCCTGTACCTAGGCGTCCATGTGTACCATGACCAGGCAGACCTACTAGAAGGCAATGTGGGGAAAGGACTCAGGGGGTGAAGGCATGCTTTAATTTTTGGGGGACCCTCCCCTTGTCAGTGGCGGGCAGTGTTGCGCTACTGAAGATGGTGATGCTTCCGAGGCTACTGTACATATTTGGGGTGTTGCCGGTCTGGATCCCGGCGGGGATGTTTCAGCACCTCCAATCACTGGTGATGACATTCCTTTGGGGAGCGGGGAGACGCAGGGTGGCGCTGACAATGCTTATGAGACAGAAGGCAGCGGGGGGTTTGCCAGTGCCAATCTTTGAGTATTATTACATAGCAGAGCAGTTGCAGTGGCTCAAGAGATGGATAGTGGGTCGAATACGTGGGACTGTGCAACAAGAGGGTGGGGTTCTGAGCCTGGACCTTCTCTCCCGAGTGGTGTTGCGCCTCCCCGTTGAGGTGGGTGATACCACTACTGAGCTAAAAGTAATTTGCAAATGCTGGGCAAGGGGCCTACAGAGGTCAAAAACCAAACATCCATATGCCCCGGATATTCCATTGTCAGTTTGTATGCAAGCACTGGGGGAGGACTTTCAGAGCCGCCCTATCAGAGGGGTGCCGATATGTAGTAACTGCAGCTGGGACATATAAAGCGGTCACTTGCTTATACAGATGCCTTAGTCATGCAACACTCCCTTACTGATTTACAACAGAGGGGGGAAGGCGACCTAGGAGAGCCCATAGACGAGAAAACATGGGAGGACTTAGTAGAGCGGGCAAGTAAGATCACCAGAAATGCCAGATTTCAACTAATCAATTTTTATGTCCTTCATAGAGCATACCTCATGCCAGGACGCAACAATAGATACTTCAACACAAGATCAGCAGCCTGCTCCTGTTGCGGTGGGGAGGGGGGGGGGAGTTTATCCACATGTTTTGGAGCTGCCCGGAAAAAGGAAACTTCTGGAGTGAGGTGACCACAATACCGTCAGCGGTGACAGAGAAAGACGTGGTTGCAGAACCGGGGTACTGCCTCTTACACCGGTTCCCCCACACCTCCAAAAATAAAATAACAAGTAAATTCCAAGATCTGGGTCTCCTACTGGTAAAAAGGGATATTAGCAGCCACGGGAAGGCGCGGGGGCCCCAATGCAGACAGATGGAAGAGAGAGTTCATACGATGGGCAGCCTATGAAGGGGCAGTAAGGTTAAGGGCGGCCAGAAGAAATGGCAGTGAAAAATCACTATAATCAGCCAGGGAGTGGGAAGCTCTGGTGACAATACTTAAACAGCCAATAGCCCTAGGCGAGGATCATCAGGGAGCTTCGCAGGGGACAGAGACTGGCAGCAGCCTGCTGTAGTCGCATATGGGTCAAGGAAGAGGGACATTGGGAGGGGGGAAGGTTACCCAGACACCATGACTCAGGAGTGAGAACAGGGACCAATGCACTTGAATTAATCTGCATACAATGATCCCCGATTGGTAATTGGAGCTCACAGCATAAGACACGCCTGGCGGGTGGGGGGTCGGGGGGGGAGCTGTTGATTGCTGATATGCAGTAGGCAATTGTACACGGTAAAATACAGTTTGTTTCCCTTTGAAAGCAAATAATCACTGGATTCCAGCAAAGCAGTTGATAATTCCAAAGCACTTCCGCACATTATGAAGCTGCTCTAAACAGGGCTTGCTGGGAAAAGAGGTCGGGGGAACGGAACGAAATGCAATGGCAACTGTGCACTAAGTATATTTGCACTGCTGACTGTATATTGCTACGCATAACTGGTTAATAAAATCTGTTTTTTAAAAAAAAGTACAACATTGAGAAGCGCATATGCACCTCCACCTGAACACACTATTAGTACAATTTCACCCAACTCATTCCACTTGACCCAGCCACTTGCCTCACACCCTGTTGTACTTCTTCGGGCAGCCCCGTGCTACATAAACTTGTTTCTCTTGGATCGCACACCAGTCCAAGCCTCTGTGCCACTGTGACAATGTGGGTGGAGGGCGGGCAGGATGCTTCTATTTGGTTGCTATGTCTCTTTTTGTTACTATAAGGGCTGTGCCTTACCTGCCCGAGATCCTCCCATGCCCGCGTGGGACCTCGCAGCCCAGCACCCCAGTGAGCTCTGTGGCTATAGTGGTCCAGTATCTGTTTATTGCCGGGCATGCCCATCCCATGTGATAAAAATCAGCAGGGGTCATCGAACATCGGGGGTAGTCAGGGCTCGGCAAAAGGCACACCCGGTATAGCTTGGCCGGGGTGAGATAAGCACAGTATAGATAATATGTCTGGTTTAGCCTGAGTCTGGAAGTAACAGTAATGACCCAGGGGGTCATGAGGGCGTCTCGCCAGTCATCGTCCTCTAAGAAGCCCAGTCAACATTTCCATTGTGTCTTGAGGTAATCTAGTGTAGGGGAGGCATTGATAATGAGTGAGCGGTAGATTTGAGAAACACCTCCCTTACCCTGTGCCCCCAACAGTATCTTGACTTCCAGTGGACTAAACTCTGGGTTGGGAGTGTCAGCAGGGATTGGGGTGGTGACCGCTTGCCTAAGTTGCAAGTATTTATAAAATTGTGTAGGGTTGATCCTATAAGTATCCTGCAACTCCTTGAATGTGCGTATATGGGTTCCTGACCAGATGTCTCCCAATTGTGAAATTCCTATAAGGTCCCACTTCCCGAAACCCACCAAAGTGGCAACTTCTTTTAACCAGGTGACATGCCAGAGAGGGGTCTGTAGTGTCAGCTCTGCGTTCCAATGTGTCTGCCGAAGCGCGGACCTCCACGCAAGGAAAATCACTCAGGTGACTGATGGAATGGAGTTGGGGACCTGTACAGCATCGCTTGGATATTGGAAAACCCCAGGGGAAGTAACCTCCAGTTGGTACGACCACCCTCTTGAAAACCAATTATTAATCACCAAAAGCTGGGTGGCTAAGTAATAGAAATAAAGATTGGACATTCCCAAGCCACCGTCATAGGGGGCCCGCTAACAATGGATAAAGAGCCATTCGGTGTCTGGAACTACCCCAAAGGAACGAGGCAGCTAGTCTGTCCAGGATGAGGAACCAATGACGCGGCAGGCCAGGCAGAGAGGGAGGTTCTAAAAGACATAGGAATTGGGGAAGGATCATCATTTTATATAGAGCTATTCGACCCATTGGATTTAACTGTAGCGTCTTCCATCTTTGCAGGTCTACCCAAGCTTTTTTAGTCACTGGGGTAAGATTCAGTTCCCAAGTGAGCTCTGGGTGGAGCGCCACCCAGATCCCCAAGTATTGAAAACGTAGGCTTTGGATAGGGATAGTGGACTGCCATGCGACGCAGTCACAGGAGTTAATCAGGGGCACTAGTATAGATTTAGTCGGGTTGAACTTCAACCCAGAAGCCTCGCCAAAAAGGTGGAGTAATCGAAGACAGTGAGGACCTGTCATCTCGGGATCCGCAATAAAGAGTAGAAAGTCATCCGCATACAGTGCGCTGCAGTCTTCCTGACCTCTCCCAATCGCCAGTCACTGATTTAGGCATCACATCTGACTAGGCAATTCAAAGGCTCGATTGCCAAGGTGAAGAGGAGTGGAGACAGGGGGCAGCTCTGACGCGTTCCTCTACGAATAGGGAAGGGGTCTGATAGAACTCCATTCACCTGGACTTGGGCCGTGGGATTGGAATAAAGCATGCGAACGAGTCCGCGAAACCGTGGCCCCACACCCGCCCTTGTCAGCACCTCCTCCAAGTATCTCCAGTCCACAGTATAATGCCTTTTCGAAATCTATAAGGAGGAGGGCCAAGTTTGATGAGAGGAGGTGCCGATGAGCTAAAGCAACGTGGAGTCGCCGGAAGCAGTGTCTCGTGATTCTATGAGGCAAAAAGCCACATTGGTCAGGGTGGATGAGGGTACTGAGCACTGGCCTAAGGCAGGTGGCCAATATCGTTGTGTAGATTTTCACATCAGTATAAAGGAAATTGGCAGAAAATCTGTGCTGCTTCTTCATACAGGGCATGGAGACGTCAGATCCTCCCGGAATGCGGAGTAATATTCCACCGAAAACTCACCAGGGCCCGGGATTTTTCCGGACGCCACCACTGAGATGGCCGCTACTACCTCCTGGTCAAGCAGCTGACACTCCGTGTAGGAGAGCTGTGGGAGAGGTATCTCCTGTGGGAGGTCGGGCTGTGGTTCACACTCAGCCGGTGGAACTGCTGTGCAGAGGCTGGGATAGTACTCTGCAAAAGTCTGTGTAATACCATGAAGGGTATGCTGGGTGCTCCCTTGGCTGTCAGTCACCTCCGCAGAGCAGAGAGCAATGAAAGCAGAAGGTAAATTCACCTATTTTTTTTTTTTTTTTTTTTCTATTGATCAAGGTACTGGAAGCAAGGTCAACGTTTCTTACGATTCCTAACCGTCTGGGGGAGCCTGGTTTACTTGAGCAATAAAAAAGGGAAAAGATACAGTTTACACATCAGCGAAGCATCTTCTTTACATTCTTATTACAGGTATATCAGCCCCCCTACCCCTATTTGATTATATATAAAAAACAGATAACGTCACAGGTCCCGTCTGGGTTAAACTGTATCTTTTCCCTTTTTTATTGCTCAAGTAAACCAGGCTCCCCCAGACGGTTAGGAACCGTAAGAAACGTTGACCTTGCTTCCAGTACCTTGATCGATAGAAAAAAATAGGTAAATTTACCTTCTGCTTTCATTGCACTCTGCATGAACTATACACGAGCTTGCTTTGGATCTATATTCACCGGATGCCATATTGCAAGGCCACATGGGTTCAGTCCCCAATAGTGGTCCACATATGGCCTGTATACAATGGCACTTAGTTGCATTGTTCACAAACATCTCATTTGTTGGGGATATAAGGAGCTGCACCTTTAACAATATAGCACAGTGATGGGTGGTGGTATCTGCTATATTGCACCTCAACCTTCCTAACCAATATTTTAAATTTATACATACGAGTATTTTCCCTTGAAGTATATGCACTGAACAAGTAGCTTATATCCTGAAGAAGCATTAACTGCTTACAATGAGAGAGTTTCTATTTCAGGCTACGATTATTTCTATGTGCATATGTATCCTTAGTCCATGTCTATTATGTATTTGATGCAGAGAAAGTTGAGACAGTCCCCTGATGAAGGCACCCCAGCCGAAACGCGCGTAGCTTCCATCTACCGCCAGCCTTCCAATTGTTTACAGCTTATCTGCTCCTTTTTCTATTTGTATTTTCAATATACAATGAAGTCAATCAGTTGTTTTTGTGTATTTTATGTTTGTACATGTTTTTCATAGATATGTGACTGTGTTGTAGTATGTTTTATGTATCAATATTTATCAGAAAATTCATATAAAAATATATTTTGAAACTGATCAAACAAGAATTTCAGTACTCAAAACAAATCAATTTAATAATTTGAATAAAGAGCTTTGATAAACCTATACAATTTAACAACATAGTCATGTGTATATATTTATCATAATGCACTTTGTTTCATGTACTACCCTTGTTGTGTAGCCTGAAATTTAGTGAAATGTGGCATATTTCCTCTCATATAAGGTCGAGCTGCCGGGAAACTCTTCCCTCACTTATTCTGGGTGGCGAATTCTCCCTCCAAGCAGCGGGCCTTAGCCTCCAATTGGGAGAGATGCTGGCCCTGGGTCTGTTGCTTCTTTGTAAGGTATCCTTTGGCATAGCCTCTAAAGGTGGCCTTACTTGCCGACCACAGCATGCCCGGTGACTGAACCGTGCCGTCATTAAGTTGAAAGTACGCCTTGACCTCTGTCTCAAGCGCCTGTTTATAATCCTCGTCCTGGAGAAACCAGGCGTTTAAGCGCCACACGTGTCGCAATTCTCCAGTAGGGGTACCCAGGCGAAGAAGCAGAGGGGCATGGTCCGAGAGGCCTCGAGAGAGGATTTGAATAGGAGTGACAGCTCGGCAGTCTGGGGACCGGAATAATTATGTAATCTATGCAGGATTAACTGTAATGTGCTGCTGATGTGTGGATGTACTGGCGTTGCCAAGGGTTCCATATTCTCTAGACATTACACACTCCAAGTGTGGTGGTCCAGTCTGAAAGGCGCTAAAGCACCTAAGCGGCGATTTGCTGAGGGGGCCTGGTGGTGTCATGGTGAGAAGCCATTACTGCTTTGAAGTCACCTCCAATTACCGTCAAACCCTCTGGAAGTTTGGTGAGCACATCCGAGAGATCCTGAAACGATGTATCCAGGGCTGCTATGGGCACATAGGCAGAAATTAGGTTAATTATGCCTCCTCCCATAGTCCCGGTTAAGGCTAGGACGCGCTCCTGGGGGTCAACTACCTTCCTTATAACAGTCTGAGGAAAGGAGCGGTGCAGGAGGAGTGCCACTCCACGAGAGCCTCGTAAGAAGCTGAGAAGCCTGCATGGACGACCCTATTATGTCCCTGTCTCACTAAAAAGGGACAGTGGTTCCCCCATAAGATGCGTCTCCTGCATCATCAGGACAGCCAGGAGAAAACGGTGAGTGTATTTCAGAACTACAGTACGCTTTACACGGTCTAACAGCCCGTTGACGTTCTAGGAAAGCACCTGGATGGGCTCTAGGTCATAGTATCATGAAGCCATAGAGGCAGGGTGTAGGGAGCGGTCCAGCTTGGGTGGGCTGTGAGGTGGTAGCAATGTGTCATGTAAGAAAACCAGTGTTGAACTTCCAGTGTGGCGCTAGGTGCGTGAGAAGAAAGCATTAATAAGGGTTGCGTCTTGTGGCGTAAGCAAAGAATAAATCTCATCAACAAAACATATTCCCCAACTCCCTCCCCAACCAACCCACCTCCCCATACTTCGATCCCTGAAGCATCTCTGGTCCCATAAGTGAAAACAGAACTAGAACTCAGTCTGAACTCGGGAATGGGGGGTGGACCCCTCCATTAGGTAGGGTGACGTCTGGTGTAACAGGACTCAAGATCATCAAGCAGCTGATGACAGTCCCATCTTGTCAATGGAAGTAAAGATAGAATACATCAGCTGATCGTAGGCCTCCTTGAAAGGTCAGTGTCCTCCGCCTGGGGGGCTGGTGGAATGGTAGCTCGTTCAGAAGAGATATCCCGGGTTGGGGCGGCATCTAGCTGATATGGGGCAAAAGGGCCGGTGTTGGAGATGCAGCCCGTTTGTCCGCTGTCGAAGGAGACAGTGAGACCCCTCTTTTGGTGCTGAGCCCTCTCCGTGAGCGAGTACGGTGCCTTCTCGGCTTGGGGGCTGTGTCCGCCCTGGTCAATCTGGGCATTGCAGGCTGGAAGGTGAGGAGTTGTGCAAGAGTCGCAACGGTCTTTCCTTGGTGAGACAGGTCTCGGCAGCCTCCGGGGTATCAAAAAAGAGGGATTTAGCAAAAACCACCCTGAGGAGAGCCGGAACAGCAGTCAACATGACATATTGAAAGTCTGGAGCTTCTGCTTGACGTCTGCGTAAGATCGCCACCGAGATTGCAACTCCCTAGTGTAGTCTGGGAACACCAGGACCTTGTGTACTTGGTAGGATAAGTCCGGGTGAGTACGAGCTTCCTACAGGAGGGAGTCTCGGTCCCTAAAATTAAAGATTTGGGCCTGTGAGAGGGGGGGGTACCAGGTGGTGGCTTTATTGTCAAGGCGCGGTGCGTCTGCTTGACTGGCGAACCATGGGGACAAGTGCTCCGGGGGCATCAAGGACCAAATTCAGTCTTCTAGAATGGTGGCTGACTGGGGCGGCTCCGTTCCCTCCAGGATACCTATGAATTGCAAGTTGTTGCGGAGGGAGCGATTTTCAGCATCCGCTGCTTCCCGTTGGAGTACAGCTGTTTGTTAGAGCAGGCGGGAGACCTGCGCCTTCAGAGTGACGACATAGTCTTCCACAGTGGATATGCGGGATTCCGCCTCAGTGATCTGTGCTGTTGCATTTCTTAGATGTTGCTGCATAACTGCCATGTCAACCCGCACCTCTCCTATTTTGGTTTCAACTGAGGTTTGAGAGGTGTCAATGGCCTGAAGGAAAGTGACGAGGTCGCGCATGGGTGGAGGAGCCTTGTCTGACGAGACGCTGGTAGCACTGCCATGACTCTTGGCATACTGGTCTATGCATGTTGGAGAAGCTGCAGGGCGTTACGGCTTGTCCTTGCCCATTTTACCCCCAGTGAGAGAGGGCAACAGAGAAGGTATAAAGCCGGGCGTTCAGTGCAGGATCCAGACAATATTCCAGGCACGTTTAGTGGGGCCAGTCACCGGGACCGACTCCTGTGTGGGAGATGGACACTCCCCCAAACTGTTATAAGGAAGGTAGTTGACCCCCAGGAGCGCTCCCAGGGCGATGTGGTGCGCACAACTCAGACAGTCGAAAGCAGGGCCCAAGGAATGCTAACCACGCTGCACTAGTCCCACTGATCATGCCGCAGTTCAGGTGGTGCACTCACTACGGCCTCCGGAGAGCTGGGAGTCCCAAGAGTCAGGGTAAACATATAGCAGTGACCGCGATTTCTCCCTCAGGGGCTACTCCAAGATCCTGAGCCTCAGGAGGAACAGGTATGGCGGACACTTGCAGACTCATGTGAGGTCTGCCACTGTGTTGTGGGTCTCTGGAGGGGAAGGCGTTCAGGTATAGTGCCACCACCTTCTGCGGGGGGAGGGGCGGGGCAGAATGGAATCGTCTGCAATTGTCTCAGTGGGATCATTTGCCTCTTGCCGCACATGCAGACCTTGTTCAAATGTACATAGGGTTCACAATTATGTCCATACCTGCCCTGCGCAGCATCTAGGGCATGAGCAGATTGGGGCTCAAGGCCCATGGGGGCCATGTCCTCCACCACTCAGTCTCACCTCAGCCAACAACAGGCGGGCCGCTATTGTTCTGCACGCTGGCTCCTTACCAAGCTCTGTGGGGCCAACCAGCCCATAGATCCACAGCCCCACTGCGTCCAGGGCTGAAGTTGGCAGATCTCCCGGTCCTCCGCCACCACTGAAAAGTCTTGGTTGGGGCCCGCCCCGCCAAGCCCCTCACGCCGCCCGGGACAATGGGGCAGTGCAGCCGCATTCAGTAGAGGAGCGGTGGTCTCCACCGCACGGCGCAGGCGGGGAGGCAAGTACGTCCACACTTGTGAGCCTCAAAGCAGCGCAGGAGGGCAAGAGGGTGCAGACGCGCTGCCTGCTGTTCGATCTCTGCAGCTGCCCGAAACCACCTCACTGCACCGCAGGGCGGAGAGCACGGTGTGGGCCTCACTTCACTTCAGCTCCCGGCCTTCGTAGCTCACCTCCGTTCCACACTCGGTCAGGCGGCCTCCTTCAGGCCGGGGGGCTTGGTCAGTCACTCCTGGTCTCTCGGAACAACTGCACTGCCCCAGGTCTCCGATGCCACAGCTCCACTACACCTCAGTCACCGTTGGGGGAGGGTGGAAGCCATGAGTCCGGTCCTTGGTAACCAGTGCGCCGCGGCCGACTGCGCAGGAGTCTCTGCAGCCGCAGGTGGTGCATGGGACAATCAGTCAGCGACTCGTCGTGTCCCCCGGCCGCCTGCTTCTTATGCCTGCACGCCTGGCTTTACCTCAACGGACCCTCAGAAGGAGTTGAGGCCCGTTCAGGGCGCCGTCATCTTGTGTCGGAGAATGCGGCAGGTCTCTCCACGATCCAGGCCGAATGCCTCCGCTGCTGATTCTTCTTTGCCGGTCCTCCGAGGTTGGAAAAGTAGTGCTGCAGCTCAAGGGAGACCTCAGGTCTCGGCACCAGCGTGGATGCGAGCGGATGACGGAGGGGTCCGGAGCACTCTTAGAGTGCGACTGCCATCTTGACGCTCCTATAATGTGTTGGCATAGCAGATCTTAATGCAGATAATGACCCAATGCAAAATGGTTTGCTTCTGCACTGCCCAACCTTTTTTAACTTCCATATAACCCACAAAGAGTTGGTCGTCCACCAGGAACTCTTTCCAGAAAGATCCTACTTTCCTACAAGGCGCTCCTAAAAGGCTTGGAGATTTGTTAGGGAGTCCGTAATGTTGAGATACATGATTTCTGAGGAGAGGAAGTGGAGTCGGAAGGTGAAAAGTTCTTAATGTTTCTTATGAGCTTGGTTTCTTTCTGATAACAGTTGCTTCTGTTTTCATAGGTGCTCCACGAATGTTGGTCTTTATCCTTCATTTACTCCATTGGAGCTGTAACTTTTCAATAAATGAAGTGCTGCTTAATACTAGACTTTTGCTTTAATGAACAAGTTACTTACCTTTGGTAACGATATATCTGTGAGAAATATAGGTTAGTTATAGATTCCTTACCTTAGAATTACCCCCAGGCGTCAGACTGGATCCGGAAAGTTTTTCATCAGCAGTACCACTGCGCGTCGGAAGGTGGCGTCTTTCGACTCCACGTTCGTCGGCGGCGTTGTGGTCGCCGGGATGAAGTCGCGGTAGCTACATAGACGCCGCACTCGCGCGCGGACGTCAGTTCTGTACACAACTTTCCACGCCAGAAGCGCAGAGCCATGCACGACACTGACCACTGGTGCACAAAAAGAGGGCCCTGAAAGGATGTCCTTAACCCTAGAAGTCAGTTCGCAGAACGGGGAGGATGGGTGGGGCGGTAAGGAATCTATAACTAACCTATGTTTCTTACAGATATATTGTTACCGAAAGTAAGTAGCTTGTTCATCTGAAAGAAACAGTTACTTATAGATTCCTTACCTTATAATAGATACCCCAGCAATACCAACCCCGGAGGTGAGTCTGCGAACTAAGTTCACACCAGAAAGTCCTGGAGAACAGAACGGCCAAAGAAGCCGTCTCTCCGGACTTAGCTATCCAGGCAGTAGTGTTTGGTGAACTTGTGCAACGATGACCACGTAGCTGCCTGACAGATGTCATTTAGGCGGACTCCTCGTCCCAAAGCAGTGGTAGCTGCCATCACCCTGGTGGAATGGGCGCGCAGTCCCACTGGAGGCTCCTTTGCCAAAGAATAGCAGGCTTTGATGCACAGAACGACCCACCTGGAGATGGTCCATTTGTGTACGGCCCGACTTTTCTTAGCGCTCACATAACCAACAAAGAGCTGGTCGTCCACCCTGAATTGTTTTGTGCGATCCAAGTAGAAGGAAAGAGCACGTTTTGGATCCAGACGGTGGAGCCTCTCTTCCTCTTTTGAAGGATGCGGAGGCGGAAAGAAGGTGGGCAAAGTGATGGTTTGGCCAATGTGGAAAGAAGTAACCACCTTGGGAAGAAAGGAAGGTCTAGTTCTTAGGACGACCTTGTCCGGATGAACAGCTAGAAAAGGAGGCTTGGAAGAAAGTGCTTGGAGCTCACTCACCCTGCGAGCAGAGGTGATGGCCACCAGAAAGGCAGTTTTCAAAGTGAGAAGGACAGTTATGTAGTGGCTCAAAGGGAGCGCACATAAGATAGGTAAGAACCAAGTTCAAGTCCCACTGGGGCATTACGAAGGGAACAGGAGGAAAAAGATGAGTAATGCCCTTAAGGAATCTATTTACAACAGGGGACTTGAAAAGAGAAGGCTGATCAGGAAGCCTAAGAAAGGCTGAAATGGCCGAGAGGTAGCCCTTGATAGTGCCCAGAGCAGAGCCCCGCTGGGCCAAAGAAAGGAGGAACAAGAGGACCTCAGAAAGAGGGGCGGAAAGGGGATCCACAGCCTTTGCTGTGCACCATGCCACAAATTTGTTCCATCGGCAGGCGTGTACCGTCTTAGTGGAGGGACGCCTGGCTGCCAAGATAACATCGCAGACTTCGGGAGGCAGGTCAAATGATGTCAACTGCCGCCGCTCAATCTCCACGCAAGGAGGTGGAGGCTGGACAGGTTCGGGTGGAGGACCGTCCCCTGCTGCTGCGACAGAAGATCCTCCCGAAGAGGCAGTCGGATCGGAGTATCGATGGCCATGTTGAGCAGCTCGGGATACCAGACTCTTTGTGCCCAATCCGGAGCCACAAGAATGACTTGGGCCAGGTCGCGCTTGATCTTCTTCAGCACTCTGGGCAGAAGTGGTATAGGCGGAAAGGCGTATAGAAGACCGCAACTCCACTCGCGACGAAAAGTGTTGCCTAGCGAGTGCCGCCTTGGAAATTCCAACGCGCAGAACTGCTGACATTGCGCGTTCTCTTCGGTGGCGAATAGATCTAACCAAGGCTCTCCCCACTGCTGAAAGAGACCTTGCACCACCTCCGAGTGAAGGCGCCATTCGTGATCCATCATACACCTGCGGCTGAGTTCGTCCGCCCTGGCGTTCAAGGAACCTGCCAGGTGTTGAACCACCAGGGAAATGCCCTGATGTTCCAGCCATGTCCAGAGGCGGAGAGCCTCCTGACATAGGGTCCACGACCCCACCCACCTTGTTTGTTGCAGTACCACATGGGGGTGGTGTTGTCCGTGAACACCTGCACTACTCTTCCCCGGACAGAGGGAAGGAATGCCTTGAGTGCAAGACGAATCGACCAGAGGCCTCTGATCTCCACCTACCCCATGTGGCCGCCCCATCCCAGAAGTGATGCATCGGCCACCACTGTGAAGTCTGGTTGAGGAAGGGAGAGGGATCTGCCGTCGACCCAATCCTGGTTTGTTAGCCACCACTGCAATTGGTGTGCAGTGCCCTCCGAGATCTGGACGCAATCGGACAGATTCCCCTGATGCTGCGCCCACTGGAACTTCAGGTCCCACTGCAGAGCCTGCATATGCCACCTGGCATGATCTACCAGCAGGATGCAGGAGGCCATGAGGCCCAGCAGCCTCATGGTCATCTGGACCGAAACCCGGGATAGAGGCTGAAAGATCGGAATCATAGCCCGAATATCCCAGACTCGCTGTTCGGGAGGATAAACCCGAAACTGCGTCCTGTCCAGAACCGCTCCGATGAAGAGGAGCTCCTGAGAGGGGGTCAGGTGTGACTTCGGCACGTTGATGAAGAACCCCAGCGAATGCAGGAGGTCGGCCGTAGTCTGGAAGTGGGAGACGACAGCCTGGGGAAGCACGCCTTCAACAGCCAGTCATCGAGATAGGGGAAGACTGGAACCCCTGATCTGCGCAGATGAGCTGCGACCACCGCCATAACTTTCGTGAACACCCGAGGGGCGCTGGTAAGGCCAAAGGGGAGCACGGTAAACTGAAAGTGCTCGTGGCCTACCGTGAACCGCAGGTAACGCCGGTGGGCCGGAAGGATGGGGATGTGAAAATAAGCGTCCTGCAAGTCCAACGCTACCATCCAGTCTCAAGGGTCGAGGGCAGACAAGACCTGAGCGAGCGTCAACATCTTGAACTTCTCCTTCCGGAGGAAGCGGTTGACGTTCCTGAGATCCAAGAGAGGATGCAGGCCTTTGTCCTTCTTGGGCACCAGAAAGTAGTGGGAATAACAACCACGACCTACTTCTGGGGCAGGAACGCGCTCGATGGCACCCTTGGCCAAGAGTGCCGAAACTTCCTGTTGGAGAAGGGCCAGGTGATCCTCCGACATGCGATGGTACTGAGGTGGCATGGATGGAGGGGTAGTCTCGAAGGGGAGGGAGTAGCCCCTTTGGACTATTTGCAAGACCCACCTGTCCGACGTGATGGTTTGCCAGTGGGGGAGGTGATGGGGGATCCTGCCGCCCACTGGTGTTTGGTGGCCCTGAAAGGTAGGACTAGGAGGGTTTGGAGGCTGCTGCAGAGGGGGCTGTGGTGGACTGGCCCACCCGCTGGACCCCAGAACCACGGCGGTGGTTCCCACGTCCCCGGCCATGCACGGCTGAACAGCTTTGCGCTGGCCTGTGGCTCTGGGCGGGACGTAGGGGGGCACCCCTTCCATAGCCACGAAAGGGTCGAAAGGCAGACTGCGCAGGGCGGGTGGTGGAGAGGCCCAAGGACCTGGCCGTAGCCCGAGAGTCCTTAAAGTGCTCTAGCGCGTTGTCTGCCTTGTCGCCGAAAAGGCGACGGCCATCAAAGGGCATGTCCATAAGTGTGGATTGGACATCCCCGGAAAACCAGTCGAACGCAACCAGGGGTAGCGTCGAAGGGCTACTGACGTGGCAATCGTCCTGCCAAGTGTGTCGGCGGCATCCAGCCCACAGCGGATGGTAAACTTAGCTGCGTCTCTCCCTTCAGCAACCCCTCGAGAGAGCACGGCCCGGGCCTCCTCCGGGCACTGAGGCAGCACTTGCGCAACCTTGTCCCACACGGAGTGGGTGTAACGGCCCAAAAGACATGCGGTGTTTACCGACCGCAGTCCCAAGCTGGAGGAAGAAAACATCTTCTTCCCAAGATGATCCAGCTTTTTGGATTCTCTGTCCGGGGGAGCGGTAGGGAATGCGCCCTTGGACGTTGAGGCTTGGACTACCAAGCTCTCAGGGGTGGGGTGTTGGGAGAGGAAAGTGGGGTCGCCCGGGGCCGGGCGGTGGTGTCGGGCAATCATCCTGTCCACAGGAGCCCCTGTGTTGGGCCTGGACCAGGTGCCCAAAAGGATGTCTGTCAGGGCTTCATTATACGGCAGCAGGGGCTCCGAAGAGCTCGCTGCTGGTTGAAGCACCTCTGTCAGGAGGTTAGTCCTGACTGCCACCGTAGGAAGCTCGAGGTGGAGAGCCTCGGCCGCCCTACGCAACACCACTGCGCATGATGCTCCCTCCTCCGTAGCACCGGTAGGAGGAGACAACATGCCAAGGTCTGGTGAGATATCCAAACCACTGGCTTCCCCCAGTTCCTCTCTCCAGTCCTGCTCATACACCATCTGGTCTGTTAAAGAGTCTCCAGTCCTCCTCGCCCTCCTCTGACTGCCAATCTGGTCTCAAAGAGCCAGGGTAGAACAGGGGCACAAAAGTACCCATTGGCATCGGACCCGGCGTCGGCCTACGCCGGTCCGACTCCGTGTCTACCTCGAGGTGGAGACTGGGGTCGACGTCGGCTGGGGATACAGCCGACGCCGGTGGCGGACGTGGTGCCGATGGAATCGGCGCCGGGGGAGGCGTAACGAGGTCGACCGGCGCCGATCCGGATCCAGGCCTGGATCCAAGGGGACCCTGAGGCGCCGAGGTCGAAGCCGCCGACGCCGAAGGCTCAGGGCCCCAACCGAGTCCGCGGGGCCCGAAGGCGCACCGGCGGAGTCGGGCTGCCCAAAGATGGCATGCATCGCATCGTAGAAACTCCGAAGCTGGGCAGGGGTCGCACCGGGTCCCGGAAAATCGACCCAGCAGGCTCCGCACGCGGAGCCGCGGGAGTGGCACCACCCGCATCCCTCGTCGCATCGGCCGACGGACGGGGAGAAGTCGAAGAGGGACGATGCTTCTTCGACTTCTTTTTGTGCTTCGACTTACCTGACCCCGAGTGCGAAGACTTCGACGAAGAATGGTGTTGGCTCCGCGACCGGTCCCTCGACCTTCTCCACGACCAGGACCTCGAGCGGCGCGGAGCCGACTGCTGGGCCTCGAGTAGCTTTCGGGACCGTTCCCGCAAAGACTTCGGGGCCATGGTCCGGCAGTCGGAGCACGACTTGGGGTCGTGGTCGCGCTCCAGGCAGTAGAGGCACACGCGGTGCGGATTTGTCACCGACATGAGTCGGTTACAGGAACCGCAAGCCTTAAAGCCGGGCATCCCTCGTGCACCAGGAGTCGACGGACTCAAACAACAATGACGTCGACAAAAGTCGAGAAAAAAGTTCAGTCAAAAATTGACTGGGGGTACCTCTCTCTCCAGATCTGCACTTGCTGGCGCGGAAAAAGAAAGAACTGACGTCAGCGCGCGAGAGTGGCGTCTATGTAGCTACCGCAACGTCATCCCGGCGACCACGACGCCGACGACGAACGCGGAGTCGACCGACGCCACCTTCCGACGCGCAGGGGTACTGCTGACGAAAAACTTTCCGGATCCAGTCTGACGCCTGGGGGTAATTCTAAGGTAAGGAATCTATAACTAACTGTTTCTTTCAGATACAATCATGCTGTGGAAATTCTGCATTACTTCTGCCCTAATGGACACTCAATCAGCAAGTGGGAGGTTGGAAGATGTATCACAGAGTCTGTGAGGGTCCTGGGTTGTGTTTAACAGAAAAAATAAATATTTTTACTTCAAGTTGCCTATGAAATTGACCTCTCCCTTTTAATGTATTACTGTTGCCATTCTCTGTCATCCTTAAATCGTCAGAAGGATGTACTTTGGTGTCTCCTATCGGGTCGAAGCCCTGCTTGCCTGGCCTATTTTAATTCCAGTAATTGCGGACCTTTCCCTTTGGAGAGGGAGCCGGCTTGATAAGGCTTCATTTTTTTTCAAGGTTTTCCTCTTTAGCATATCTACTTCTCACTTTGTGCTACCGGAGATTAATGATTTAAGTTAGACAGCTTAGGTTAGATTAGAGTTTTGGTGGGAGGAGGGTACTCCCCTAACCTTTGCCACTCACTGCCAAATGTTGGCTTCCCCACATATCACAGGATTACTTCCCCTGAATACAGAATCTCTCACAGCCACTATATATTCTTTCCCTCTTATTCCCATCCACTGAGGCAGCTAAATCCACTTCGACCAATAACCAGCGCCTAAGCAGCTCCCAACTAGGCCAAATAAGTGCTAAATCACGAAGTCAATATCAGACAAAAAAAAGAACATCTTGACTGTAACTGGTGCGCAAGGCTTTTGTAATTCATGTAAAAACACTAATCAGATGTAGCAGGCGGAGGTGGGTTTTTTTATTAGGTCTCGCCTAGGTAGCACTTGCGCGGTCTCTTCGAGACATGCTGTATTCAGGTATGGAATCGAAGCTCTGCCCACTCTCTACCC
Organism: Calotriton arnoldi; assembly: GCA_963921515.1. NCBI lineage: Eukaryota > Metazoa > Chordata > Amphibia > Caudata > Salamandridae > Calotriton > Calotriton arnoldi. Next base: position 1,961,281 of record CAWUFW010002282.1, on the reverse strand, counting down.
ATATTTTTCATTGGCTTGTGTCATTGTCCTTTGTAAATGTTGGCTTCTGATTTGTTAATAGGATTATTAGTCCCTCTTTAGTAACTCCCTGTCTTCTGTTGTTTCCCCCCATGAGGACTGACCCTTTTACATGTGTCCTAACTCGGGAGCTTTCATTAGCAGAACTATTTACTTGATTAATGTACACAGCACTCATGGGACGTCAGCTCCAGTAATGGCACTCACGGGACGCCAGCTTCAGTAATGGCACTCACGGGACGCCAGCTTTAGTAATGGCGGCCGCTTCCTAACAGACTTTGCATTTGCATTTCTTGTTTTATTTGTGGCTCACCGCACAACTTTAATTTTTTTTAATTTATTTACTTTTATTTAAGAAGTAACAATAGTGGCAGCACGGGTATGCATAGCTTGTAAACTCTTTGCCGATCCATCGTGTTTTAGTAACGGAGGGTGGCGCCCGCTAAAAGGGTGTCGCGCTATAACTTGTAAATGCGCTCCATTCCCTCACTGCACGGACACCTGCAAAGCGGATGCTGTCTCAAGGCGCCCGCTTTTATAAAACACTGCGGTTGCCTCCTAATTAACAACAATGGTGGCCACTTTTTTTTTTCTCATCAGGTCGGCTTCCACAATTTCCTTCGCCCTTCCTCTGCTGCCTCTCTCCATATCAGAACAAAGCCCATGAAAGAGATGGCTCTTGGGTGTGGCTTATGCTTGGCGGTATCACCTGGGCATAAAGCGGCACCGCCTTTCTTTTGTTTTGCATGCCACGGCGTGCTCTTAAAGCTCTATTTGCTTTCCACCTCCTGCTTCGCATTAAGAGCCCTCCTCCAACTTGGCACAAACACAACCTTTTCCTTAATGAAGCGGCAATGCCTCTTCAATACTCACTCCTCCTCTGCTGCACTTGCTGCTCTGCCCGACCTCCTGCCTCTGCCCCTGGGAGTCTCCCCGCTCCGCCAGGGAACGAATCCACCTGCACTTTTAAGTATGCATGTTGTTAATTAACCACACTTGATTGGTGTGTTATTTAACGTCCTACCTGCTCTGCAGTGTGTATTGTCTTTAATATGTGGGTTTAATTAGTTGCATTTCTGTATAGTGTGTCTTTCTGTGTGTCTGTTTGTGAATGATGCTTATTGGTTTTCATGTGGGCGCGTTTTTTTGTGTCTCTTGCTCATTGGTTTCTGTGTGTGAGAGACTGTGTGTGTGTTTGGGCTGAGCCTCACTCTTTCTTGTTGGCTCTCGGTAACATGCTACCCTACAAGATTTTTAACTCCCTCCATATTTTAAGATCCCTAATGAATTTGTTTCTGTTAGGCACAAAGAGAAAAAGCAAGTGCGGGTGTTTTGGACAGTGCACGGGCACAGATTTAGTTAAATTGAGGAAGTACTGAGAGATTTTCAGGGAGGGACCCTGTAGGAGGCAGGCTTAGTATACGGTGCACACTTATTTAAGTGAAGCGCCTTGCACTAATCCAAACAACCCTTATGGTGATTTTAGGGGTCTTAGACAACCATAGGAAGCTCTCGAAGTGGTAGCTGTGGAGAGCAGCCTTCAGGCTTAGTCCAGAAGGAGTGATAAGCAGCTTGTTTTACCAGATCTAATCATATAGTGTAGGTTAAACGAAAAAGAACCACACAGTGTAGTTATAAAAATAAGTATATTTATTATACACACACTCACTAACACATTGGTATATCTCCTACTCGGAGATACCAACACAATACACACAATACTTCAATTGTAAACAGATAAGTAAGCACAAATACACAGTGGTCTCCAGGGGGATACCAAACCATATACTAAAGAAGAGGAAAGCGAATTGCGACCGAAGTCGGGACTTGGACCAGGAGACTCAGAAGAGCTGGGGACCCACAGAACCACCCAAGGCAAGTACCCAGGAACTCCATGGAGGCTGTGTGAAGACTGGAAACACAGCTGCGTGCTCAACACCGGTCAATGGGAAAGTCGCAGTTGCAGTTTTAAGGACCCTTCCCAGTGGACCCTGAAGAAACCCCGTGGAAGACTGAAGTTTGGAGAGTCACCCCACCCGTGAATACCCCAGGAACCAGGATATCTACACCAGGGAAGCCGGGTGCATAGGTTCTAAGTGACGTTGGAAACTGCTGTAGACCACAATAGAGGACTTTAGGAAAGATGCTGCTGGCGAAGAAGGTGAGAATTCGGTGGAATCTAAGGGTGGATTCTTAAAGTGAAGAACCTGCAAGCAGAGGGGACAGAGTCTATGCCACTTGGAGGTGACAAGGAGGCACGGAAGAGCAATGACCACCGATATTAAAAGATGCAGGAGTGTTGACTGTGACCTTGTCGCTGCAGCTGTGAGGACCAGGCGACACTGTGGAAGACCAGGAGCCGTTCATGAGCTGTCCCACATCGGAAGTCGAGAACCAGGGGGGGCGGTGTCCAGCGGGAGCACTAACAAGCCTTGGCAGCAGCAACAGACGTGGGAACGAAAAAGGATCAACGTTGGGACCAGAAACGTCCAAGGGACTCACCAATTGCAGGAGAGTCAGAGCAGGCCCAGAGCAGACAGGGGAGCCCACTGAAGCCAAAGAAGACCCTCAAGAGGACCCACAGGCCGAAGGCACAAGAGTTGCAAGAGGACCTCGAGCGGCTCATCAAAGATGCAGGCCCACAGTGCAGAGGATGCGGTGAGGACGAATATCTTTGCAGGAAGGGATGCTGGAGCTTATTGTAGCCCGAAGATCTCTGGAGTAAAGAGTCAACAAGCCTTGGCAACGGCAAGTCGACACGGTGCACCAGGGCTCTGTTCCAGCGGTTCCGACGAGGGATACTGGCCTCAAACTGTTGTGTAGTTCCTACAAATCTATATAGGATCTGCGCGTTTACACAACATAAACCAAAGGATTGGTGTCCAGACTGAACCAGACACCCCCAAAGTCTGTAGACCAGTTAGCTCACAGTGCCACTATAAACCCCACAACCTTACCAAGGAGCGAATAGTTTGTGGCACCTATCGAACATGACAACTCTCAAACCCCTCCGGGATCGTGGAAACAGTACATTACTTTTTGCTCCGTCACTCGTACTCACTTGTTCTCAGAGATATATACAGAATAAACAGAGGGGATGTTTTCAATAAGCATTTATTGAACCAGCGTCATTCTAGTATACAAAACGTGTGCTGCAACAACCATTAGACAGAAACAGATATATACAGTTATAAGCAACAGAGTAAATAAAAGATAGAATTCTACCATGGTGCTCAATAAATGAATATATGCAGGCATAGAGATACATGGCAGTAATCATGAGTACTCCTAGGATGCAAACCCTAACTAGATGTACCTAAGCGTACCTAGCATGTATGTAGGTGTAGAGCCAAGAATCCCCCTAGGAAAGAGCCAACCCCATTACCTGATGGGAGAGAACAAAGGACCTCGAGTAGGACACGCTGCGAGGGATTTCAGACCACTGCGTGCTGGAATGTCTGGGTGCAGGGACTTCAGCGTCTCGTATCAGCATGGAAGCTTCTCCTCTGGTTTGCCCAGCAAAAATGTGGTACATATATACCCGAAAGGTACCCTCAGGGGTTCTGCCTAGATGTGTCATTGTACTGTGGCCTGTTTGGCCAAGGATGACGATAGTGGTGACTCTTGTAAAGTTATTATGCAGAAGATGGTAATCCTCCTGTGATACTAAGAATCCTCATGCATAATAAATTAGGCTAGTTTTCGAAGAAAACCACACGACATTTATTCAGCACCTGACTAGGTGAAAGGTCAGCACCAGAGCCGTTATGTAGAGCAAGGTAGGACAAATGTAGGTAAAAGGTCATGCAACTACCTAGGCCTATATTGGGGTACATTGGGGCTCATAACAAAACTTGCTGACAAGACAGGTCAGGCCTCAAGGGAGTTGCAGAACTACCACCTGTGTTGCTGAGCCTTTCAGAGTCCGTAGGAAGTCAGGAGCAGCAGACCGGTCAGCTTCGTTCCGGTGCATGCAGATGTAGGTGAGTGAGTCCTTCACTCCAAGGGAGATTCCTTCGGGTGTCTTTGATGCCCACAGGCCTGGACAGGAACTTGGATGAAGCACAGGCGATGAAGAAAACTTGCAGAACAGCGAGACTAGGAGCAGCAGGAGTCTTCCTTGGTGCAGTCTCGGTTCCAGGCAAAGTCCAAGGTGCCCAGACGGTCGAAGCTGACGTGGTTTCAGGGTTGAATCATGTCCCACAACGAATATGAAGAGCCACTCACAGGTGAGCCCTTAAGTACCTTAGGGAAAGGGTTGGAACGATTTAAGGGTCCCTCCCATAGGAGGATACTCCCATGTCCTTCGTCCAGTTTCGCACCAGAGCAGGAGCCAAGGGCTCCCTGAACTGGTTCCAACTGGAGTATGCCCTTCAAAGCAGTCTGGTGGCGCTGGCAAGCGCCCTCAAGCCAGCTCAATACACTAAGTCCTGTCTGGGAAGTGGTCACACCTCCATGTGACAGGAAACCTATTGTTCTACCTTCCCCTGCTCGAGCTCAGCTTAGCAGCAGGAGGGCAGAATTGTGTCTGGGGTCGGCAGCAGTACTAGCGTGCTGGCATACCCTGGAAGCCTGGTACAGAAAGAACTGGGGGCTTCCCGGAGGAGCCTCCTAGTGCATGGAATCAAACCTTCAACACCGGTAATGGTGTTAGGGTATGATTCCAACATGTTTGATACCAAACATGCCCAGGTTCGGCACAGCCAATATATAGTTAGCCATTGCGTAATGACGCATGGCCACTATATGTATAAAAATGGCTGACCGCACTTGCAAAGCCTGGAGAATCGACTCCGGGGTTTGCAGGGGGTGTACTGCTCATGCAGGGCACCCTCACACTTATAACCTAACACCCTGCCTTCAGGATTGAAAGGCCTACATTAGGGATGACTTATAGATTTTAAGTGCAGTGACCACAGATATAAGGAAACTTACATCTGTCGTAAGTGGTGCTAGCACCAACTCACACAGGCTGCAATGGCAGGACTGTAGTCACAGTTTGAGTCGTCTCTCATGGATGGCATAATACATGCTGCAGCCCATGGGAGACCCCTGGTGTAACTATGCCCTGGGTACACCAGTAGCCAATTGGGAAGGTACCAAGGTACTTACCACTGTCATATTTAGGGAGAAAGCACAGTGACTGGGGTCCTGATTAGCAGGATCCAGTCAGACTAGTCATAAAACAGAACACCACCAGCAAAAAGTGGTGGTAACCATGAAAGCAGATCCTACTTTCCTACAGATCCAAAGACAACTTGAGCTGTTTCCATGTAGCAATCACTCCAACATAAACAGTGGTTCTGTTTCTCTACCTCCTGCAGAGTCATGTCAAGTGTTGTGTTGCTTATGGCACAAGATTAGGGCTGGGCGATATCCTTTCTTTTTCAATCCACAGTAAACAGATGCATAATTGCAGCCAGTTTTGTTTACTGTGGAATGTCCCCATCAATCTATTTCGCTCTTTCTCCTCTATCTCTCTCCCTTCGATCTGCTGCTTCCTCCACCTTTCTCATATGTTTGTCACCAGCACGCTGCCCCGGGCATGAGATCGGTTGTAGCGCCATGCACAGACCTGCCGCCATATTGCCCTTTCCTTCCATTAAGATTCTCTTCTCTACTGTACCACACGGTTGCTGCTCTTGCATGCTTCCTCCTTCACCAGTCCTCCCAGGCCTGTCAGCAATTCCCATCTTCTCTCCTTCCTGTTTCCATTCTTAAAACAATTGCGGTAATGTGTTGTAACTGATTGCACTTGGATGTCTGTGAAATTGCCAGCAATGGAACTTCTATGCAGGGATTTAAGTGGGATGAAAAAACTGGGGTGGGAGGTTCTCTCAAAGGGGCGTGGACGATGTAATTAAGGGCGTGGCTTAAAAACACATAAGCAAAAATTCTGTGCTTAGCATAGTGTTCCGCCCGACTGGTATTTTGCTGCTTCGGTCATTGCATCCAGATATATATTACAACAACTAACATTACACCTACAACAAGCCAGGACTATTGGCTTTATCAATGGTTGTTAGTTGCATAAGAGAAATAAGCAACAACTATGGCTTCGCTGTATATAACATTGAAAATGCTTTAGTTCTGAAATGATGACTGTAAAAGAACTGTAACGAGTCTCTTTGAAGTTACACCAGGTGCAGTGAAGGGTGGTACTGCTGCTGAAATAAGATTTTTTCCCACCCTCATGGCAAGGGCAACAAATATTACAAATGCAATAGGTCTCACATTTGTTGGCGTTGGAGTTATTGGCATTATAATTGCCTGTTTGTTTTTTTTACCTACCCATGTTGCAGGGCGCAGTACCATATATGGCCAAAAGAGGTCCCATGAGACCTCTTTTGGCCACATACGGTACCGCATCCTACAACATGGGTAGGTAACAAACATTGGCATTTATAATGCCAATAACTTCAACAAATGCGAGACCTATTGCATTTGCAATGCTTGTTCCTTTTTGTCGTCCTAGATCGCTCGAGACAACACTCGCCGAGCCTGCTTATCGCACCTCCCCGCGCCAGCCAGCGATCGGATTTCAGGTAGCTCAGCCTGCCACCGGCCTCCTCACCAAGTTGAGCCAAACAAACATTTTGACGCTGCTAGTGTACTTCGGTGGCACGCCCCCACCATAATCACACCGTCCCGTGGAAATCTGTACTCCTGCTATTGAAGCCAGTGTCAGCTCAGAAGTCATCACTACGGAACAGAATAGACGCCAAAGCCGCCACTACGGGAGCCGACTCACACCCACAGGAGTAACTGGTTCTCTACATTTGGTACAAATGATATCAGAGGCACTGCAGCCCCCTGCTGGGGAATAGTAACTGCAAGAGTAGACTCACTGACACTAAAGAAGGGGGATCTGCCTGAAGATCAAAGTGCCCACAAGCCAACAAGGAGGGAGAGTCTGCTGAAGCACGACATCAAGAGTGTCGTTAAGAGTGAGCTCCTCACTCCCCTTCCCCCAGGGGAGTCTCAAAGCTGGACTGGCTGCATCTCACAATGGGTCTCAATATCCAATCTTTCAAAAGACATGAAAAAAGGGGGCAGGACCCCCGATTACATCTACCGCCACAATGCCTTTCTATTCATGAGGCCCAGACCGAGACGATAAAACAGGGCTGCTTAAGTACTAAAGAGCTATTGGCTAACCCAAAGGAAAGACAGAAACTCCCCCTATCTTCTTATGAAAATAATGGGATGAACGCCATAGAGGAAGAAAGTGAGAGCTGTGCCCAACAGGCTAATGTATCCACATTCTCTATTGTGGATTTGACAGGGCTATATTATTGAGTCAAGCCAGAGTGCTCAGCACAGTTAAGAATATCCCCTCCATCTTCCATGGGCTTGGATAACGTGCCAGTTTCTAAAGATCCTGGAGGACTAGGTTCAATTTTAGCCTTGCTTCAAATGGTTCTGAAGGAAGTACAGGATATTAAAATATCCCAAGCCAATCTTGTGAAAAAACTCGAGGTGAAACCGGAGGCTATTGAAGCTAAAATGTCAGATCTGGGCGCACAGCAAACAGCTGAACAAACGGTGTCAGACCTGGAGGATATGGTCTCCAAACAGGTTAATTGGATTCAAACCCCATACAGAAGGTAATGCGGAGCATGAATGGCAAGCTAAAAGACTTGGAGAATCGCTCACACAGATATAACATACGTTTAGTAGTGGTTCCAGAGAATTTGAAAACAGACTCAGAAATGGTAGAGGCAGTCTCAAGTCTAATAGCGACCAATGTGCTCAACGAACCTGCTTCGAATTTGTCAATTGCTAGAGTAGACAGAGAAACCTCTTGGCATGCCAGCAAGAGACAGGAAAAGGCTCCAGACTATTTTGGGTTATTTCCAAGATTATAGGATACGCGAGCGAGTCCTGAGGAAAGCTATTCAGCTCAACACTTTAAATGTGGTGCCCAGACTTTTCCTTTGAAATTTTCCCTGACATATCCTAATGCTAAGTGAATTTTAAGCTAAAGATGTGCAGGCTCAGCTGGTTCATCCAGCAAGGTTGAAGATTTTGTGGGAGGGCAGATTTCATGCTTTCTCAGAGACAGAGGAAGATGGAGATTTTCTGACGTTAATGGGTGGGGCCTGTTCCTCCAGGCTTAGGTCATGAGGGAATTTAACTGTTTTGTGCTCTCTGAGATTTTCAGATAAGTCACGGTTAATAGTAGGAGGGAAGACGGGTGAGAGATGGGAACAGCCAAGCCAAAGCAGTCATGGGTGTACCACAGGTGCCAAAACATCACAACTTTTACATGCAGGAAGGTGGAGGGCCTTGCAATTGGGGACAAGACGCATGTCGTGGAGGCAGAGACTCTAAAGGGGTTGGTTGGAAGGGGACAAGGTGTGGTATAAGGTTGAGCCTGAGCTGGGGGGAGGGAGAGGTGGGGATTGCAGCAGGAAAAAGAGTTACTGGTAATGCAGTTTTGTGCAGGATTAGTGAGAAAGGTATGAGGCAGCAACTAGATGGAGCAGATCAAATGCGAATGTCAAGTCAGGCCAGAAATTTCTCAGCACTTTAAGGAGGTTAGTTTTGTTGAATAGTTATACACTTTATAATGCATGCATTTTATAACGTATGCACTTTGGATAGGAAAAAAAACAAGGCAGCTTTGTTTTGATGTACTTCACTTTGCCCTTTACTGGCATAAGCACTTTCGTGTGGAATGAAATGATTTATACTACGCTCAAGGTGTTTTCTTTCAAAGCTAATGGGTTGAACAGTAGGTTGAAGAAACAAGCAGTAGAGGTTTGGGTAAAAGGGCACAAACCAACAACAGTATTCTTGCAAGAGACTCGTATTACTTCTGGTAAACTGAATACGTTTAGTATGTTTAAAGCTTAGGCAGGTTATAAGTGTTTCTTTCATATATGGTAGTCCAATTCCGAGGGTCGATGGGATTGGGCGAATTGCTCGATTGGCCCCTTTAACTAATGTTAGTGTGTATGCCCCTGTAGAGGATGATTACAGTCCGCTAAGCAAATGTATCCAATATTTAGGGTCTATTGAAGGTTAAATTAATATAGGAGGGAATTTCAATTACCTTCAGAGCTCGGGCCTTGACACTACGAGAACTAAGAAGGAATTTAAACCAAAAACGGCAAGAATTCTTAAGGTATAACAATGTTCAACTTCACCGACCCACTGAGAGAGAGGTCTTCTCGGATAGAAGGAAGCTCTCCCGTCTCTCGTATAGATATAAAATGTGACCCGTATTGTTTTTTTTCTGACTTCTCCTGCGCTTAGGTTTTCAAGGTTCAATATGCTACCAAATGGGTTTTCAATTCACTCAGGATTAGAGATTGAAATTTCGGGCTGCAAGCTAATGTTTAAAGCCCGAAGATGAGTCTTTAAGTTTATCTAGAAGATGAGAATTGGATTGGAACCTGTAAAGTCGACATTGAGAATTTTCTTTTTAGAGAATAAAAGTACTGCTTCTGTTACTATGGTCTGGAATCCCATGAAAGCCTCTTTACAAGCTTTCCTGATCTCTAGAGACATATTTCATTACCAATCTGTAGGAGGCTGGCTTAGTATATGGTGCACACTTATCTAAGTGAAGCACCTTGCACTAATCCAGGCAACCCTTATGGTGATTTTAGTGGTCTTAGACAACCATACAAAGCTTTCTAAGTGGTAGCTGTGGAGATCAGCCTTCAGGCTTATCCAGGAGGAGAGTTAAGCCACTTGTTTTACCAGATCTAATCATATAGTGTAGGTTAAATGAAAAAGAACCACACAGTGTATATATAAAATATGTCTATTTATTACACAACACTCACTAACACATTGGTATATCTCCTACCCAGAGATATCAACACAAATACACAATACTTCAATTGCAAATAAGGTAAGTAACACAAAATGGTCTCCAGGGGGAGACTAAACCATATACTAAAAAAGTGGAATGCGAACTACGACCGAAGTCGAGACTTAGACCAGGAGACTCAGAGGAGGTGGGGACAAAAGGAACCACCCAGGAATGCCAAAGAGGCTGTGCGCAGAGCGGAAACACAGCTGCGTACTCAATAGAAGTCAACAGGAAAGTTTCAGTCGCAGTTTTGAAGAAGGATGACCCTTCCCAATGGACCCTGAAGAAACCCTGTGGAAGACAGAAGGTTGGAGAGTCACCCCACCCATGGATACCCCAGGAACCAGGATACCTACACCAGGGAAGGTGCGATGTGACGTCGCAAACTGACGTACACCACAATGGAGGACTTCAGAAAAGATGCCGCTGGCGAAGACTGTGCAAGAGGCCGGTGGAATCCAAGGGTGGATTCTTGAAGAGGAGAACATGCAAGCAGGGGGGACAGAGCCTATGCCACTCGGAGGTGACCAGGAGGCACGGAGGAGCAATTCCCAACGATGTCGGAAGGTTCAGGAGCGATGACGGTGACCTTGTTGCTGCAGCTGTGAGGACCAGGCGACGCCGAGGTAGACCAGGAGCCATGCATGAGCTGTACCACATCAGAAGTTGAGAACCAGGGAGTCGGTGTCTGGCTGGAGCAACAACAATCCTTGGCAGCTGCAACAGGCGTGGAAAGCGAAGAAGGATCAACATCGGGGCCAGCAAGGTCCAAAAGACTCACGATAAGCAGGAAAGCCTGAGTAGGCCCCAAGCAAGCCAGGGAGCCCACTGAAGCAGGAGAAGACCCTCAAGAGGATCCACAGGCCGAAGGCACAGGAGTCGCAAGAGGACCTCGACCAGCGCACCACAGATAAAGGCCTACAGAGGATGCAGGGAGGACGTTGTTCTTGACAGGAAGAGATGCTGGAGCTTCTTGTAGCACAAAGATCTCTGGAGTGCAGAGCCAACAAGCCTTGGCAACGGCAAGTTGACGCGGTGCACAGGGGTTTTGTCCCAGCGGTTCCGACGAGGGATACAGGCATCAAAATTGCAGAGAGGACAGGTCAGGCCTCGAGGGAGTTGCAGAACCACCACCTGTGTTGCTGAGCCTTTCAAAGTCCATGGGACATCAGGAGCAGCAGACCGGTCAGCTTTGTTGTGGTGCCTGCAGATGCAGGGAAGTGACTCCTTCGCTCCAAGGGAGATTACTTCGGGTGTCTTTGAAGCCCACAGGTCTGTTGAAGATCCTGGAAGAAGCACAGACGACGAAGAAGACTTGCAGAACAGCGAGACCAGGAGCAGCAGGAGTCTTCCTTAATGCAGTCTCGGTTCAAGGCAAAGTCCAGTGAAGTCCAAGTGTCCAGATGGTCGAAGAGTGACATGGGTTTAGACTTGAGTCTTGTCCCATGACGAATCTGAGGACCCAGCCACTGGTAAGCCCTTAAATACTCTAGTAAAGGGGTTAGGATGACTCAGGGGTCCCTCCCAGAGAAGGGGCTGGACAGAGGGGAGGATAGTCCCATGTCCTTTGTTGAGTTTCGTGCCAGAGCGGGAGCAGAGGGCTCCCTGAATTGGCTCAAACCAGAGTATGCAAGGAGGGCACCGAATGAGCCCTTCAAGGCATTTTGATGGTTGCTGACAAGCACCCCCAACCCAGCCCAATACACGAAGTCCTGTCTGGGAGGTGGTCACGCCTCTCTGTGAGAGGAAACCTATTGTTCTACCTTCACCTGCTCGAGCTCAGCTCAGCCGCAGGAGGGCAGAATCGTGTCTGGGGTCGGCAGCAGCACTAGCTTGCTGGCAGACCCTGGAAGACTGTTACTGGGAGTACTGGGGGCTTCCCGGAGGAGCCCCCCAGTGCATGGAATCATACCTCCAACACCAGAAACAGTGTTGAGGTATGATTCCAACTTGTTTGATACCAAATATGACCAGGTTCGGCACAGCCACTATATAGTTAGACATTGCGTAATGACAGATGGCCACTATATGTATTAAAATGGCTGGCCGCACTTACAAAGCCTGGAGAATCGACTTCAGGGTTTGTAGGGGTGTCCTGTTCATGCAGGGGCACCCACACACTTATAACCCAGCACCTTGCCTTCAGGATTGAAAGGCCTGCCTTAGGGGTGACATAGGTTTTAAGTGTAGTGACCTCAGATATAAGAAAACCTATATCTGTCCTAAGTGGTGCTAGCACCAACTTACACAGCCTGCAAAGGTAGACCTGTAGTCACAGTTTGAGTGGTCTGTCATGAGTGGCACAATACATGCTGCAGCCCATGGGAGACCCCTGGTGTACCTATACCCTGGGTACCTTAGTACCATATACTAGAGTCTTACAAGGGTACACCATTAGAATGCAATAAATCACACTGCAGTAGAACTTAGGGGTTCACCATCTACAATTCGAATGTTAGGGAGCCAAGGTCCAAAGTTCTACCAGCAGTTTCTCTGGAGCGTCCCAGATTTGGCCGGGAGCAGGATGCTGGGAGAGTAAGTAGCTTGCATGCTACGAAGAAGTGGGGGGCACCTTAAAACAGGCTGCACAGAGGGACTTGTAGGCAAGTCCGAGGGCACTCAAACGAGTGTAGGGGTTGCAAGGGCCTGGGGACCACGGGAGCACAAAGATTTTGGAGATTCCCTGGCCATTGAGGCTTGGTGCAGACCAAATAGGTGATCCAAGCTCTGGTGCACAAAGTGCACCTCGCGATCAGGTGCAAACACCTCAGAGGATCTGGTGGAGGTCGGCTGGGCCACTCAGCGAGTGGGTCTCAAGGCTGCTGACGTCCCTCGACGGGTGCTTGGTCTTCAGGCAGTTGGAGTCCGGCTTGGACTTTTGTTGTAGGTCTTGGGTTGCAGGCGTCCGGTACCCCGGGGTTGGTGCTGCTTGGCTCTGGAAGATCCTGGTGCCTCTAAACTTGGTGAGGAGGCAGAGTTGATCCTTCAGAGCTGTTGTACCTCGTCCTGGACAGTTGCGGCGTCAGTGGGGCTGGGGGTTGAGAGGTGGGATTCTGCGGTTTTGGTGCCTGCGATGTAGTGGACTAGCTCCTCTACTCCAAGGAAGTTCTTAGGCAATTTGGTGAAGTGCTGGAGGGGCCCTGGGGTTTGTAGAGATCTCTCAGTGCAGGACGAGACAGTTTTCCGTGATTGTCGAGTCTTTGTTCTCGGGGTCAGCCACTCTTCTTTGTCCTTGGTCTTCTTGTGTCTGTCAAATCAGAAATTCAAGGCTCACTGGTGCCACCTAAATACTACATTTAGGGGTGCTAAAGGGAGTGCCAGGTAGTAGCCAATAGGCTACCTCCCTTGAGGGTGACTACACCCACTAAATGCTCACCCCACGTGGGAGGTGGACATGACCCTGACAGGTTATTTTCCCCATCTTCAAGATGGTGGGAAGGGAGATGGGTCATCCACATTGACTGCCACGCCTTAGGGGTCGTGCAGGTTGACTGGGGATCATACTTCTCATCTAACTAATTTTCTGGCCGGTCTTCCTGCCGAAAGTGACATGGGGTTGCCATCTGCTGCTAGCAGGAGAGGTGTGGGTCGGAGTTCAAAGGCGGCATCGCCTTTGAAGCTTCCTGCCCTGAAGAACGAGTTACTTACCTTTGGTAACGATGTATCTGGTAGAGACACAGTCTAGCCGCAGATTCCTTAACTTAGAATATCTCCAGGCGTCAGACTGGATCCGGAGAATATTTTGCAGCAGCACCTCTGCGCGCCGGACGTCAGCGGAGCCATATAAGTCCCTCCCGTTGACGTCCGTTTTCTTCGGAGAAACTTTTCCGCGCCACAACGCGGAGCCACCACCAAAAACTGTGAGAGTATGGGAACAGTGTGCGGAAAAAAGATGAAATCAGTGAAACAAAAAGAATCGAATGGTGAGAAACATCACCATAAATGACATTGACAAGCACTGTATACTGAAAGCAATTGAAGGGAAAGAGCAGAGCACCGCTCTGAGAAGCAGCCCCGCAAAAGCGATGGCTATGCCCTCCCCCGAGGCAAAACGACATGTGAAAAGAATGTCATGTCAGACGACAGGAAGCCTGCAACTACAAGATCTAACCGTGAAGGGCAACAAAGACCGGAACCACATGAGTAACGACAATCTACCACAGGTCGGCAACACCAGGAATGCCGTATCCCCTGTAAGAGATCTATGGACTGAGGCACAGTCAAATAGACCCCAAACTAATTGACTGTAGTAGAATCAAGAGACCCCAAAGCAATGGAGAAGGTGGGAGGGAGGGAAGAAGAACATTAGTAGGCCCCACACTGGAAGAAACAGGGTGTAGGGATGTAGAAGGATACATGAACTCACCGCCCAATCACGAGAATGGGTGGAGTAGAACAAGTAAAACAGAATGAATCATCCTACCGAGGAGGGAGGTGAAAGATGCCACCCCGCAGGAAGACAAAAGCCACCCGGAAGGAGGCAAGTGTATAAAACCCAACCTGAAAAGGTCCTCGCAGAGCGAAGAGGATGGGCGGGCGTTAAGGAATCTGCGGCTAGACTGTGTCTCTACCAGATACATCGTTACCGAAGGTAAGTAACTCGTTCATCTGATAGAGACATCTAGCCACAGATTCCTTAACTTAGAATAGATACCAAAGCCATACCCCATAGGAGGCGGGTCTGCGACTGAACCCCACCAAGTTCCAAAGAGAACCCAGTCGTCAACAAGTTGACTAAACACAGTGGAGGCAGCAATGCCAGCGTGGCCATCACCAGACCAGTAAGCTCTGTAAGGAGCGGAAAACAATGGGAGGCAAAGGAACCACAAGCCGTCAAGGGACGGCATGAAAGCCCTCTCGTTTATACAGGGTTGAAAGGGAGCACAGAACCAGAATGTTAGTGCGGAACGTGAGAGTCCATAAACTTCCGCAAAAGAAGGTGAACTGATCATAGGAGCCGATGGATCCGCAGGATCTGATGGATCTGCAAGAGACAAAGACCCAGAGAGAGGACAAGACGGTATGACCGAGTCCGAGCATACAGGTCGAGCATGCACAACAGTGGAAGAAGCACTGTTGAAATCGTACCAGCTAGGAAACTTTGGACAGCAGTGGTAGGATGCTTACCCATGTCCAGGAAGAGCCTGTGTTACCAGAGACACAAGACCTGCCATTGCGCAATCGCTCCTTCACAAAAATGACATGTGAGAGGGCGGATGTCAACAAGCAGAATTACATATAACCATGACTACAAGAAGAGACATGCATGTGGGGGACAGAAGTACACATGAGCAGACAGTGTGTACTGCTAGAACCACACCACGTATAAGGAAATGCACTCTGGAATGCAGTGAGAACAGCCCAGATGCGAGAGATGCATCACCAGGTAGTCAACCGGCGAAAGAGACCCGGCAAGCTGGACACACAGAAGGCTTGCTCCCATGAGAAGGCCGAGACCAAGACCACAGACACAGCAGCAAGGAAACCCTTGTATGCGTGACCCCTGGCTGTGTGTAGAGCGGAGGACAGAATATACATTAAAAAAAGGACACAGCCATGAAGGATGTGTTTCACAAAAGAATACAAGAGCGCACCATAGGTACCAACAGTTATGTTGCAGCAGAACCGGACCGAGCAATGTCCAGATCCGTAAGCGATATCAGCCACCCGTCAGGGAGGAGCCACGGTCCCCCGCGAGACAGACTGGGAGACTGAGCAGTACACGAAAGTGGAAAGAATTAGTACTAAACGTACATAGAGTAACAGGAATTGTATAGAGATGTACATACAAGACCACACAAGACAGTGAGTGTCCTGAAGAGAACACTTCCCCAGAGAGCAGCAGCAGGAGCCCGAAGTAGAAGTGTGGTAAACTCCTGCGCGGAAAGCAGCAGGGGAATAGGAAACTCCTGCTCGGGAAGTGCCCAGGAAAGTAGGGCACAAGGCAATGTACAGCATTGACGTACGTGGCGAGGATGCCACCGTCTATAGACAAAGTCCAGACAGGTCTGAACTACGAGAAAGTACTACCCATCCCGGAGAGAGGAGAGTAAAAACCAGCCATCGCATAAGCGTAAGGAAAGCGTAAGCACCCCGTGACAGCGAACATACTAGGGTGCACCCACCTGACGCGCATAGAACACGGAAGAATCGTGCCGCGTCAGCCCTGCGTGCCTGGGGGCAGCACCACATGGCTCCGCCCTGATGTCGTCCATGGGCAGGACGTCCGCAGCGGATGAACTGTGCCGGAACGGAACAGACCAAGGTGGCCCAAGGGACAGTGGCTGACGATAAGGGCAGCCAACATAGACTAAGAGGGCGAAGCTGAAATGACACTCCTGGAAGAGGCAGGCGAGGCAGAAACCTCGAGGAAGTGAGCATCTACAGATGCAGGGGAGTGCTACGGACCAACCGCAGACCCCAACGGATAGGCAATAGAGCGATGCAAACCTGTGGGTCGCAAGAAGGAAAAAAAGGGGGGGGGGGAAGGGTCCACAACAGCAGAAAGAGACCACAGTCTCATCCACAGGACAACCCCTTTGAAGAAGACTATACAGAAGCCTACCAAGCCTTCTGTGTAAGGAAGGCAGCTATACAATAGCCAACGAATACCCCACATAGGGTAAGCCTCAACCCCAGCTAGGGGCACCTCTTGAGACGAACTCATAGACAGAGGACTCAAAAGAAAGCAGAACCAGCTGCACTAAATAGAAGCAAAAACGGCAGAATAGCCACACAGACCGTCTGGGTATTACGTCATGAACCCAGGGCCCAGAACAAGCAGAGACAACACTGCACATGAAAATAAAAGTCCGCAAAAGGACTAGAAAACACAAAGTCATGGGGGCCCAGACATGAGGCAGTTGACTGCTGAGTCAGCATGACTGTCAAAAAGGGTCACGCCATCAAATGGCAAATCCCAAAGACTCTCCTGATCATTGTCAGGGAAACTGCCATCGCGCAGCCAGGCATGGCGACGCAGAGCAACGGACCTGGCCATCGCCCGACCCACAGAGTCAGTGGTGTCCATGGCCGACCGAATGGTAAATAGTGCCATTTCTCGGCCATCATGAAGGAGACGATCCAGGTCAGCGCGGGGACCCTCTGGAAGAGAGGGAAGAAGACGCTCAACCGAGTCCCAAAGGGCAAAAGTAGCCCGTGCAAACACGCAAGACGTGTTCAGAGCACGGATGCCCGAACTAGTGGACGCAAAAATATGGCGGCCACATGTCTCCAACCAACGAGACTCCCTAGTGGGAGGAAGCAACGGGAGAGGAAGGCTGCGAGGCAAAAGCCATCTGGACTACCTGTCCCTGAGCCCTAGGATGAAGGGACAAACAGACAGGGTCATCTGGAGCCGGGCGATGCCGACGTGCGATGGCCCGATCCACAGGGTCTCCAGAGGAGGGCCGTGCCCACGTGCCAAGAAGGGTGTCAAATAACGACCCGCCAAAAGGCAGCAAGGGCTCCACCTCCACAGCATCCTGGTGGAGGAGATCCAATAATGGATCAGAAGGCAAGGAGACTGAGGGGTGGTGCAAGTGTAAAATAGCTGCAGCCCTGTGAACAGCCCTCGCAAATGCCGCGCTAGCCTCTGTAGCCATTCTAGGTGGCGATAACAAACAATCTGTAGGGGACGGTTGAAGGCTAACGTGTCCAAAAGAAAGGAGAGGCGCCGTATCCTGAGGCTGAGCAAAGGACCACTGTCCAAGGGGCAGCGGAGCCGGAGAGAGCCGAAACAACCCTGTGTGCTCCGGGTCCTCATCCTCTTCGAACAGAGGAACAACAAGGACCGGCGCCGGTACCGGCGTCGACCGACATCGAGACGGCGTCGTATCGACGTCGACAACCACCAGAGGTGACTCGGCCTGGCATCGGACCGGCGTCGACTCAACCTCCACTGAGACCTGCGGGGGTGAAGATGTCGACAAGGAATCTAGCTCCGTGCTGCAGCCGGTGCAGGGAGCCCCAAAGGGCTATGCGGAGACAGGACGGAAGGGCTCGACGTCTGACTGGGATGCCCCTCCGGGCCGTGTCCCGACGTCGCAGCGACTCCGGAACCAGAGTCGAGGCACTCGTCCGGTGCCGAGGGTAAACCCGCCGGCGAAGACCCGACCTGAGTCCCTACCCCCTCTGTGGGGCCCGAAGGCGCACCAGGGAGAGGGGGTGACCCAAAGATGGATTGAAGAGCCATGGAATAGGCTTCCATCTGGGCCCGAGTCGCCCCAACACCCGGAAAGGGTGGGTATAAGGGGGCCGACTCCTGGGCGCCCGTGCCCGGTAAAGACCGGGAGCAGTGGGCCCCGCCGTCACGTTTATGTGAGGCCGACGACCTCCGTGACTTGTGCTTGTGCTTACCTGCGTCAGGCGAACGACGTCCGCGGGAACGACTCCGTGACCGGACCCGAACAGAAGCCCCAGCTCGAGATGGAGATCGGCGGCGTGAAGACGCAGAGCAGGACATCCGGGCGGTCAACAACTTCATCCGTCGCTCCCGCAGGGACTTTGGCTTCATCTGCTGGCAGGCGTCGCACTCCTCGGAGTCGTGGTGCTCTCCTAGGCATCACATACAGATCGTGTGCGGATCCATCGCTGACATCTGTCGCGTACAGGTCTCACACTCCTTGAAACCCGAAGACATCGCACACTGTTCCCGGACGCCGAAGGCGTCGAGAAGGCCTGAAACAACAGGCCAGAGGAACCGCTTACTCCTGGATCCGCGTTGGGAGGCGGAAAAGAAGGAAACTGACGTCAGCGCGCCGGGAGGGACTTGTATGGCTCCACTGACGTCATGTCTGTGGACGACGTCAGGGCGGAGCCATGGGGCGCCGCCCCCGGCGCGCAGAGGTGCTGCTGCAAAAAATTCTCCGGATCCAGTCTCACGCATGGGGATATTCTAAGTTAAGGAATCTGCGGCTAGATGTCTCTATCAGATAAGCTGTTCCTGCCTGGAGGTGGTGAGAAGCACCTTCGCCAAGGGTAGACATTGTTTCTGGTCCCTGAAAATGAAAGCACTCACCCCATGGGTCCAGAAACATGTCTAGTAGTGGAAGGCTGGTGGAGACCAGTCAGGAACACACTTGAAGAAGGTAGGTTTCAGGGGACGCTTCTAAAGGGTCCTTTAGGTGTAATTATTAATAAATATGGCACTGAATCAGTGCAGGTTTATTAAGACGAGATGTTTGTTACCAAACATCCCATAATACAGTGAAACCATCATGGAGCTGGGAAACTCGTACTGACGAGTGTCCAGCCCAGGTACTCTCTTATGGCTTTCCTGTTCACTTGCAATATCCAAGAATTGACAGATATTACAGGGGCATATCTGCTCATGCAGATATGTCCTCACAGGACATATAGTGCACCCTGCCTTAGGGCTAAGGCCTGCTAGAAGGGTGTCTTACCTATATCTCAGTGCAGTGTTTGTGGGCATGGCACACAGGGATGTGTGCCATGTCGACTCTTCGTTTTTGTGTGCACGAAGGCACGCAGTCTGCAATGGCAGCATGCATGGCCTCGTCATTTTTATGAGTTTAACGCAGCCCGGGATAACAGTTAGAAAATCTAAATAGGAATCTTGGGAAAGAAGGGTTAGCGCTCCCTTGCTTGAGACGTTTTATTTTGCACAATACACTTTTAGATTTAGAAAACCTCAAGCATCGTTTTAATCATCTGCCAAACTATCTAATGGTTAATGACCATAGTCAATCAAATCTGGGATCCTTTACGCTTATTTAAGTAAAAAAAAAAGAAAGTCAGATATAAGACACTCTGATGGTTTTTTAGAAGAAAAGTACAACTGTTTTAGAAGATATGACTTACCCTATATAAACGTAGAAACTATTACTGGATATGTTGAATGGGGGAGTGGAATAGTCCTAGAGGCAGCTATTGTTACAAGCTGGCAAGATAATGGGAGAAGATTAGATGATTTCTAGTTGAGGGGAAAATGGAAAGTGTGAGAAATTGAGTCTCTAGTTGGCAGAGATATGCACCCTGTCCAAGTAGGGACCATCACTCTAGTCAGGCTAAGTCAGGGCTAGATACAGAAGCCACACAGGCCCTGCTGAAACAGTATCTTCACAGAGCACAAGCATCGATGTCGAGGAGCGGAGGAGGCGATGCGTCGGAGATGTGAAGCATTGTAAGAGATGCGTTGGTTCAGAATCATGCAGTCAGGTCTCGCGTCGTCGTCGAGCTCCACCGATAAAGCCAATAAGTCGGCGTCGTGCCACGCAGTCTAGTCCCACGTCGTCGAGCTCCGGGTGTTGAAAGCAATGTGTCGGCGGCGGGCCTCACTGTCAACGTGGTGGAACCCTTGTGCCAGCGATGAATGCGTTGGTTCTGACCAGCGCAAAGCAGACGATGCGTGGATTTTTACAGAACAGACAGGAAAACCCACCTCCAAGGGCCCAGGAAGGGATTGGCACCACTTGGCAGAGCAGGACTCACAGGTCCAGAGGTTGCAGCAGAAATGCATGAAGTCTTTGATGTCCTTGAGACTTCAGAACAGGAGGCAAGCCAGTAAGCCCTTGGAGTCATTTGGTTCTGGGGATGAAGAGATTCGGTCTAGTCCTTCTCACCACCAGGCAATGGGCAGCAGGGCAGGCACAGCAGAACAGGAGTCCAGCAAATCCAGCAGAGTGTCAGTCCTTTCAGCACCACAGGAGTTCTTCCTGGCAGAGTGTCCTCAGGTCCAAAAGTGTACTGAGTTGGTGGTATCAGGGCTCCAATACTTATACCCAGTTTTGCCTTTGACGTGGGGAAGATTTCAAAGAGAGGCCTTCGAAGTCCACAATGTCCCTGTCCTTACTCCAGGCTAACAAAAGGGGGGCATGCAAGGGGACAGGCACAGCACTACTCAGATGCAAGTGTCAGCTTCTCCCTCCCATCTAGCTCAGGAAGGCCCATCAGCCTGCTAATGGGCCATCAGAATATGAATGACACATCTCAGCTTCCTTTGTGTGTGACTGCCTAGAGGGAATGCACAAAACCCAGCTCTCACCCACCCGAAGTGTATTCGGAGACAGGCAGAGGCACAGAATGGGTAAAGTAAGAAAATACCAACTTTCTAAAAGTGGCATTTTCAGATTTACAATTTAAAATACAACTTCACTGTTAGACCTGGCATCCTTGGCATGGGTCTCCCTTCCATTTTTTTCATAATGCCTCCACTGTTGTCGATATGTTTTTGCTGGACTAGATGCTCATGGGCACTTTGCCACTGCTAATCAGTGCCAAAGTGCAAGTGCTCCCTATTGTAAATTGTGATGTGAATTAGTGACTCCATGTTTGGCTTATTTGAATTACTGTCAGACCCTAGTACAGGGCACTGAGTGTGCCCAGGGCTTGTAAATCAAATGCTGCTGGTGGGCTTGCAGCACTGGTTGTGCCACCCACAGAAGTAGCTTGTAAAGTGTGTCTCAGGCCTGCCATTGCAGAGCCTGTGTGCAGTCTGTGACTGCCATGTCGACTTGGTAAGTGCACCCACCTACCAGTCCCCAAACCTTCCCTTTTCTTCATATCAGACACCCCTATGGTAGGCCTACGGGCAGGGTGCATTGTAAGGATAAGGTGGGACATGTCTGGTGTGTGTGTGGCATGTCCTAATAGTGAATTACAGCCATTTTCGTTTTTCACTATTGCAAGGCTACCTGTTCCCCATAGGCCAGAATGGGCAGTTTGATTATAACATCATATAATCCTAAACTGACTCAGGGAACTAGGTAGAAATTCGAGTTTAGTATGCCTGAACTCAGAATGATAAAATACATCTTTTAGTGAAGTTGGTTTTAACATTCTGTGTTTGAAAATACCACTTTTAGAAAGTGGGTATTTTCTTGCCTAACTATCCAGCCTGCCTCTGCCAGCTTGTGTATTGTGTGTCTGGTTTGTGCGTGACAGGGGCTGGGGGTGGCCACAGGAGACAGGGTGAGGCAGCCCAGGGCTGAATACAGAGATCTGCATTCAGAGTGGAGGGAGGAGTTGCATCTGGGTCTGAATAGGGCTGTGCCTGCCTGCCACAATGCTGGCTCCACCCCCTGCCGGGCGTCTGAGTACCCTGCCCCACATTCTGAAAGGAAAGAAGGAGTCATGTACACAGAGTGCTCCAAAGCTGCACAGAACTGGTTTAAGCTAGGCAAAGGCCTCTCTGCCTCCAGAGAACAAAGAGAATCAGGGTATAAGAGGGGCACCCAGACCCCAGGAAAATTAGATCACTTTTGGGAACAAGAAGAAACCTTTGCTGAAGAGCAGAACCAAGAAGAAACTGAGGAGAGACTATCCCTAAGCCTGAAGTGCTGCTTGGGGGATTGGCCTGCAGTGGTTTGCCTGACTGCCAAAGAAAGGAGAAAGGAACTTTTGCTTTGCTGTGACTTTCATCAACTTGTGAAGGATCTCCAAGGGCTTGAGAGAGAGCTTGCCCCCTGACCGAAGTCCCAGGACCAGTGGACTTCACCAGCCTTGTGAATTGCTGCTGGAAACGCTGTTTCAGTGGCTACAGGGTTAGGGAGCTGTGTCCGACTCTGACGACCGGCTCGGTGTCCTGTAAGCACCGCATCGAAGCACCGTCTCGCCCTGCAACGCACGGCCCTGGTCTCACCGACTCTGTCAACGAGCCGCTGCCTGCACCGCATCGAGGGACAACGCGTCCTGCAACGCTTCGCTACGCCGAAACGAATTGGTCCGACCGACACGGTCACTGCTGCGGAGTTCAAGTCTTGTGACCGCACCGAAGTTGGGCACAGCTCGCACGCTTCGCGACGCACCGCCCAACTCGCACCGCTGTCCGGACTGATCGACGCCAGCCCCCGAATCCGGCTCCGTCGCCGCACCGCAACCTGCCAGCACCGCATCGAAGCACCGTCTCGCCCTGCAACGCACGGCCCTGGTCTCACCGACTCCGTCCCGACGACGTCAACGAGCCGCTGCCTGCACCGCATCGAGGGACAACGCGTCCTGCAACACTTCCATTTTGCATCGCGACCGCAACGTACAGCCATCCAGCTCGCGCGCCCGTACCTGCCGCTTCAAGTAGAAGGTACTGTGACCGAGTCTGTCTACGCTGTGTTGGCCAATCTCGACGCGGTCAGCTGGATTTGTTATACTCTGTTTGTTCTTGACATCGCCGTAGCCGGAGGAGGCTACCGACTCGCACAGAACCTGGAATTAAGCCTTTTTGATAAGAACTAAGTATTCTTGACAGTATTGTGGATTATTTTTGTTGTTTATGGTCTTGTGATAAATCTATATAAAGTATACCTATTTTTATAAATATATAACCTGTGTGGTGTCCATTTGTAGTGTTGTCACTTGATTACTGTATGTGTTCACAAATGCTTTACACACTGCCTCTGAACTAAGCCTGTCTGCTCGTGCCAAGCTACCAAGAGGGTGAGCAGGGGTTATTTCAGGAGTGTACCTACTTTCCCTGACTAGACTCAAGGGTCCCTATTTGGACAAAGGTACCTACCTCTGCCAACTAGAGACCCCCAAATCTAACATTCACCATCAGTTGTGATTTTAAATTGTGAGTCCAGAGATACCAAACTTGAAATTTCGATCTTGTCCCAAATGGAAATTACACTTATAAAATGGAATAAGGTAATCTCAATGTTAACTTATGGGCAAGATAGGCATTGCAGTAGCGAAAAATTTATTTAGCAGTTGTTCACTACCTGGACATGTAAAACTTAAAATCACATGTCCAACATTTTGAATACACTGCACCCTGCCCTTGGGGCTGTCTAGGGCCCACCTTAGGGGTCACTTGTATGTATTAAAAAGGAAGATTTGGACCTAGGAAGTGGGTTACCTTGCCAGGTCGAAATGGCAGTTTAAACTGCACACACAGCCTCTGCAATGCAAGCATGAGACATATGTTTTAAAGGGCTACTGGACTGGGTGGCACAATCAGTGCTGCAGGCCCACTTAGTATTTAATTTACAGGACCTGGGTACATGTAGTGCACTTTACTAGGGACTTATAAGTAAACAAATATGCCAATTGTGGATAAGTCAATGTTACCTTGTTTTAGGGAAAGAGCGCCTGCACTTTAGCACTGGTCAGCAGTGATAAAGTTCACAGAATCCTAAAGCCAGCAAACATTAGATCAGCAAAACAGGAGGTCAGAGGACAAAAAGTCAGGGGGAAACCTCACCAAGGATGCCCGGTCTAACAGAAAGCCTGGGAAGAAATTTAACCTCTCATTGTTAGCAATAAAATGTGGCTTCAATGGTCACACAGGGCTCTCTACTATTTACAGCACATTGAGTCCAAGAGTCTGGTAGAAAAGTGAGAGCTAGTAGAAAATTTTACTTGCACTCCCCATAACAAGAAAGTAGGGGTTTGGTATAGGTATCTTTTATCATGGGGCAAAGTACATATCTATAGCCCTGGATTGTAACGTAGGACCAGCTTTCATGGTTACCCCCACTTTTTGCTTGGTGTCAGTGGGTTTTTGACCTAGTCTGCTGGGATCTTGCTAATCAAGTTTCCTTATATCTGAGGTCACTGCACTTAAAACCTAAAAGTCACCCCTATGGCAGGCTCTGCAGTCCTGAGGACAAGGTGCTTGGTTACATGTGTGAGGGTGCACCTGCATGAGCAGGACACCCCTACAAACCCCGGAGTCGATTCTCAAGGCCTTGTAAGTGTGGTCAGCCATTTTTAGACATATAGTGGACATCAGTCATTACGAGATGTCTAACTATATAGTGGCTGCACCGAACCCAGTCATGTTTGGTATCAAACATGTTGGAATCATACCCCAACACCGGTTCCGGTGCTGGAAGTATGATCCCATATACTGGAGGGCTCCTTAGGGGGAACAACCTTTCAGGGTCTGCAAGCAAGTCAGTGCGGCTGACGACCACACACACGATTCTGCCCTCCTGTTGCTGAGCCACGATAAAGCAGGGAAAGGTAGAACTATGGGTTTCCTTTCACAGGAAGGTGTGACCACCTCCCAGATAGGAGTTAGTGTATTGGGCTGGGCTGGGGTGGGGGCGCTTGCCAGCACCACCAGACTGCTTTGAACACCTTGCATACTCCGGTTTGAGTCAGTTTAGGAACCCATGGTTCCCGCTCTGGCACGAAACTAGACAAAGGACATTTGAGTATCCTCCCCTCTGTCCAGCTCCTCCTCTGGGAGGGACCCCCGAGTCGTCCCAACCCCCTCCTTAGGGTACCTAAGGGCTCCCCTGTGGGTGGGTCCTCAGATTTGTCATGGGACAAGACTCAACCCTGAAACAACGCCGCTCTTGAATCATCTGGACACTTTGACTTCGAATGGAACCAACACTGCACCAAGGAAGACTCCTGTTGCTCCTGGTCTCGCTGTTCTGCAAGTCTTCTTCGTGTCTGTGCTTCATCCAGGTTCTCCAGAAGACCTGTGGGCCTCAAGGACATCTGAAGAAATCTCCAGTGGAGTGAAGGAGTCACTCCTCTGCATCTGCAAGCACTGCAACGAAGCTGACCGGTCTGCTGCTCCTGTAGTCCGAAGGGCTTTCCCAAGGCCCTGTGCACCCTGTCGACTTGCCGCTGCCAAGGCTTGTTGGCTCTGCACTCCAGCGATCTTTGGGCTACAACAAGATTCCGAAGATCAGCGTCCTCATCTTCTGAAGATCAGCGTCCTCACTGTATCCTCTGCACTGTGGGCCTCCATCTTTGGTGAACTACCTCTTGTGACTCCTGTGCCTTCGGCCTGTAGGTCCTCCTGAGGGTCTTCCCTTGCTTCAGTGGGATCCCTGTTGGCTCGGGCCTGCTCTGACTCTCCGGCTCTTGGTGAGTCCCTTGAACCTTGCTGGTCCCAGCATTTGCTCCTTTTCATTATCCACGCCAGTTGCAGCTACCAATGCTTGTTAGTGCTCCCACCAGACACCGACCACCTCGACAACGACATGGGACAGCTCGTGCATGGCTCCCGGTCTTCCTCAGCATCACCTGGTCTTCACAGCTGCAGCGACAAGGTCACCGTTGTCTCAGCTGAACCTCTTGACATCGGTGGGCATTGTTCACGTGCCTCCGGGTCACCTCCGAGAGGCATATACTCTGTCCCCTCTGCTTGCAGATTCTTCACTTCCAGAATCCACCCTTGGATTCCACCGGACTCCTTCATAGCCTACTCCAGAGGCATCTTCTTCAAAGTCTCCCATTGCTGTCTACAGCAGGTTCAGAAGTCACTTCATATGCACCCGGCTTCCCTGGTGCAGGTAACCTGGTTCCTAGGGCATCCATGGGTGGGGTGGCTCTCCAACCTTCTCTCTTGCAAAGGGTTTCTTTGGTGTCCTCCAGGAAGGGTCTTTCTTTAAAACTGCAACCGCAGCTTCTCCATTGACTTCTTTAGGGCACATGGCGGGCGATGTTTCCACTCTGCACACAGCCTCCTTGGGGTTTTTGGGTACTTACCTTGGGTGGTTTAGTGTCCCCGGCTCCTCTGGTTCTTCTGGTCCAAGTCCCATTCCCCTTTGCAGTTCACATTCCACTTTATTAGCATATGGTTTGGTCTTTCCCTGGAGACCACTGCATTTTGTGCTCCTTACCGGATTGTTTGCAAAGGATTCTTGTGTATTGTGCTGATATCTCCAGGTAGGATAAATACGTTAGTGAAAGTGTGTGTAATAAATAAGACTTATGTTTATAAACCGTGTGGTTTCTTTTAATCTAACCTACACTACAGATTAAAGTTGGTATAAAAAGCTGTTTTACATTCCAAGATAAGCCTGAACGCTGCTCTCCACAGCTACCACTTTGAGAGCTTTCAAAGGCTGTCGAAGACCACTAAAATCACCATAAGGGTTGTCTGGATTAGTGCAAGGTACATCACTTAAATAAGTGTGCGCCATATACTAAGCCAGCCTTCTACAGCCGCATTTCTGCAAAATGGCTAAGGGGGGGGAAGAATAAAGCTGACTAGAGACATTTTGACAAATGCAAATGAATTAAATGTGAAAGCACGAATGGGTGCAATTTTTTGAAGAATGCAATTTTTTTCAAAGTGGCTAAATTATCAAACAATTTATAAATAAACCTGGACTACCCAAATCAATGTTTTACGTGTGGCATGATGGATAATGGAAAATGTTCTCACATTATTTGGCATTGCTCTAAATTAGGTAATTTTTGGGGCAATATATTTAGATTTTTGGAAGCCGAACTACAGATCGAGATCACCTACACTCCTCTACTTGGGCTTTTGGGACATTTTCACATGCCGCTGGGAGTGATCTGGTATAAAAAGGTGATCATTATTTCGATGTTAGTTGCAAGATCACTACTTTTACAAAAGTCCAAGGTAGTCCATGGTTTCCAGATTGGCTCAGGAAAATGCAGAAAGTATGGGGAGGGAGAAGGTTTATGCGGAGCCGGTAGGTCGATTAAAGCAGCATAACCTAGGGGCATTTGTTTATATAATGAATGACAGCCGACAGAAACTGATATAAAAAAAAAATATGTCGACATCTCATGCACAAGGATTTCCTGCTCCATGATTACTTTGTCTTTTTTTTAGATCAATTGTTAATTTCTATTGTTCCAGCGATTTTTATGAGATGTGAGCTGTTAACTGCTGATATAATTTATTGTAATGTGCCTCCGGAAAAAAAGATAAAGGAAAAAAGTTTGCCTATGAAAGAGCATTTTTATCTAAAAAGGGGACCGGTTTGTGCAGCATTGTGGAGACTCCAAGCCCCAAGAATCAAAGTGCATGGAGTACCCATACATCTGAGTCCAGGGGAGGAGCCCCTTTGCGCTATATAGCGCCATCTTTTTTCCCACTGCGCAGGTCCTGTTAATCAGCATTGTGGGGACTCTAAGCCTCAAGACCCATGGTGCCAGGAGGCACCCACACACCCAAGGTCAGGGGGAGGATCCCCCTTTGCTCTATATAGTGCCACTGTTTCTCCCACTGAGAAGTCCGGGCCAAGTCCTAAGCTGTGAGAGGCTTGGCTGGGCCAGCCCCACTACACTCTTATTTTTTATTTTTTTTTACACCTGTACTGGACCCTCTGTTGCAAGCTGAGGTTCTCTTTCACATAACGGGGCACAGGAAAAGATAGTCACCATAGTAGGTTTTGAAGGTTCTACTGTTAGGCTTGATGAACAAGAGCCTTGATTGGACTTGGCGGGGACGCAGGAGCTGATTACCTTAGGTTAATACTTTGGTTGCTTTTTTTTCCCTTTTGTTCTGTCTTCTCTTTTCTGGGGCTTACGTAATGAAACGGTGTTGAACAGTGCTTTAACAAACAGAAGCAACCTGTGGCTTCCCCGACTTAAAACATGAATTTGAGCTCATAGTGTTAGTCTTCTTTTATGAGTGTTTTTGCTGAGCGGGGTTCCCCCCTCCCTAATTGTAGCCTGCACAGATAAAGGCGACATTTCAGTTTATTACTTCATCGGTATATTGTGTTTTAGAGGCCCCATGGGGAAACGCAAAGCTTCGGAACCCACTCAGGGAATACCTAAACAAAGTAAAGTGATGAAGAAAGTGAATAATAGTACCCTTAAAGAAATTGACTTACTGATTAAGGAGGTGGAATCAATTATAGGAAATAAAAATCCAGAAACTAAAAGTCAGAGCAGAGTAGTTATGAAATTGAAGCTAGTCGTGTGTACACTATTTTTTATTTATTTTTTAACAAAAAGGTGGTCCTTGACTTCCATGGCAAAGTATCAAAACGGGCGTACAAACACCTCTAACACAATAACTCAAAGTTATATATTTATTACATTTGTTACTTCTCTGGTTTAAGGAACTTTTATTTCAATTCATTACAATGTGGAGTAAGACTAATATTAGCTCTAAAAAGACAAGGTGCTAAAAAAAAAAGGGGGTGTGACGGCACAGTGAAAGTGACTATAAGTGCAGAGTGCATACGTGCTATGTACAGAAATATATACATGTGGCTCATAGGGATAGTAGAATGTTGATATCCACCATCAGTTTCTTAATAAAACACAGTCCACGTATGTTACTTTTGTCGACATTTCGACCCCTGGGCATACATTATTTAGAACGTGGTCATCATCAGGACGCAAAAGTATATAGGAGAGACCTATTGATTGGCCCAACTAGTCCACCAGTCAAGAGAATTTCTAAACATCAGTCTTCGAATGGAGGATGATCAAATCAAGCGGATTCCCTGCAGGAAAATGCACTAATGTGTTAAATGTGATCGAGGGAGCTGAAACTTTGAGAGGAAGCTTATATCAACAAAATTATATCATTTGTCAAGTGTGCTAGAGGCCTGCATTTCTTTATTTTAGTTCTCAAAGCTCATCTCTCCGGGACTAAAAAATTATCCAGCCTGGGTTGCCCCTTTTGTTTCAGCGCACACTACCAAGAATGTTTAAAAAGAAAGAAGCTGGTAATGTGCTCATAAGGATGTAATTCCTAATGAAATTACCCCACTAGCCTGTCCAGATCATTTGTCTCTCCTGGATACACCATGGGAGCCCCACGTTGAACCTTCATTGTATGCAGCAATCGGTTTGCACCCCTGCAAATGACTCTGAGGACCCCTGCCGCTTTAGAACCAGCACCGAAGCTGGCTGGTCAAAGGCTGCATAGCGAACAACCCCTTTCCCTGAAAATCCATTGGGTGAATTAGAGACATCAAAGTAGAGATAAGGGCCCTTAAAGGACAAGTTATTTACCTTTGGTAACGCCTTATTTGGTAGTCACATAATCTAGCCCCAGATTCCTTACCACAGAATTTCCCATGCATCAGGCTGGATCCGGAAGTCTTTTGCTCGAGCAATACCATTGCGCGCAGTCGGCTCCTCATGGAGCCGTCAGCGGCACATATATAGGAGAGACCTTGGTGAGATGACGTCAGTTTTCACGGCTTTCCACGCCAGGAGTGCGAAGCAATGAAGTGCACTGTCAGTGGTGTGTTTAGAACAATTAGGGCCCTGTAAGGGATCAGCCCTGACCCTAAAAACCTGTCCGCAGTTTGGGAATAAGGAATCTGCATCTACATTATGTCTCTACCAGATAAGGCATTACTGAAGGTAAGTAACTTGCCCATCTGATAGAGGCATCAAGCTGCAGATTCCTTACCTTAGAATAAATACCCCAGCAATACCATCCCCGGAGGAGGGACTGTGGACAAGTGTAGACCAGGAAGTCCTGCAGGACAGAGCGGCAAAAAACAGGCCATCCCTGCGGACTTGACGAACAAGTTACTTACCTTCGGTAACGCATTATCTGGTAGAGACAATATCTAGCAGCAGATTCCTTACCTTTGAATACCTCAGGCGTCAGGCTGGATCCAAAAACATTTGAGTGAGCAGCACCCCTGCGCGACATCGGGTGGCTCCACATGACATTGTTAACGGTGGTTATATCGCGGTCACCTATATAGGCACCACACATGGACGCGGACGTCAGTTACTTTTCACTTTTCTATGCCAGAAAAACAGAGCCTGGAAGTGAACTGACGTGTGTGTCACAGCTAGAGCCCCGAAAAAGGATCAACCTTAGCTTCATCAAATGAGCCCGTAGAGCGGGGAGGCATGGGTGGGTCAGTAAGCAATCTGTAGCTCGATATTGTCTCAACCAGTTAATGCGTAACCTAAGCTAAGTAACTTGTTCATTTGATAGAGACTTCTAGCTGCAGATTCCTTACCTTTGAATAGATACCCAAGCCATACCATCCTGGCAGTAGGCTGCGGGCAAATCTTCACACTAAAAAGTACTGCAGAACCGAACGGGAGAAATTCCCGTCCCTACGGACCCGACTGTCTAGGCAGTAGTGCTTGGCAAACGCGTGCAGAGACGCTCACGTTGCTGCATGACAGATGTCCAGGACTGGGACACCCGGAGCCAACGACGTGGTCGCAGCCTTTCCCCTGGTGGAATGAGCTCGTAAGCCCTCAGGGGGGTGCTTCCTAGCCAGGGCATAGCAGATCTTCATGCAAAGAACGACCCACCGAGAAATGGTCAATTTCTGCACTGCCCGACCTATTTTAGCTCCCATATAACCAACAAAGAGTTGGTGGTCCACCCGGAACTCTTTTGTACGGTCAAGGTAGAATGACAACGCTCTTTTTGGGTCCAGATGGTGGAGACGCTCCTCTTCCTTAGAGGGATGCGGGGGAGCAAAAAAAGGTGGGCAGAGTGACTATTTGACCCAGATGGAATGAAGTCAGCACTTTTGGTAAGAATGAAGCTTTGGTGTGAAGCACCACCTTATCTATAAGTCATCAAGTAGGTGTAGGAAGCTGGCTCTGTATATAGTGTGTACAGAGTCCAGTGGATCCCCAGAAGCTTACAGAGGCTTAAGTCGATAACAATAAAAGCTCTATTTGTGGCAGTGGGGTCGAGCAGTTAGGCTTATCAGAGGGCTGTGTTAAGCATTTGTTGTACACACTCAGGCAAGAAATGATTAAACACACTCAAAGACTGAATCCAAGACCAATTGTTTGTACAAAACGTTTTTACTTTGCTATTTTATTTTAGAAGCAAAAGGAACTCAGTTGCAGGTAAGTAACAGTTACAAGAGTAGCAATACTTTTCACAATGCAGTAGGAATTGTTTTGGAAGGCAGTAAAAATGCTTCACAGTAATAGAAGTACTTTTGTATTGCCAATCAAAAACAGTAGAACTTAGCAGTTGTAAAAGATGGATAGTTTAAACGTTAGAAGATAAACGCAATGCAATCCTATGTAAGGAAAACAGTTAAATGCATTAACAGGCAAGTACACGCTTTACTCTTCCAGTCTTTGGGGGTTTAAATCAACACTGGGCAAGTCTCATTTTAAGGTAATTACTGCACCACCAGTGGCACTAGGGCAGCAGGGTGCAGAGGTCACTGAGCCCAATGTTAGTCAATGCAGACTGGGGGCACCGAACAGGGTGCAGATTGCAGGTAGGAACCTGCGGTTTCAGGGCACAGGCCCCGGTGGGTGCCACAAGGTAGCACCAAAGCTACACCACAAGCGGCACAGGGGTGGCCAGGTGCAGGGTGCAAATCAGCATCGGGTGCCCAATGCAAACGAATGGAGGATATCAGTCACACAAAGAGGCTGCAGGTTCGGGCCAGGAGGCTGGATGAAGGTGACCACCAGCTGGACAGGTAAGTTGTGATGCTGGGGAAGGTCTGAGCACCGTCGGCGGGGCTCCCCAAGGTCGAGGAGCCGAGGATGCAGGGGTTCCTTTTGGGGTCAGATTTGCTTTACCAGAGCCGGTCGCCGCCGAGGGGACCCTTAGTGTAGAGGCTGCAGGCAACTTCATGGGGTCGGGGAGAGGTCAGCCACCGATGGAATCGAGGTCTGGATCGCTGGGGAGACTTCACTGGACAGGTGAGCCACTCAGACTCGGGCCGTGGGCGTCAGGTACAGAGTGGGCAGGGGTTGAGGATCCGCCTGGATCAGCAATCCTTGAAGTTGGAGTTTTCTGGACAGAGCCGCTGTCCGTGGGAGATCTGGTCTTTGTTGAAGAGTGGCAGTCTTCCTGGGGTTCTTGGAAGTCGCTGGCCACAAGACAGGTGTCGTCTTCTTCGCAGGCTCTTCAACCTGGAGTTAGGCCAGTAGGGCTGTGGCCAAGGCAGTCGTCTTCGAGCTTTGCTGCACGGTGTCTTCTTCGTTGGTTTCAGGAATCTGAGGATAAAGGTTCAGGGGTGGCCCTAAATACAGAACTTAGGAGCGTCACAGGTACTGGCAGATGGCAGCCAATGGGCTACTTGCCATTAGGGTGACTACACCCTTTAAATGGCCTCTCCCTTTGGGGAAGGGGCATCCCCTAACCTGACTGGGTAGAATCTTTCCATTCAAGATGGAGGTTTCCTAAGGAGGGTGCTCACCTTGGTCCAGGGCACCTTAGGGATGATCCTGGCAGAGAAGGGACATACCTATCCTGGCTACTAATTTTCCCGCCGACCTGGACGCCAAAAGTGGGGCTTGGTCGGGGGGGGGAGAAGGGGCGGGCATCTCCACTAGCTGGAGAGGCTCTGGTCAGCATAACAAAGGGCAGGAACCCTTTGAGGCTCACCGCCCTGAATGCTGTTCCTGCTTGGGGGCAGGTGAGAAGCACCTCCACCTCAAGCAGGCTTTGTTCCTGACCCACAAAACCAGAAGGGCTCCCACCTCAGGGGGTCAGAAACACGGCTGCGTGTGGCATGCTGGTGCAGACCACTCAGCTGCACACTAGAGAGTTGGTCGTTTTTCAGAGGGCATCTCTAAGATGCCCTCTGAGTGCATTTTGGAATAAATCCAACACTCAATCAATCAATCATGTCACTTATAAAGCGCACTACATACCCGCGAGGGTCTCAAGGCGCTGGGGGAAGAGGGGGGTGGTGCTGCTACTGATCGAAGAGCCAGGTCTTGAGGAGTCTTCTGAAGGCCAGTAGGTCTTGGGTCTGTCGGAGGTTG
The DNA here is from genome assembly GCA_963921515.1 of Calotriton arnoldi. Classification (NCBI taxonomy): domain Eukaryota; kingdom Metazoa; phylum Chordata; class Amphibia; order Caudata; family Salamandridae; genus Calotriton; species Calotriton arnoldi. Next base: position 1,928,064 of record CAWUFW010002282.1, on the reverse strand, counting down.
GTGGGGAGGGTGTTCCAGGTCTTGGCGGCGAGGTGGGAGAAGGATCTGCCGCCGGCGGTCGTTTTCCGGATGCGGGGGACTGTGGCGAGGGCGAGGCTGGTCGAGCGGAGCTGGCGGGTGGGGGTGTAGAAGCTGAGTCGTCTGTTGAGGTAGGCTGGTCCGGAGTTGTGGAGTGCTTTGTGTGCGTGGGTGAGGAGCTTGAAGGTTATCCTCTTGTTGACAGGGAGCCAGTGCAGGTCTCTCAGGTGGGGTGTGATGTGGCTGCGTCGGGGGATGTCGAGGATAAGACGTGCAGAGGCGTTCTGGATGCGTTGCAGCCGTCTCAGGAGCTTAGCCGTCGTTCCTGCGTAGAGGGCGTTTCCGTAGTCCAGCCTGCTGGTGACGAGGGCCTGGGTGACTGTTTTTCTTGTTTCGGTGGGGATCCACTTGAAGATCCTGCGGAGCATTCGGAGGATGTTGAAGCAGGATGCATCAGTGTGGAGTTATTATGCTGAGCAATTAGATTCCAAACTCCTTAGCATTCAGTAAAGCCATCATGGAGCTGTGGAGTTCGTAACGACAGCCATGTACTCAATATGGCTCCACTGCACTTACAATGTCTGTGAATGGGCACAGACACTGTAGGGGCATATTGCTCATGGAGCTATAACATAACATGTGTATTTGTAAAGTGCACGTTTACCCCGTCGGGGTCTCTTGGCGCTGAATAACAGATGTTTATTGTTACCCAACTCAATGGTACTCATTTTAACGACCTCAGATGGATGAAAGGCTGAGTGGACCCGCCGGGATCTGAACCTGTGACCATGAGTTCGAACACAGGCCCCTGCCATGGATGCATTAGTCCACTGAGCCACCAGACTCGGCTATCAGAGTGAGCTATGACCTCACATGTGATATAGTGCACCCTGCCTTAGGGCTGTGAGGCCTGCTAGAGGGATGACTAACCTATGCCACAGGCAGTGATTTGTGGGCATGACACACAGGGATATGTGCCATACTGACTCTTAAGTTTTGTCTGCACGAAAACACAGTCTGCAATGGCAGTGTGCATGTGTTTGGTGAGGGATCTCGGAGGGTGGCGCAATACATGCTGCAGCCCTGAAAGACCCTCTCTGGTCACAGGGCCCTTGGTAGCATTGTTACCTTTTATAAGGGACTTACTTGTGGGCCAGATGTGTGCCAATTGTGGAAACAGAGGTACAGTTTTGGGAAAGATCACAGGAACTGGGAACCTGATTGGCAGGGATGCAGTGCACACTCAAAGTGCATCAGATATCAGGCAAAAAGTGGGGGTAACCTTGCAAAAAGGGGCACTTTCCTACACTAGGGAGGCTTGCCTGACAATGCCTGCAATTCACTCACCCTCCGGGCAGATGTTATCGCCACCAGAAAGGCTATCTTGATGGTAAGCGGCCGGAGAAAACAATTATGTAACGGCTTGAAGGGAGCACACATAAGAAATGTGAGGACCAAATTAAGGTCCCACTGTGGCATGACACAGGGCATAGGTGGAAACATATCTACAAGCCCTTTTAAGAGTCTATTTACAACAGGGGACTTGAATAAAGAGGGTTGGTCTGGCAGCCACAAGAAAGTGGAGAGAGCAGAAAGATAACCCTTAAGAGTATCCAAAGCAGAGCACTGCTGGGCAAGAGTCAGACTAAAGAGAAGAATAGTAGATAGAGAAGCAGAAAGAGGGTCAATAGACCTTTCTGTACAATATTTTCATTTTTTTTTGCCAATGGCAGGCGTTCACAGTCTTAGTGGAGGGTTGCCTGGCCGTCAAAATAACATTACATACTTCGGTAGGAAGGTCGAAAGCTATCAACCATCGCCGCTCAATCTCCACGCATGGAGGCGGAGAGTTGAGAGGTTCGGGTGGAGGACCCTCCCCTGCTGCTGCGACAGAAGACCCTCCTAAAGGGGCAACATGATTGGAGGATCAATGCTCATTTGAAGAAGCTCTGGATACCAGACTCTCTGTGCCCAGTCCGGAGCCACAAGAATGACTTGGGCCTGGTCGTCCTTTATCTTCTTGAGAACTCTGGGCAGAAGCGGAAAGGCATACAGGAGGCCTGAGCTCCATTTGAGACAAAAAGCGCTAAACAGCGATAGCTGCCTTGGAAACTCCAGCTCACAAAACTGCTGACATTGTGCGTTCTCTTTGGAGGCGTACATATCTAACCAAGGCTCTTCCCACTGCTGAAAGAGACCTTACGCCACCTCTGACTGGAGATGCCATTCGTGATCCACTAGGCATCAATGGACGAGTTAATCTGCCCTGACATTCAGAGAACCTGCCAGGTGTTGAACAACCAGGATTATACCCTGCTATTCCAGCCAATTCAGAGACGTAGAGCCTCTTGACAAAGGGTCCAGGACCCCACCCCGACCTACTTGCTGCAGTACCACATGGTGGTGGTGTTGCCCGTGAACACCTGCACCAGCTTTCCACTGATGGAAGGAAGAAAAGCCTTCAATGCCAAGCGAATCGCTCAGTGCTTCAGCAAGTTGATGTAGAGTCCGGATTTCACCAGAGACCAGAGTCCTCTGATCTCCACTTCTCCCAGATGGCCGCCCCATACCAGGACTGACCGATCTGTCAATACTATGTGATCTGGTTGGGGAAGAAAGAGGGGTCTGCCTCTGACCCAATCGTGGTTGGTCAGCCACCACTGCAGATCCTGTGCAGTTCTCTCCGAGGTCTGGACCATGTCGGAGAGATTCCCCTGATGCTGCGCCCACTGGAACTTCAGGTCCCACTACAGAGCCTGCATATGCCAGAACAGCTCAGATGAAAGAGTGTCGGTGAGGGAATCAGGTGTGACTTCGGCACGTTGATAGTGAACGCCATTGAAAGCAAGAGATTCACCGTAGACTGGAGGTGGGAGGGGACAGTCTGGGACAAACTCGCCTTCAACAGCCAGTCGTCGAAATAGGGGAAGACTGGCACCTTTGACCTGTGAGATGAGCTGCGACCACCGCCATCACCTTGGTGAACACCCGAGGGGCATTGGTAAGGTTAAAAGGGAGCTCTCTGAACTGAAAGTGCTCGTGGCCTACTGTGAACCGCATGCAGCGCCGAAGGGCAGGCAGGACGGGAATGTGAAAATAGACGTCCTGCAAGTCCAATACTGCCGTACGATCTCCGGGATCTAGGACAGACAAGATCTGAGCCAGAGTGAGCATTTTGACCTGTTCTTTTTTGCAGAAGTAGTTGAGGGCTTGCAGATCTAGAATAAGAAAAGATTTTTCGGGACCAGAAAGTAGCAGGAATAGCAACCACAGCCTTCTTCTGGTGCTGAAACCCTCTCTATGGCTCCCTTGGCCAAGAGAGTCCTCACTTACTCCTGAAGCAAGTTTAGGTGGTCCTCCATCAGCCGCTCATAAGTCAGAGGTGTTGAGGAAGGAGGTAGTCTTTGGGGGGGGAGAGAGTAGTCCTTTTGGACTATCTGAAGAACTCATATCTGATGTGATGTTTTGCCAGGGCTGGAGGTGATGGCTGATCCTGCCACCAACTGGCCGCCCATGATCTTGAAGGGCCCGACCAGGAAGGTTTAGAGGCTGCAGGGGGAGGAGTGGACTGACTCGACTTCTGGCCACCCGACCCATTGGGTCAAAAGGAGCCGCACCCACAGCCGCGCAGAGGTTGCTGAACTTGAGTTTTTTTCACTCTTGTCTCTCACAGACTTACCTCCCTCAGGCACCGCTTCTTCCCAACCACCAGACACCACCCGCCCGGATCTTCTGTGGCCTGCCCACTCCTCTAATTCATCTTCGTGTTCCCCACCCACTTTAGGGTCTTCCGTTTCTTTTGCTAATTCTCCCACTATCGGTGCCATAGACGGCGAGTCTAATACTGACTCTGCACAGTCCACGGCATCCTCTGAAGAGGCAACACTCCCTAACCTTACCGCCCCTGCTTCCCCCACGGTATCAGCATCAGCACTTACTATTGCTCTCTCTCAACCACTGTCTCCTGCTAACGAGTCCCCATTCCTCGTGGCACTCCTACAGGATTATTCAGTGGATCTAGAGGACTCTGCTCCAGACATCCTCATTGTGCCTCCCCCGGCAAGCCCACCCCCGCATTTTCAGTCACTGTAGGGAATGACTGCCCCGTCTCCTGACAGTACAGCTTCTCCTATTTTTGTATATTTAGTTAATAATATCGTTGTGGGTCTTTCTACTGGGCACCCATCCTCCTTTTGTCACGTTACACCCTTAGCAAGCACTGTCCTTCTCACTATATTTCAAGTTTTAGGGGTTGACTATACCCAGGCACAGCAGATAACGCTTTCACTAGCACCCTCCTTTCCGCACCTTCCGAATCCCATTGTCACTAAAGCCAAAGAACAAAAACATTGCAAGCACTGACATTTTAGGGAACACTCCAGTCCCCCAACAATTACTGGTCCCCATGAACAGGATTCTAGGTACCTCTGTTCATAAAACATCGGATTGCATTTACATACGCATTCGCCTACTAGCGCCAGGTTTGGACATACCTACCACACTAGTTACAACTTATCCACGCAACCCGCTACAAAGCAAAGTAATTGCTGGTCTCTCTCGTAACCAGCTCCAATTCCCTGACTTCTCCCCTACCGGAATATACACCGGACCACAGGAACTGGACTTAAGAAAAGCATTATATCACATTATCAGTAGCGCCATAGGAGAGGAATTGATAAACGACGCCATCCCCTCCACTCCTGCCACTGAACCCACTCCTGCCACTGAACCCACTCATGCCACTGAACCCACTCCTGCCACTGAACCCACTCCTGCCACTGAATACTCTCCTGCCACTGAACACTCTCCTGCCACTGAACACTCTTCTGCCACCTAATTACATTCCTTTCAAACCAGCGACATTCACCCTCAAAGCATTGTGCTTTAAAATAACACTCATGAATGGCATAGTGAGCTCTACAGTGTACAAAACGTCTACCCACTTTCACATCTTTTTTATCATACATCCCCCTGGAGCGCTATTCACTGCCATACTATCTAGCACCTGGCCAAGGCATCCTCTCCAAAGTTATATTGCTGAAGCTTGCTATGACGGCCAGCTCTGCTTCCCTCTTTATACTCTAGCACAAGAGCGAGACTTGCAGCACGGGGTGTATGATATTGTCATCCAGGCAGTAGAGCAGGAACTCATCAGAGACATTGTCCCTAGCACCTGAGAAAACGCGCTCTTGTAATTCAGGCTTTGCCTAGAGCGCCCCGTGTTACACACACCAACATGGCCACTCCACTCCAACATGTTTTAAAAACATTCGGAGGCCAGGAACACCATATACTAAAGCACTGCCGTGAGCTACACAAGCGTACTGTCAAAATGAGTCATCCTTGGCCCTCAGAGGGAAGCTTTGACCCAATCATACTAGAGCATGCCACCACCTTTCTAGACACCAAGTACTCTGGCACTAAGTTACAGAAGAGAAAGGCTACTTTAGATCTCTGGCGCATTTTCAAAGACAAGGCTCAAACACACTCTGACTCCACACCCCCAGCTATACCCAATGCTCCGCCCCCACCGCCTTACCACTTCAGCGGTATGTATACCGAGCTCACTAACAAAGAACAACCGGAGCTACCAGTCACTACTAATGATTCTCCGGCTGCTGGCTCCCAACCACTACCAAATGAGGCATCTTCCTCACCGCAGCTCGGTCCAGATTTACACATTGCACAGATTGAGGAATTCCAGGCTTCCCACACGTCACCTAGCCACCCGTACCACCCCGTGGACAGACCACCGGCTCCACCCACGCCCCCCAGTGATGTATACCCCGATCTGACAGAACAGCGCAGTGTACACATGCCTCTCCCCAATGGTACAGTAAGGGAGACAGCTGTACCAGGTATCCCAGGCTTCATAGATGCACAACTATCACTAAAATTTACACCAACAGTCAATACTGCACACCCACGCCCAGGTGAAGAGGATGAGGTAGACTCTGACTCTGTCTCTCAAGCATCATCTCGTCACTTGCGCTCACCTGTCATTGTCGTCCGTGACATTGGCCCTAAAGGCGACACTGTCACTAACACCTTCCTTGACACCGCCACGCACCTGTTCCCAAGTTCGCACCTCCCATCACAAACTAGCATGCCTTTCATGGCTACTGCACCTCTGGTGAGGTACCAGGATCTGGCCTTATGACAGACCAGCGACAGCTCATTGAGTTCCCCCCGTTGCTGTGCAGGACTGAGGAACAGCGTGCCCCCCTCACAGGTCCCCTCACAGGTCTCCCCTCCTCATTTGACAATTATAGACAAAATGCAAACTTGAGCAAAAGCTCCAGCATGGAGAGTATCTCACCGCAGTACCTTGAAGAAGAACAGTCACCCAAGCATCAATCACTTAGCCACGCAGACCAAATAAACACAATGAGACGCTTGTCATTTAAATTAGAGAACATGAACAAAAGCGTTACGGACATGCTCTCGAAGGTCAACACTCCAACACCACCCTCACCCACGCTGCACAACCTCGTGCAACACCACCGAAAGACAATTATCAGTAGGAATGGGGACGGGAATAGACAGTATCTCCTTAATGAGCACCCCTACCGCTGTGACGCTGCCGCCTCTGGAATAACACAAACGCTCACCAACACACACCAAGACCACCAATTCCCAATAGCATTAGGACGGGAGAAGACACCCCCACGGGTGCTAGAAGGCCACAATCCAATGTTTGGTGAGATCCCAAGATATTGTGGACTCCCACAGGAACAAGACAGAGTGGTAAGAAGTAAGGTCAGGACTACCGAAGCACAGAGACTTAAAGTCTTGGGGACACATGGACGCCCAGACGACATACTATATGACGTCTCGGGCTCTGCTTCCTTGCGCACCATTAGGATGAAAAATAGACACAACATAAGTCTCAGCAGACCATGTCCACCACAAACAAGCAATGATCTCACTCCCAATGAGATAGTGACATTAGGGGAAGGTTCAGATTATGCAGTTAACCCCTTTTTCAGACGACTTGGCAGGCTGGTCAGAGCCCTTAGCACTGCAAATGCTCCCTTGGCCAAGAGACGGCTCCTTTGAGCCCCAGTACATGGCAACAGCAGTTGAATGTATCCTCAAAGGAGTAGGAGATGAGGATTGGGACTATGACTACATGAGGGAGAGCCTGAAAGTCTGGCAAAAATATGCTCGCCAGCATGACTATACAGGACCCACAGCGCGACGCCCTGGGGTCACGCGCCAGATGCCACTGCTCTACAAAAATGTCACTGATCCCCCCATCTATATCCCATGGTCTACACTAGACAAAGAAAATGTCAAAAAGGCACTCCCACTCCTCACTGAGGGTGCGGGAAAATGGATTGCAGCTTTTGAAAATATCACCACAGGTAACAACATAGCTATAGGAGATGTTAAAAGCATGCTGATCTCCCTCATGGGAGAAGACGCAAAAGATCTCTTCACACGTGTCCATGCCAATCTTACAAAAACAAACACCAAACATGATGGTGTTTCCTTTAATGAGATTAGAACACAAGCATGGACTGAGTTGCGCAGGAAATTCCCTGATGTTCCCGACATTGGGGCTCTGTTGTCACAGACCATGCAACCAAATGAAGACCCTGCCAACTATCTTTCCAGAATGAAAGAAAAATGGCACCAGGAGTTAGGGCAACGATGGGACGCAGCTGGAGGGTATGGGAGATTATTTTATCACACCATAAAGAAAGGTTTACCCACTGAAGTGCAGGAAAAATTAGATGGCATTGTAGCAATGGAATGCAAGCCATGGGCTGAAATACAAGATCACATTATACATTACTGCAAAAAGAGACAGGAACAGGAGAAGGTTAGACAGCTGGCAATAGAGAATGCCGCTGCCAAGTTGGTACAGCAGAAACTTAATAAGAAAAAAGACAATGTTGACACAGTCATGCTTGCAGCACCGGTCACTCAAATGACAGCAGTAACATCCTTCCCCCAGGCTGCCATGAATGCTCTTGCAGGCAACGCCCAACCTGCCCCACAGCAGGTTCAAGCACCACCTGCAGTACAGTACATACAAGCTCAACCCCAACCTGCTATACAGTATGTCCAGCCGCAACCACAGCCAATGGTACAATACATGCCAGCACCACCTGCTTACAGCACCAACACACAGCCCTATTACAATAACAGACCAAATATGAATTGGAACACGGGTGGACCAGGAAGAGGGCGAGGGATGGGACAACAAAGGTTTCCACAACAGCCAGGACAAGGGACACCACCGATCATCTGCTACTATTGCCAGAAACCAGGCCACATACAGAGAGATTGCAACAGTAAAAAGCGTGATATGGGTCAGCAATATATGCGTCCTGGCTACCAAGCACAAGCACCATTCCAACAACAGCAGCGCACGCAACAACACCTTCAACAGCCCCAAATACTATACTCTTATGCACAACCAGCACAGCAACAACAAGTGCAGCTCCAAGCGCCCATAATGGCCCAGGTTCAGCCAGCAGTCCAACAAATACAGGTTCCAATGCAACAGCTACAGCCACAGCAAGCACCTGCTTATCAGGTGGTCCCTCAAACACAAAACAATGTCCCTCTAGGAGGAACAATTGTTGCCTCCAGCAACCCCTTTACCCAGGGCACCATCCAGCAATTTCAGGCTGGAGGATACACTGGTTAGGACAGCCCACAGACCACTCTTGTGTGCCCAATTTTGTCCTGCACAAGCAATACTGAAGAGGACCCTATTGCAAGTGTTGTGATAAATAACAAAACGTATAGTTTTCTTGTTGACACAGGTGCCACATATTCCTGCATTACAGGTGGCCCTCTGCCCATTTCTAACAAAACAGCGGACACACAGGGATTTTCTGGGGCAATAGCAAGGGTCCCCTTCACTAAGCCAGTATCAATGGAGATAGGAGGCCATGTAGTGGAGCAGCCTCTGCTCTATTCACCCAGGTCCCCAGTCAATCTTTTAGGACGTGACCTCATGGCCAAACTAAAAATGACCATCCACTTTGATGACAATGGAACAATGATTTGCTCTATACCAGGTACCCCACTAACTAGGATAATGGCAGTCACTGCACAGTCTTCCTTAGATAGTCAGGTCAGAGCACGCCCAGTGGATGAGCACGCCTTCTCTGCTGCTGTCCACACTATTGTCGCCACCACTCCCGAATTACAAGGCCGCACTGTTCAGTTACCAAAAGAGTTCCTTTTCAGACCCCAAGTACCGGACTCACAGTTATTAGACAAACATTTGAAATATGACATCTGCGCCCTTGAGGTAACACCGACCTACGGCGCATTCCTGGCATGCGATGACAACGCTCATACTTGGGCTTGTGTCATTTTTATTGAGCCTAAAAGGTTGGTAAGAGACATTTCAGATGCCCAGTTGTTTGGATCCCCTGAAGACTACTCCAAGACAGAGATTATCTATCAAAACAATGTGCCTATCTCAGTAACAGTGGAGATTAGGACACCAACAGTCACCCCTAGCTATGACTCTGCCCGAGACGCAGATCTGGCTCAAGTACCTGCACATCTTTGGACAACAGGCCCAAATGATGTAGGCCTTATTAGCTCTGCCAGGCCATTTAAGATAACACTCAAACAAGGTGCTATCCTGCCCAGAATAAAACAGTATCCCTTGTCCAAAGCAGCGGAAGAAGGCATTGCCCCTACCATACAGGCATTGCTAGATCAAGGAGTAATATATCCTTGTATCTCTCCTTGTAACACAGCTCTTTTTCCTGTGCGGAAGGGGAAGACCAATCAATGGCGTCTAGTACACGATCTGCGCGCCGTTAACAACATAGTCGTACCAGAATTCCCTATTGTCCCAGACCCCTCTGTCATCCTCACGAATGTCCCACCCGATGCACAGTACTTTTCTGTCATCGATCTCAAAAATGCTTTTTTCAGCATCCCCCTACACACAGACAGCCAATACCCATTGGCTTTCTCATTCAGAAATGTGCAGTTAACATACACAAGGCTCGCTCAAGGGTACTGTGAGTCCCCTAGCGTCTTCAACAGGGTTGTCAAAGAGGACTTGTCTAATATTCAATGTGATAGCACCCTACTGCAATATGTCGATGACATACTGCTTTGCAGCCCCACAGAACAACAATGCAGGAAAGACACCATCTTCTTACTCACCACTCTAGCACAAAGGGGATATAAAGTTGACAAACAGAAGTTACAGTACTGTCAGAAAGAGGTACACTATCTAGGTCAGCTACTGTCTGCATCAGGCAGACGAGTCACTCCAGGTCGAGTTGAGGTGATAAAAGGCACTCCTGAACCCCAAACAGTTAAAGACATGCAAAAATTCCTCGGCCTGGTTAACTATGTCCGTCAATGGGTCTTTGATTTCGCAACAATAACTGCCCCATTGCTGAAAGCTGTGAAAATGGGCAAAGACAGACACAATAAAATTGAGTGGACACCTGAAATGAGAACAGCCTACACCCAGCTCAAAGATGAGATAACAAATGCACCAGTGTTAGGATCACCTGATTACACAAAAGAATTCTACCTATTCACTCACTGTGATGGTCTAGTAATGACTGCAGTACTCACTCAGAAATACCCCATGGGCCATAAGCCCATTGCCTACTTCAGCGGCATGCTGGACGCTGTCATGAAAGGTCATTACCCCTGCGAACAGGCCCTTGCTGCCGCAGCATTTGCTGTTGAGAAAACTACCCCATTGTAATGGGTTCCCCACTGACTATGTACACCGAACATGCCGTCTTTGCAATAATACAAAAAGCCAAGACAACATTAACAACACAAAGAGTGTCAGGTTACGAAGTCATACTGTCACTACCTTCTCTGAAGATTGTAAAATGCCATACAGTAAACCCTGCCACATTTTTTGCTCATCCAATAGCCACCTCAGATGACGACACCCATGACTGTGCCACATATTCACCAGATGAGTCTGGAGCAGCAAAAGAGGACCCCTTGCCAAACAGTACTGTATATTTTGTTGATGGCTCCTCTACCATTGATCAAGACACAGGAGTCAGGTACACAGGAGCTGCAGTAGTTAAAGCACAGCAGAATGATTCCTCCGATTCCCTAGACATTGTACAGCAACTTACATTACCATCACATTATTCTGCCCAGGCAGCTGAACTGGTAGCCCTCATAGCTGCCCTGAATATTGGAGCTGATGCCCGCATTACAATTTACTCCGATTCTGCATATGTTACTATGACTACACACTCCAGCATCCTCCGCTGGAAGAGGCGCGGCTTCCTCAAATCAGATGGTACACCAGTCATTCACAAAACGTTACTAGAGGAACTTATTGAGGCCCTTACACTACCAGCTGAAGTAGCCGTAGTCAAATGCGCAGCGCACACTAATGGCCAAGATTTTGTCTCCAGAGGTAACGCCCTGTCAGATTGGGCAGCTAAGGCTGCAGCCAGAGGCCCCCAGCAACAGGCCCCCACTCCACGCAACACCAGAGGTACCATTTGCCCCCATTTTACTTTCCCAAACACTGCCTCCCACAGAGCATGACAATAGCAATGAAGGAATTCCTAAAACACCATCCCAATTCACAACACCATTTGACATTGACACAACTCAGCAATATGATCACACTGCACAGTTACACCTTAGAGAAATGCAAGAAAGTGCACCAGATCAAGAGAAAGAGTTATGGAAGAAGAGGGGAGTACAACAGGACTCCGCCGACTTCGTGTACAGACAGACAGTAACAGGGAAACCTGTGATGCCACAGGCCTTGTTACAAGTGGCATTGGACCAACTCCACCTTCCCACACATGTCACCCGAGATAACATGTCCACCACCTTGCAAACAGACTGGTTCATCCCCAATGCATATGAACAGATACAATTGTATGTCAATAAATGTCTCATTTGCCAACAATATTCCCCAAACCCGACTCTCAAACAGTTGCTTCCACCATTCCTAGACCATCTGGCCCCTTCAAAGAGCTACACATTGACTATGTCGACATGATCGACCGCTGCCAAAATTACCGCTATCTCATTGTAGTAGTGTGTCCATTTTCACGCTGGATCGAAGCTGGACCTTGCGTCCACTGCAATGCCAAGGCAGCTGCCACATTCCTACTCCGTGATGTCATTACTCGCTGGGGCATTCCAGACGCCACCCGGTCCGACAACGGAAGTCATTTTTCAAACGCCATCTTTTCCTCCCTGACCACAATGCTAGGCATTAAACACAAACTCACATCAGCTTACCACCCACAAAGCAACGGCATTTGTGAGCGCCTCAACGGCTTGCTCAAAAATAAAATAAGCAAAATAAGCGCAACAATAGGAAAGAAATGGCTTTATTGCCTACCCATAGCGCTCTTTGCACTAAGAAACTCCCCAAGTTCGGATCACCACCTCACGCCCCATCAGCTTGTCACTGGACGATCCATAAATGTAACAGTTCCATTCACACGCCCTAAGACAGACAGTGAATCATCATCAGAGATAGTGAGAGCAGAACTTTACCAATATCTGTGCCAACTAACAAGCGCAGCGCAGTTCCTTTCTACCCAGGTATCCAAGAGGAGAGACAAGGGCCCCACCGATCCTGAGCTCCCACCAATCCGTCCCGGGACACTGGTCTTTGTCCGGAAAAACGTCAGGCGTTGGAAGGATCCTAAGTTCGAAGGTCCCTTCCAGGTGATAGACTCATCACCAACTGCAGTGCGAATAGCTGAACGAAAAGCATGGATCCATCGCAGCCACGTCCGTCTAGACCCCGCACCACCACCTCAGCCAATGGACTAAAGGAGGGACGGGACATACCATCTGTGCCACTCCATGAAGACAGTGGCCTTCCATCCTCCTGTGATGAAGAAGACGATGAGCATCGCGTACTTACAGTCAAGAATGCTAATGGAGATGCAAAGTTATGTATTTCACTTGTCTTACTATTTTGTGTTTTTTCTACTGTAACTTTGGCAGTCCTCAATTGGTACATGTATTATCTTGCAACTACTGATCAGTGTTATCTTTCGGATGCTATCACACCATCTTCAGGGCAGTCAGTTGTGCCACCAGATAGAGACAAGATCGAAAGTCCACCACTCCCACCTTGCATCGCTGATACAGCACACACTAGCACACACCCCACACCCACAGTTACTGATCTGATCCCAAGCAGTGCTACTACCCCAGGGGCTGGCGTTCTAGATCTCACAATAGGTCCCCAGCTGCCCCGCCGTTCCCCTCCCCGCACTAAACGTGGATTTAAACGAGGTAGACCAAGGTTCTGGACCCGTAAACAAAGACCTGAGGCTACACAAGATTGGCCCACCGCTCTTCAGGACACAATGGTTCACATTGCACGCCTTCATTCCAGGCCCGATTTCCATTCCACACGTCCGGACGAATTTGATCCGGATCATGGAGCCCATGATGCCCTGTTAGACAACATGTGGTACCGGCATATGTCCAAAATAGGGAAAACGGCAACTAAAGAAGCATGTTTTGTGTGCTCACACATCCCTCATGCAGTAGGCGCAGACCAAATGATTTTCCCAAAAGAGGTACCACCCCCAATAGCCACGTGTCTCCTCCATCTGTTCCTTTGCCGTATCTACGGCCAGATTCAGCTTCTGTCAGCAACCATCGATACCATTTTTGTAAACACCACGGTATGGGATCATAATAGTGTCACGTTCAGAATTGTGACTGACAAACAACAATTTGACAAAGAAATGGAGGAGCTGTATATAGATACACAACGTTGGGAGCGTAGTTTTGCCTATTTACGCTACTTCACCTTCACAAAACCACAAGCACAATGTAATCCACTAAAAGACCAAAGCACCTGTGAAGACAGGGCTGTGCTAAGTTTATGGGCCAACATCTATGTCAACAACCAGTGGCAAGGTCCACGCAACCTCACTTGTAAAGCTGCTTCCTTAGGAGCACCCTTTGTAACGACAGATTGGGAGGGGGACACCGATTGGGATGTCGACGATCAGTGCGGGGGGGTCTGGGCACAAGAAAGTAGAAGATACACCTTTAGTAAGGATACCACCTACCAATGGAAAAAAGTATATAAACTAAAAAATCCTCTCCTTTGCTTCCTAGGTAACGGTACCCGCCCTGTGGGCAGCAACACTGACTGTAACACCACAGTTTTTAATTTGGACCTCCAAGACGGCACCGCTGGCCTCATGGACATCTCTTGGGCCTGCGGAGAACACATCTACGCCCAGTTGCCTCCTCAATGGAAGGGCCTATGCACCATGGTCACCATGCATGAACAGCATCTCGTTGTCCCGGCATCCAACATTTCCCAAGTGCTCGAACACCCCATGACAGGTGATGTCACCCTGCTTCACCGGCACCGAAGGAGTGCTCAATATTTTGCTAACGACGCCTTTAAGGAAGTTCCTGACGAGTTTCGCCTGTTCAATGGCGCCCAGGAATTCTTTGGGGGCCTGTGGCCCATCTGGCAAACATCTGCTAATGCCCGGTGGCTGCAGGTCACACGTTATGAACTAATGACTCTGATCAACAACACCCGAGATGGGTTCAACGCAATACAGGAAGAATTACGACCAATAAGACTTATGGTTCTAGAGCATAGATATGTTCTAGATCAGCTCACAGCTATGCAGGGAGGGGTATGCGCTTCCATCGGATCGAGTTGCTGCACGTTCATACCGTCTAATGATGCCGCTAACGGGTCTCTCGCTAAGGCCATTGAGGACTTGGACAATTTGGGAAAAAAGATGCGTGATGAGGGCGGTGCCGATGCAGACCCTATTACGAGCTGGTTCAACTTGGACTGGATGCCTTCATGGCTATCTGCTATCTTGAAAATTATGTTACCTATTTGTTGTGTCATCATGTTAATGTGTTGCGGTGCACAGGTGATAATAAGGTGTGTCAGCAGATGTAGCATCAAAGCAGTTGGGATAAATTACGTTAAAACAGCAATTTACCACGATGCAGACTATCTGGACATGCACCGTGCTCCTGGGGATGGGGATGGGCAGGTCCGCATACAACTTATAGAACTAGCTGCCCCTGAGGCTTCTCCCAACACATCCACAGCTCCCCCAGTCCCACCGCATAGGTACACTTTGAGGGAGGAGCATAACGCTCACGAGTATGACCAGTTACTGAGCCATGATGATGGGGAATATGTTACCCTACCATCAGAATTGCAACACCCGGCTGCGTGCCCCTACGTTAATGACCCACTCAGCATGCACCCGACCCCTGAGGGTCCTTCAAAGTATTCTATCCGAGATGTGTTCAAAAATGAACAAGAGCAGGGATATGAAGGAGGGTCCGGAAGGCCCCATCTTACCATCTAACAAAAAACCCATTTCTAATTTTGCACTACCCACTAAACATGATACCCCTAAGTTAGGCCCTACCAGGCAGGCTCAGATAGAATGTCTTAAGTTGTCCACTTTCCTTCATCCGGGGAGTGCATCTCACATAGGCCCAAGCCCAGCCCCATAGATAACCATATTGTACATAGGACCAAGCATGCCTTCCTAGATACAAATGTATAGGCCCAAAAAGCCAATGACTCTTGCTATCATTTTATAATAATAATAAAACAGATCTCGAAGGCCTCACTTATCTGCTAGCAGAGATCTGTTCCATCCACCGAGAGACAACATCAGCCCCCTCTTGTAACTTTCCACAGTTACGAGAATAAGAGTGGCCCCCACCCACGTGACAATCAGTTGGTACATCTGGCTGTGTCACATGAAAGATTTGCGATATTTTTAGTTATGAAACTTTCCGCGCTTGCTTAACTGAAACTCAAGGCGGCAACGTGACCAAGAATAAATATATTAAATATTAATTCTGAGCATTTTTTACGGTAAAAGTTATCCTTTGTTTACTTTTTGCGGTCAAGAACACTGACCATCTGCTAAACGCCCTGTTTCATCATGATACCACTTCTCGGTTTTATATAAAATTTTCCAGTTACTGTAAGCGGGCGGTTAAGTGGCCTACGTCAGATCTCGTGTCAGGCGTGGGTGTAAGTTCTGCATTTAACCATATAAAAGAGCTTCGCCCAAGGTGCAGCTCCGAATTCTCTGCGCATCAATCTGACTGCATACAGAGGGTTCCCGATCGATCGTCCGTGAGACTGGGCCTAGAACTTCAACTTCCAAGGTGGTAATACTCTTTTCTGATAATTCAGCCTATTGGCTTTGACAGCCTCTCTGATGGCATAGCCTATTGGCTTTGTCAGCCTATCTGATTATCTTTGCCTATTGGCTTTGTCAGCCTCTCTAATAATTTAGCCTTTTGGCTTTGACAGTCTATCTAATTCAGTTCATTCTAACCCAAGCCATTGCATTTATTTTAGTTTAAACTGCGCAGTCTTGAATGGTGTTGCTTTCTTAAGAAAAGATTTGCCTTCTAGGCACTATCCTAGTCATCACCTTTAAATTCAGGGTTGCCCCTTGGGCAGCTGCTCATAGAAAGATAGATAGATATACATTTTCTGCTTCGTTTTAACATTTGATTTATAACATTGTCAATACATTTAGTTGCATCCTGCTCATGTGTTCATGGGCAACATTTTGATTGAACTGTTTCTATGCTTTTGAACTGCTTAAATAAAAAGTCATTGTATTTTACATCGTGGTTTCTTCTTTCCAAGTGAACGAGCAGAACAGGGGTCAGGCTCTCTGGAGTCGGTAAGCAGAAGGGTGTGGCCACCAAAATACCCTCTTCATCAAGGCGTACATATCTAACCAAGGCTCTTCCCACTGCTGAAAGAGACCTTACGCCACCTCTGACTGGAGATGCCATTCGTGATCCACTAGGCATCAATGGACGAGTTAATCTGCCCTGACATTCAGAGAACCTGCGGGATTATACCCTGCTATTCCAGCCAATTCAGAGACGTAGAGCCTCTTGACAAAGGGTCCAGGACCCCACCCCGACCTACTTGCTGCAGTACCACATGGTGGTGGTGTTGCCCGTGAACACCTGCACCAGCTTTCCACTGATGGAAGGAAGAAAAGCCTTCAATGCCAAGCGAATCGCTCAGTGCTTCAGCAAGTTGATGTAGAGTCCGGATTTCACCAGAGACCAGAGTCCTCTGATCTCCACTTTTCCCAGATGGCCGCCCCATACCAGGACTGACCGATCTGTCAATACTATGTGATCTGGTTGGGGAAGAAAGAGGGGTCTGCCTCTGACCCAATCGTGGTTGGTCAGCCACCACTGCAGATCCTGTGCAGTTCTCTACGAGGTCTGGACCATGTCGGAGAGATTCCCCTGATGCTGCGCCCACTGGAACTTCAGGTCCCACTACAGAGCCTGCATATGCCAGAACAGCTCAGATGAAAGAGTGTCGGTGAGGGAGTCAGGTGTGACTTCGGCACGTTGATAGTGAACGCCAGTGAAAGCAAGAGATTCACCGTAGACTGGAGGTGGGAGGGGACAGTCTGGGACAAACTCGCCTTCAACAGCCAGTCGTCGAAATAGGGGAAGACTGGCACCTTTGACCTGTGAGATGAGCTGCGACCACCGCCATCACCTTGGTGAACACCCGAGGGGCATTGGTAAGGTTAAAAGGGAGCTCTCTGAACTGAAAGTGCTCGTGGCCTACTGTGAACCGCATGCAGCGCCGAAGGGCAGGCAGGACGGGAATGTGAAAATAGACGTCCTGCAAGTCCAATGCTGCCGTACGATCTCCGGGATCTAGGACAGACAAGATCTGAGCCAGAGTGAGCATTTTGACCTGTTCTTTTTTGCAGAAGTAGTTGAGGGCTTGCAGATCTAGCATAAGAAAAGCTTTTTCGGGACCAGAAAGTAGCAGGAATAGCAACCACAGCCTTCTTCTGGTGCTGAAACCCTCTCTATGGCTCCCTTGGCCAAGAGAGTCCTCACTTACTCCTGAAGCAAGTTTAGGTGGTCCTCCATCAGCCGCTCATAAGTCAGAGGTGTTGAGGAAGGAGGTAGTCTTTGGGTGGGGGAGAGTAGTCCTTTTGGACTATCTGAAGAACTCATATCTGATGTGATGTTTTGCCAGGGCTGGAGGTGATGGCTGATCCTGCCACCAACTGGCCGCCCATGATCTTGAAGGGCCCGACCAGGAAGGTTTAGAGGCTGCAGGGGGAGGAGTGGACTGACTCGACTTCTGGCCACCCGACCCATTGGGTCAAAAGGAGCCGCACCCACAGCCGCGCAGAGGTTGCTGAACTTGAGTTTTTTTCACTCTTGTCTCTCACAGACTTACCTCCCTCAGGCACCGCTTCTTCCCAACCACCAGACACCACCCGCCCGGATCTTCTGTGGCCTGCCCACTCCTCTAATTCATCTTCGTGTTCCCCACCCACTTTAGGGTCTTCCGTTTCTTTTGCTAATTCTCCCACTATCGGTGCCATAGACGGCGAGTCTAATACTGACTCTGCACAGTCCACTGAAGAGGCAACACTCCCTAACCTTACCGCCCCTGCTTCCCCCACGGTATCAGCATCAGCACTTACTATTGCTCTCTCTCAACCACTGTCTCCTGCTAACGAGTCCCCATTCCTCGTGGCACTCCTACAGGATTATTCAGTGGATCTAGAGGACTCTGCTCCAGACATCCTCATTGTGCCTCCCCGGCAAGCCCACCCCCGCATTTTCAGTCACTGTAGGGAATGACTGCCCAGTCTCCTGACAGTACAGCTTCTCCTATTTTTGTATATTTAGTTAATAATATCGTTGTGGGTCTTTCTACTGGGCACCCATCCTCCTTTTGTCACGTTACACCCTTAGCAAGCACTGTCCTTCTCACTATATTTCAAGTTTTAGGGGTTGACTATACCCAGGCACAGCAGATAACGCTTTCACTAGCACCCTCCTTTCCGCACCTTCCGAATCCCATTGTCACTAAAGCCAAAGAACAAAAACATTGCAAGCACTGACATTTTAGGGAACACTCCAGTCCCCCAACAATTACTGGTCCCCATGAACAGGATTCTAGGTACCTCTGTTCATAAAACATCGGATTGCATTTACATACGCATTCGCCTACTAGCGCCAGGTTTGGACATACCTACCACACTAGTTACAACTTATCCACGCAACCCGCTACAAAGCAAAGTAATTGCTGGTCTCTCTCGTAACCAGCTCCAATTCCCTGACTTCTCCCCTACCGGAATATACACCGGACCACAGGAACTGGACTTAAGAAAAGCATTATATCACATTATCAGTAGCGCCATAGGAGAGGAATTGATAAACGATGCCATCCCCTCCACTCCTGCCACTGAACCCACTCCTGCCACTGAACCCACTCCTGCCACTGAACCCACTCCTGCCACTGAACCCACTCCTGCCACTGAACACTCTCCTGCCACTGAACACTCTCCTGCCACTGAACACTCTTCTGCCACCTAATTACATTCCTTTCAAACCAGCGACATTCACCCTCAAAGCATTGTGCTTTAAAATAACACTCATGAATGGCATAGTGAGCTCTACAGTGTACAAAACGTCTACCCACTTTCACATCTTTTTTATCATACATCCCCCTGGAGCGCTATTCACTGCCATACTATCTAGCACCTGGCCAAGGCATCCTCTCTAAAGTTATATTGCTGAAGCTTGCTTTGACGGCCAGCTCTGCTTCCCTCTTTATACTCTAGCACAAGAGCGAGACTTGCAGGACGGGGTGTATGATATTGTCATCCAGGCAGTAGAGCAGGAACTCATCAGAGACATTGTCCCTAGCACCTGAGAAAACGCGCTCTTGTAATTCAGGCTTTGCCTAGAGCGCCCCGTGTTACACACACCAACATGGCCACTCCACTCCAACATGTTTTAAAAACATTCGGAGGCCAGGAACACCATATACTAAAGCACTGCCGTGAGCTACACAAGCGTACTGTCAAAATGAGTCATCCTTGGCCCTCAGAGGGAAGCTTTGACCCAATCATACTAGAGCATGCCACCACCTTTCTAGACACCAAGTACTCTGGCACTAAGTTACAGAAGAGAAAGGCTACTTTAGATCTCTGGCGCATTTTCAAAGACAAGGCTCAAACACACTCTGACTCCACACCCCCAGCTATACCCAATGCTCCGCCCCCACCGCCTTACCACTTCAGCGGTATGTATACCGAGCTCACTAACAAAGAACAACCGGAGCTACCAGTCACTACTAATGATTCTCCGGCTGCTGGCTCCCAACCACTACCAAATGAGGCATCTTCCTCACCGCACCTCGGTCCAGATTTACACATCGCACAGATTGAGGAATTCCAGGCTTCCCACACGTCACCTAGCCACCCGTACCACCCCGTGGACAGACCACCGGCTCCACCCACGCCCCCAGTGATGTATACCCCGATCTGACAGAACAGCGCAGTGTACACATGCCTCTCCCCAATGGTACAGTAAGGGAGACAGCTGTACCAGGTATCCCAGGCTTCATAGATGCACAACTATCACTAAAATTTACACCAACAGTCAATACTGCACACCCACGCCCAGGTGAAGAGGATGAGGTAGACTCTGACTCTGTCTCTCAAGCATCATCTCGTCACTTGCGCTCACCTGTCATTGTCGTCCGTGACATTGGCCCTAAAGGCGACACTGTCACTAACACCTTCCTTGACACCGCCACGCACCTGTTCCCAAGTTCGCACCTCCCATCACAAACTAGCATGCCTTTCATGGCTACTGCACCCTCTGGTGAGGTACCAGGATCTGGCCTTATGACAGACCAGCGACAGCTCATTGAGTTCCCGCCGTTGCTGTGCAGGACTGAGGAACAGCGTGCCCCCCTCACAGGTCCCCTCACAGGTCTCCCCTCCTCATATGACAATTATAGACAAAATGCAAACTTGAGCAAAAGCTCCAGCATGGAGAGTATCTCACCGCAGTACCTTGAAGAAGAACAGTCACCCAAGCATCAATCACTTAGCCACGCAGACCAAATAAACACAATGAGACGCTTGTCATTTAAATTAGAGAACATGAACAAAAGCGTTACGGACATGCTCTCGAAGGTCAACACTCCAACACCACCCTCACCCACGCTGCACAACCTCGTGCAACACCACCGAAAGACAATTATCAGTAGGAATGGGGACGGGAATAGACAGTATCTCCTTAATGAGCACCCCTACCGCTGTGACGCTGCCGCCTCTGGAATAACACAAACACTCACCAACACACACCAAGACCACCAATTCCCAATAGCATTAGGACGGGAGAAGACACCCCCACGGGTGCTAGAAGGCCACAATCCAATGTTTGGTGAGATCCCAAGATATTGTGGACTCCCACAGGAACAAGACAGAGTGGTAAGAAGTAAGGTCAGGACAACCGAAGCACAGAGACTTAAAGTCTTGGGGACACATGGACGCCCAGACGACATACTATATGACGTCTCGGGCTCTGCTTCCTTGCGCACCATTAGGATGAAAAATAGACACAACATAAGTCTCAGCAGACCATGTCCACCACAAACAAGCAATGATCTCACTCCCAATGAGATAGTGACATTAGGGGAAGGTTCAGATTATGCAGTTAACCCCTTTTCAGACGACTTGGCAGGCTGGTCAGAGCCCTTAGCACCGCAAATGCTCCCTTGGCCAAGAGACGGCTCCTTTGAGCCCCAGTACATGGCAACAGCAGTTGAATGTATCCTCAAAGGAGTAGGAGATGAGGATTGGGACTATGACTACATGAGGGAGAGCCTGAAAGTCTGGCAAAAATATGCTCGCCAGCATGACTATACAGGACCCACAGCGCGACGCCCTGGGGTCAAGCGCCAGATGCCACTGCTCTACAAAAATGTCACTGATCCCCCCATCTATATCCCATGGTCTACACTAGACAAAGAAAATGTCAAAAAGGCACTCCCACTCCTCACTGAGGGTGCGGGAAAATGGATTGCAGCTTTTGAAAATATCACCACAGGTAACAACATAGCTATAGGAGATGTAAAAGCCTGCTGATCTCCCTCATGGGAGAAGACGCAGAAGATCTCTTCACACGTGTCCATGCCAATCTTACAAAAACAAACACCAAACATGATGGTGTTTCCTTTAATGAGATTAGAACACAAGCATGGACTGAGTTGCGCAGGAAATTCCCTGATGTTCCCGACATTGGGGCTCTGTTGTCACAGACCATGCAACCAAATGAAGACCCTGCCAACTATCTTTCCAGAATGAAAGAAAAATGGCACCAGGAGTTAGGGCAACGATGGGACGCAGCTGGAGGGTATGGGAGATTATTTTATCACACCATAAAAAAAGGTTTACCCACTGAAGTGCAGGAAAAATTAGATGGCATTGTAGCAATGGAATGCAAGCCATGGGCTGAAATACAAGATCACATTATACATTACTGCAAAAAGAGACAGGAACAGGAGAAGGTTAGACAGCTGGCAATAGAGAATGCCGCTGCCAAGTTGGTACAGCAGAAACTTAATAAGAAAAAGACAATGTTGACACAGTCATGCTTGCAGCACCGGTCACTCAAATGACAGCAGTAACATCCTTCCCCCAGGCTGCCATGAATGCTCTTGCAGGCAACGCCCAACCTGCCCCACAGCAGGTTCAAGCACCACCTGCAGTACAGTACATACAAGCTCAACCCCAACCTGCTATACAGTATGTCCAGCCGCAACCACAGCCAATGGTACAATACATGCCAGCACCACCTGCTTACAGCACCAACACACAGCCCTATCACAATAACAGACCAAATATGAATTGGAACACGGGTGGACCAGGAAGAGGGCGAGGGATGGGACAACAAAGGTTTCCACAACAGCCAGGACAAGGGACACCACCGATCATCTGCTACTATTGCCAGAAACCAGGCCACATACAGAGAGATTGCAACAGTAAAAAGCGTGATATGGGTCAGCAATATATGCGTCCTGGCTACCAAGCACAAGCACCATTCCAACAACAGCAGCGCACGCAACAACACCTTCAACAGCCCCAAATACTATACTCTTATGCACAACCAGCACAGCAACAACAAGTGCAGCTCCAAGCGCCCATAATGGCCCAGGTTCAGCCAGCAGTCCAACAAATACAGGTTCCAATGCAACAGCTACAGCCACAGCAAGCACCTGCTTATCAGGTGGTCCCTCAAACACAAAACAATGTCCCTCTAGGAGGAACAATTGTTGCCTCCAGCAACCCCTTTACCCAGGGCACCATCCAGCAATTTCAGGCTGGAGGATACACTGGTTAGGACAGCCCACAGACCACTCTTGTGTGCCCAATTTTGTCCTGCACAAGCAATACTGAAGAGGACCCTATTGCAAGTGTTGTGATAAATAACAAAACGTATAGTTTTCTTGTTGACACAGGTGCCACATATTCCTGCATTACAGGTGGCCCTCTGCCCATTTCTAACAAAACAGCGGACACACAGGGATTTTCTGGGGCAATAGCAAGGGTCCCCTTCACTAAGCCAGTATCAATGGAGATAGGAGGCCATGTAGTGGAGCAGCCTCTGCTCTATTCACCCAGGTCCCCAGTCAATCTTTTAGGACGTGACCTCATGGCCAAACTAAAAATGACCATCCACTTTGATGACAATGGAACAATGATTTGCTCTATACCAGGTACCCCACTAACTAGGATAATGGCAGTCACTGCACA
This sequence comes from Calotriton arnoldi, assembly GCA_963921515.1. Lineage (NCBI taxonomy): Eukaryota > Metazoa > Chordata > Amphibia > Caudata > Salamandridae > Calotriton > Calotriton arnoldi. The sequence goes on along the minus strand of CAWUFW010002282.1, from coordinate 1,904,434 downwards.
GTCTTCCTTAGATAGTCAGGTCAGAGCACGCCCAGTGGATGAGCACGCCTTCTCTGCAGCTGTCCACACTATTGTCGCCACCACTCCCGAATTACAAGGCCGCACTGTTCAGTTACCAAAAGAGTTCCTTTTCAGACCCCAAGTACCGGACTCACAGTTATTAGACAAACATTTGAAATATGACATCTGCGCCCTTGAGGTAACACCGACCTACGGCGCATTCCTGGCATGCGATGACAACGCTCATACTTGGGCTTGTGTCATTTTTATTGAGCCTAAAAGGTTGGTAAGAGACATTTCAGATGCCCAGTTGTTTGGATCCCCTGAAGACTACTCCAAGACAGAGATTATCTATCAAAACAATGTGCCTATCTCAGTAACAGTGGAGATTAGGACACCAACAGTCACCCCTAGCTATGACTCTGCCCGAGACGCAGATCTGGCTCAAGTACCTGCACATCTTTGGACAACAGGCCCAAATGATGTAGGCCTTATTAGCTCTGCCAGGCCATTTAAGATAACACTCAAACAAGGTGCTATCCTGCCCAGAATAAAACAGTATCCCTTGTCCAAAGCAGCGGAAGAAGGCATTGCCCCTACCATACAGGCATTGCTAGATCAAGGAGTAATATATCCTTGTATCTCTCCTTGTAACACAGCTCTTTTTCCTGTGCGGAAGGGGAAGACCAATCAATGGCGTCTAGTACACGATCTGCGCGCCGTTAACAACATAGTCGTACCAGAATTCCCTATTGTCCCAGACCCCTCTGTCATCCTCACGAATGTCCCCCCCGATGCACAGTACTTTTCTGTCATCGATCTCAAAAATGCTTTTTTCAGCATCCCCCTACACCCAGACAGCCAATACCTATTGGCTTTCTCATTCAGAAATGTGCAGATAACATACACAAGGCTCGCTCAAGGGTACTGTGAGTCCCCTAGCGTCTTCAACAGGGTTGTCAAAGAGGACTTGTCTAATATTCAATGCGATAGCACCCTACTGCAATATGTCGATGACATACTGCTTTGCAGCCCCACAGAACAACAATGCAGGAAAGACACCATCTTCTTACTCACCACTCTAGCACAAAGGGGATATAAAGTTGACAAACAGAAGTTACAGTACTGTCAGAAAGAGGTACACTATCTAGGTCAGCTACTGTCTGCATCAGGCAGACGAGTCACTCCAGGTCGAGTTGAGGCGATAAAAGGCACTCCTGAACCCCAAACAGTTAAAGACATGCAAAAATTCCTCGGCCTGGTTAACTATGTCCGTCAATGGGTCTTTGATTTCGCAACAATAACTGCCCCATTGCTGAAAGCTGTGAAAATGGGCAATGACAGACACAATAAAATTGAGTGGACACCTGAAATGAGAACAGCCTACACCCAGCTCAAAGATGAGATAACAAATGCACCAGTGTTAGGATCACCTGATTACACAAAAGAATTCTACCTATTCACTCACTGTGATGGTCTAGTAATGACTGCAGTACTCACTCAGAAATACCCCATGGGCCATAAGCCCATTGCCTACTTCAGCGGCATGCTGGACGCTGTCATGAAAGGTCATTACCCCTGCGAACAGGCCCTTGCTGCCGCAGCATTTGCTGTTGAGAAAACTACCCCCATTGTAATGGGTTCCCCACTGACTATGTACACCGAACATGCCGTCTTTGCAATAATACAAAAAGCCAAGACAACATTAACAACACAAAGAGTGTCAGGTTACGAAGTCATACTGTCACTACCTTCTCTGAAGATTGTAAAATGCCATACAGTAAACCCTGCCACATTTTTTGCTCATCCAATAGCCACCTCAGATGACGACACCCATGACTGTGCCACATATTCACCAGATGAGTCTGGAGCAGCAAAAGAGGACCCCTTGCCAAACAGTACTGTATATTTTGTTGATGGCTCCTCTACCATTGATCAAGACACAGGAGTCAGGTACACAGGAGCTGCAGTAGTTAAAGCACAGCAGAATGATTCCTCCGATTCCCTAGACATTGTACAGCAACTTACATTACCATCACATTATTCTGCCCAGGCAGCTGAACTGGTAGCCCTCATAGCTGCCCTGAATATTGGAGCTGATGCCCGCATTACAATTTACTCCGATTCTGCATATGTTACAACGACTACACACTCCAGCATCCTCCGCTGGAAGAGGCGCGGCTTCCTCAAATCAGATGGTACACCAGTCATTCACAAAACGTTACTAGAGGAACATATTGAGGCCCTTACACTACCAGCTGAAGTAGCCGTAGTCAAATGCGCAGCGCACACTAATGGCCAAGATTTTGTCTCCAGAGGTAACGCCCTGTCAGATTGGGCAGCTAAGGCTGCAGCCAGAGGCCCCCCAGCAACAGGCCCCCCACTCCACGCAACACCAGAGGTACCATTTGCCCCCATTTTACTTTCCCAAACACTGCCTCCCACAGAGCATGACAATAGCAATGAAGGAATTCCTAAAACACCATCCCAATTCACAACACCATTTGACATTGACACAACTCAGCAATATGATCACACTGCACAGTTACACCTTAGAGAAATGCAAGAAAGTGTACCAGATCAAGAGAAAGAGTTATGGAAGAAGAGGGGAGTACAACAGGACTCCGCCGACTTCGTGTACAGACAGACAGTAACAGGGAAACCTGTGATGCCACAGGCCTTGTTACAAGTGGCATTGGACCAACTCCACCTTCCCACACGTCACCCGAGATAACATGTCCACCACCTTGCAAACAGACTGGTTCATCCCCAATGCATATGAACAGATACAATTGTATGTCAATAAATATCTCATTTGCCAACAATATTCCCCAAACCCGACTCTCAAAACAGTTGCTTCCACCATTCCTAGACCATCTGGCCCCTTCAAAGAGCTACACATTGACTATGTCGACATGATCGACCGCTGCCAAAATTACCGCTATCTCATTGTAGTAGTGTGTCCATTTTCACGCTGGATCGAAGCTGGACCTTGCGTCCACTGCGATGCCAAGGCAGCTGCCACATTCCTACTCCGTGATGTCATTACTCGCTGGGGCATTCCAGACGCCATCCGGTCCGACAACGGAAGTCATTTTTCAAACGCCATCTTTTCCTCCCTGACCACAATGCTAGGCATTAAACACAAACTCACATCAGCTTACCACCCACAAAGCAACGGCATTTGTGAGCGCCTCAACGGCTTGCTCAAAAATAAAATAAGCAAAATAAGCGCAACAATAGGAAAGAAATGGCTTTATTGCCTACCCATAGCGCTCTTTGCACTAAGAAACTCCCCAAGTTCGGATCACCACCTCACGCCCCATCAGCTTGTCACTGGACAATCCATAAATGTAACAGTTCCATTCACACGCCCTAAGACAGACAGTGAATCATCATCAGAGATAGTGAGAGCAGAACTTTACCAATATCTGTGCCAACTAACAAGCGCAGCGCAGTTCCTTTCTACCCAGGTATCCAAGAGGAGAGACAAGGGCCCCACCGATCCTGAGCTCCCACCAATCCGTCCCGGGACACTGGTCTTTGTCCGGAAAACGTCAGGCGTTGGAAGGATCCTAAGTTCGAAGGTCCCTTCCAGGTGATAGACTCATCACCAACTGCAGTGCGAATAGCTGAACGAAAAGCATGGATCCATCGCAGCCACGTCCGTCTAGACCCCGCACCACCACCTCAGCCAATGGACTAAAGGAGGGACGGGACATACCATCTGTGCCACTCCATGAAGACAGTGGCCTTCCATCCTCCTGTGATGAAGAAGACGATGAGCATCGCGTACTTAGTCAAGAATGCTAATGGAGATGCAAAGTTATGTATTTCACTTGTCTTACTATTTTGTGTTTTTTCTACTGTAACTTTGGCAGTCCTCAATTGGTACATGTATTATCTTGCAACTACTGATCAGTGTTATCTTTCGGATGCTATCACACCATCTTCAGGGCAGTCAGTTGTGCCACCAGATAGAGACAAGATCGAAAGTCCACCACTCCCACCTTGCATCGCTGATACAGCACACACTAGCACACACCCCACACCCACAGTTACTGATCTGATCCCAAGCAGTGCTACTACCCCAGGGGCTGGCGTTCTAGATCTCACAATAGGTCCCCAGTTGCCCCGCCGTTCCCCTCCCCGCACTAAACGTGGATTTAAACGAGGTAGACCAAGGTTCTGGACCCGTAAACAAAGACCTGAGGCTACACAAGATTGGCCCACCGCTCTTCAGGACACAATGGTTCACATTGCACGCCTTCATTCCAGGCCCGATTTCCATTCCACACGTCCGGACGAATTTGATCCGGATCATGGAGCCCATGATGCCCTGTTAGACAACATGTGGTACCGGCATATGTCCAAAATAGGGAAAACGGCAACTAAAGAAGCATGTTTCGTGTGCTCACACATCCCTCATGCAGTAGGCGCAGACCAAATGATTTTCCCAAAAGAGGTACCACCCACAATAGCCACGTGTCTCCTCCATCTGTTCCTTTGCCGTATCTACGGCCAGATTCAGCTTCTGTCAGCAACCATTGATACCATTTTTGTAAACGCCACGGTATGGGATCATAATAGTGTCACGTTCAGAATTGTGACTGACAAACAACAATTTGACAAAGAAATGGAGGAGCTGTATATAGATACACAACGTTGGGAGCGTAGTTTTGCCTATTTACGCTACTTCACCTTCACAAAACCACAAGCACAATGTAATCCACTAAAAGACCAAAGCACCTGTGAAGACAGGGCTGTGCTAAGTTTATGGGCCAACATCTATGTCAACAACCAGTGGCAAGGTCCACGCAACCTCACTTGTAAAGCTGCTTCCTTAGGAGCACCCTTTGTAACGACAGATTGGGAGGGGGACACCGATTGGGATGTCGACGATCAGTGCGGGGGGGTCTGGGCACAAGAAAGTAGAAGATACACCTTTAGTAAGGATACCACCTACCAATGGAAAAAAGTATATAAACTAAAAAATCCTCTCCTTTGCTTCCTAGGTAACGGTACCCGCCCTGTGGGCAGCAACACTGACTGTAACACGACAGTTTTTAATTTGGACCTCCAAGACGGCACCGCCGGCCTCATGGACATCTCTTGGGCCTGCGGAGCACGCATCTACGCCCAGTTGCCTCCTCAATGGAAGGGCCTATGCACCATGGTCACCATGCATGAACTGCATCTCGTTGTCCCGGCATCCAAAATTTCCCAAGTGCTCGAACACCCCATGACAGGGGATGTCACCCTGCTTCACCGGCACCGAAGGAGTGCTCAATATTTTGCTAACGACGCCTTTAAGGAAGTTCCTGACGAGTTTCGCCTGTTCAATGGCGCCCAGGAATTCTTTGGGGGCCTGTGGCCCATCTGGCAAACATCTGCTAATGCCCGGTGGCTGCAGGTCACACGTTATGAACTAATGACTCTGATCAACAACACCCGAGATGGGTTCAACGCAATACAGGAAGAATTACGACCAATAAGACTTATGGTTCTAGAGCATAGATATGTTCTAGATCAGCTCACAGCTATGCAGGGAGGGGTATGCGCTTCCATCGGATCGAGTTGCTGCACGTTCATACCGTCTAATGATGCCGCTAACGGGTCTCTCGCTAAGGCCATTGAGGACTTGGACAATTTGGGAAAAAAGATGCGTGATGAGGGCGGTGCCGATGCAGACCCTATTACGAGCTGGTTCAACTTGGACTGGATGCCTTCATGGCTATCTGCTATCTTGAAAATTATGTTACCTATTTGTTGTGTCATCATGTTAATGTGTTGCGGTGCACAGGTGATAATAAGGTGTGTCAGCAGATGTAGCATCAAAGCAGTTGGGATAAATTACGTTAATACAGCAATTTACCACGATGCAGACTATCTGGACATGCACCGTGCTCCTGGGGATGGGGATGGGCAGGTCCGCATACAACTTATAGAACTAGCTGCCCCTGAGGCTTCTCCCAACACATCCACAGCTCCCCCAGTCCCACCGCATAGGTACACTTTGAGGGAGGAGCATAACGCTCACGAGTATGACCAGTTACTGAGCCATGATGATGGGGAATATGTTACCCTACCATCAGAATTGCAACACCCGGCTGCGTGCCCCTACGTTAATGACCCACTCAGCATGCACCCGACCCCTGAGGGTCCTTCAAAGTATTCTATCCGAGATGTGTTCAAAAATGAACAAGAGCAGGGATATGAAGGAGGGTCCGGAAGGCCCCATCTTACCATCTAACAAAAAACCCATTTCTAATTTTGCACTACCCACTAAACATGATACCCCTAAGTTAGGCCCTACCAGGCAGGCTCAGATAGAATGTCTTAAGTTGTCCACTTTCCTTCATCCGGGGAGTGCATCTCAGATAGGCCCAAGCCCAGCCCCATAGATAACCATATTGTACATAGGACCAAGCATGCCTTCCTAGGTACAAATGTATAGGCCCAAAAAGCCAATGACTCTTGCTATCATTTTATAATAATAATAAAACAGATCTCGAAGGCCTCACTTATCTGCTAGCAGAGATCTGTTCCATCCACCGAGAGACAACATCAGCCCCCTCTTGTAACTTTCCACAGTTACGAGAATAAGAGTGGCCCCCACCCACGTGACAATCAGTTGGTACATCTGGATGTGTCACATGCAAGATTTGCGATATTTTTAGTTATGAAACTTTCCGCGCTTGCTTAACTGAAACTCAAGGCGGCAACGTGACCAAGAATTAATATATTAAATATTAATTCTGAGCATTTTTTACGGTAAAAGTTATCCTTTGTTTACTTTTTGCGGTCAAGAACACTGACCATCTGCTAAACGCCCTGTTTCATCATGATACCACTTCTCGGTTTTATATAAAATTTTCCAATTACTGTAAGCGGGCGGTTAAGTGGCCTACGTCAGATCTCGTGTCAGGCGTGGGTGTAAGTTCTGCATTTAACCATATAAAAGAGCTTCGCCCAAGGTGCGGCTCCGAATTCTCTGCGCATCAATCTGACTGCATACAGAGGGTTCCCGATCGATCGTCCGTGAGACTGGGCCTAGAACTTCAACTTCCAAGGTGGTAATACTCTTTTCTGATAATTCAGCCTATTGGCTTTGACAGCCTCTCTGATGGCATAGCCTATTGGCTTTGTCAGCCTATCTGATTATCTTTGCCTATTGGCTTTGTCAGCCTCTCTAATAATTTAGCCTTTTGGCTTTGACAGTCTATCTAATTCAGTTCATTCTAACCCAAGCCATTGCATTTATTTTAGTTTAAACTGCGCAGTCTTGAATGGTGTTGCTTTCTTAAGAAAAGATTTGCCTTCTAGGCACTATCCTAGTCATCACCTTTAAATTCAGGGTTGCCCCTTGGGCAGCTGCTCATAGAAAGATAGATAGATATACATTTTCTGCTTCGTTTTAACATTTGATTTATAACATTGTCGATACATTTAGTTGCATCCTGCTCATGTGTTCATGGGCAACATTTTGATTGAACTGTTTCTATGCTTTTGAACTGCTTAAATAAAAAGTCATTGTATTTTACATCGTGGTTTCTTCTTTCCAAGTGAACGAGCAGAACAGGGGTCAGGCTCTCTGGAGTCGGTAAGCAGAAGGGTGTGGCCACCAAAATACCCTCTTCATCAAGGCGTACATATCTAACCAAGGCTCTTCCCACTGCTGAAAGAGACCTTACGCCACCTCTGACTGGAGATGCCATTCGTGATCCACTAGGCATCAATGGACGAGTTAATCTGCCCTGACATTCAGAGAACCTGCGGGATTATACCCTGCTATTCCAGCCAATTCAGAGACGTAGAGCCTCTTGACAAAGGGTCCAGGACCCCACCCCGACCTACTTGCTGCAGTACCACATGGTGGTGGTGTTGCCCGTGAACACCTGCACCAGCTTTCCACTGATGGAAGGAAGAAAAGCCTTCAATGCCAAGCGAATCGCTCAGTGCTTCAGCAAGTTGATGTAGAGTCCGGATTTCACCAGAGACCAGAGTCCTCTGATCTCCACTTCTCCCAGATGGCCGCCCCATACCAGGACTGACCGATCTGTCAATACTATGTGATCTGGTTGGGGAAGAAAGAGGGGTCTGCCTCTGACCCAATCGTGGTTGGTCAGCCACCACTGCAGATCCTGTGCAGTTCTCTCCGAGGTCTGGACCATGTCGGAGAGATTCCCCTGATGCTGCGCCCACTGGAACTTCAGGTCCCACTACAGAGCCTGCATATGCCAGAACAGCTCAGATGAAAGAGTGTCGGTGAGGGAGTCAGGTGTGACTTCGGCACGTTGATAGTGAACGCCAGTGAAAGCAAGAGATTCACCGTAGACTGGAGGTGGGAGGGGACAGTCTGGGACAACTCGCCTTCAACAGCCAGTCGTCGAAATAGGGGAAGACTGGCAACTTTGACCTGTGAGATGAGCTGCGACCACCGCCATCACCTTGGTGAACACCCGAGGGGCATTGGTAAGGTTAAAAGGGAGCTCTCTGAACTGAAAGTGCTCGTGGCCTACTGTGAACCGCATGCAGCGCCGAAGGGCAGGCAGGACGGGAATGTGAAAATAGACGTCCTGCAAGTCCAATGCTGCCGTACGATCTCCGGGATCTAGGACAGACAAGATCTGAGCCAGAGTGAGCATTTTGACCTGTTCTTTTTGCAGAAGTAGTTGAGGGCTTGCAGATCTAGCATAAGAAAAGCTTTTCGGGACCAGAAAGTAGCAGGAATAGCAACCACAGCCTTCTTCTGGTGCTGAAACCCTCTCTATGGCTCCCTTGGCCAAGAGAGTCCTCACTTACTCCTGAAGCAAGTTTAGGTGGTCCTCCATCAGCCGCTCATAAGTCAGAGGTGTTGAGGAAGGAGGTAGTCTTTGGGGGGGGGGGAAGAGTAGTCCTTTTGGACTATCTGAAGAACTCATATCTGATGTGATGTTTTGCCAGGGCTGGAGGTGATGGCTGATCCTGCCACCAACTGGCCGCCCATGATCTTGAAGGGCCCGACCAGGAAGGTTTAGAGGCTGCAGGGGGAGGAGTGGACTGACTCGACTTCTGGCCACCCGACCCATTGGGTCAAAAGGAGCCGCACCCACAGCCGCGCAGAGGTTGCTGAACTTGCGTTTTTTTGCCCTCTTGCAGTACTGGTAGGCCTGGCAGACAGAGATATGTGCCAGGTCAGCTCTTCACTTTTATCTGACACCAAAACACGCAGGCTGCAGTGGCAGTGTGCATGTGTTTGGAGTGGGGTCCATTAGGGTGGCACAATACATGCTGCAGACCTTAGAGACCCTCTCTGGTCACAAGACCCTTGACACCACTGGTACCTTTTACAAGGGACTTACACGTGTGCCAGAGGTGTACCAATTGTGGAAACAAAGGTACAGTTTTGGGAAAGAACACAGGCACTGGGAACCTGGTTAGCAGAAACCCAGTGCACATTCAGTCAAAGATGCATCAGAGTCAAGTGGGGGTAACCATGCCAAAAGGAGTACTTTCCTACATCTATATTTTTACATGCTTCCATATTGGGAGAAATCGTCTCCTGGCCACCAACAGTGCTTCGTCACCAAGGATGTTCAGCTAGCCAATAGCAGATGCCACCTTAAATGGCACCAGTTAGCGGCACATCAGAATGCCATGTCCTCTAATGGGTCTAACCTATCTGGTGCTTTAACAAAACTAGCAGCTGAATCGGATAACAAGGATAACATGCAGGAAGTTATAAGTATACACTCCAGCTTTTATGATCAATTAATTGCTTATTTCCTTGTTACAAATTCACATAGTAGGAGAAAACGCCACAAAATTACCACCTGGTTCATTAAAGAGTGCAGGAAGGGCAGAAGTCAGTTAATGTTAGCCACCATGAACAAAACATTAAGCCAAATAAGTACCCTAAGAAAGGCTTACAGACAAGCTCATTATAAAGCCAAAAGGGATTGGGAGGAGGAAAGGTGGCAAGACCTCCTAAAAACCTTTGATGAGAGAGATATGACCAAATTTTGGTCTCTGGTCACATAGGGCAGGAATGAGGCAGCTTCTGAACCAGTAAATCATATCTCGCCTTTAGCATGGGTTAATCACTTCAAGGACTTGTACGGTGATGATTCTTCTGAGAGAGCTAATGACGACCAGAACACTCCCACTCATATAACTGAGTGTGCACTGAAATCTGCGATGTAGAAGCTGCGATAGGTACCATTGATTAGGGGAAAGCTCCAGGACCAGATGGCATTCCAGGTGACATTTTTATTTCGGACAAGCAAAAATGGTCTAAATACATTTTAGAATGGAGGAATGCCATAGATAAGGGTGTGCCCATCCCCAGCTCCTGGAAAGGTGATGATGTGATACCTATTCACAAAAAAGGGGATCAGAGCCTGCCAATGAACTACAGACTGATATGTTTGATAGATTCCATTCAGAAGATCTTCTCTTGGGTCATACTAGAGAAACTCCACGTTTGGATTGAAGAAGGGAAAATACTCCATATCAAACAGTGTCAGAAGAAAACCCCAGCACGTTTGACCAGGTTTTCCACTTCTGTTTTCTTTACTGGAAAACAGTGCTAATCGGCAAGGAACACTTATATGTGGCCTGTGTCAGTCAGTATAACTTTATTTCGGCCATGGGCCATAAAGGTTACAATAAAACGTACATAAAACATTCCATTTCATTATTAATCTACAATCTATTCAAAACTATCTACACTTCCAGGGAGTAAAACACAATTCTCCGTTAAAAGAATAATCTCAATTAGGAATCTATCCCTACATTTTGCCACTCATATTCCTGGCACTGTTAAACAAACATTGGCAAAGGCAATAGGTCTCACCTTTGGCACCTTATAAGTGTTTAGCCATGAAGCACATTATCCTGTGTGCTGTGCCACCAGGTATTGAAGAGCTACACAATTTCTGCACACTGTGTACCCTTTATAAGCAGTAGCCATTTGCAAATGGTCAGATTTACCAATGAATTAGTGGTACTAGTAGCATCAGACACTCAATGTCAGGAAGTGGCAATGATATCATCCCAAGACCACCACTGTGAGGAATTGGCAAACATAACATCCACTATCAGTAAGTAGTGCAGACACTCATTGCCAGCAAATAGAACTTTCAACAGCCCAAGGCATGCACAGTCACATAGTACCACTAATAATATCCCCAGATACTCATTGTCAGTAAGTTTAAAGCGTAGCACCCAACTTCTTCCACTGCCAGAAACGGGTACTTGTAACATCACACGACAATCACTGCCCAACTGTCAGAAAATGGCATTTATAATATTGAGATACTAAAAGCCAGAGAAGGGCGCTTGTAACATTACAAGAATGTAGAAAGGAACATAACTACATTAAAAATAAAACTCTGGGTTCTCGTACACCTCCAGTGCCACACAGACACCTGTCAAGGTCAAGGGAAATGGTCAAATAACCTTTCAGAAAAGGATGGCGCCCTCTGCTGGAAGACAAAAGCGCTTACTGCCAATGCCGAACTACAATAAATACGTGCAGCCTGGTGTTCGCGTATGGGAGCCACACCGGCCGAGTGCAATATCTTCTCCGTGACAGCCAGCGGTCGAAGTGCATAAAGAAATATACCTGGTTCCGCGCATTTCACGAAGAGCGGCAAGAGTGAGACTGAGATTGGAAGTAATAAAGCGCCAAACTGCACTTGCATTTCAGTAAGATGGATTCTCATACTAGGGACTGCGTGCGCGTCCCTGCTTGCTCCCGCAGCAATACTTCATGGGAGTTAACTTGTAAGGAAAGGTGGGACATGCACCAACCATCAGTCATTAGCACACTTCCATTTTTAAATGACACACACAAAGGCAAATCCTAAGCAATGGAGGAGTCAGACCCGACAAAGCACATATAACAGATCACCTGTTCTGTTACATGTAGGTTTTTCACCATTTTCCCTCCCCTTTATTGGTGCATTTCTCATAAATCTATGCCAAAAGTCTTTTCTAATTAAAATTCCATGATAGAGTGTTGGAAAACGAGGCAGTATCTGTGAGGCCTGCACAAATAACATGTCACATTTGTCCTTCACTGGGAACCAAACACCCTAGTGCAGCGCCTGACTCTCAGAGGGTAGCGTTGCAGAGCAGTCCAAGGCTTACTCAAGGGAGGTGGTGTGGGCTAGTAATCGCCATTACAGGTGCGCAGAAATAACACTCAATAATTGATTGTCCAGTCTGTACTTTGCTTTATAAAAGTAAGAGTACATTTATTAAACACACACACACCACTTAATACTATGCACCAATTTACAAATATACATAAGCTGTTGGAATCACTTCGTGACATTGCATAACATTTCCACCCCTCCCAAAGGGGTGTGCACCACTCCTAGGTATGCACATTATCTTGCCCCCTAATGTAGTGGGTTGACACAACCTGGAGCGAGGGCCTTGCCAACTGGCACCATCCCAGTGGTGACCCCCCCATCATCTCAACAAGCATTAAAAATAGGTACACCTGCCCTGGGGACACATAACCTTGACTGAACATTGTATACTGACCATACAGTATGCACCTCTACCTCTTAGTAGCTAACAGTCTGGGTTGTTCCTCCCCTAACGCAGTAGCAAGAGTACATTTATTTATTTTATTTATTTATAAAGTTTTATATAGCGCGAACGTGACCCACGAGGGTATCAGAGCGCTTTACAGTATACAGTATAAAACATAGACGGATGAGGTAGTATACAAGCATTTGAAAAGTGTCATTACGAACAAAAGAGATGTATAATACATGGATAACAAACATAGGTGACCCGGAATCAGCAGGGCATTGCACAATATACAGTTATTGAGCATTAGGTGGTTGTGCTTATAAACATACATATAATATACTCCTTCGATTCACCATGGGTATACAGTATATGGATAATATAGGAGACCCGAGGCCAACTAGGCTTTAAACTAAATACAGTTATTGAGCATTAAGTGGCTGTGGTAATAATCTTACATATAATAATCTCATTCATTCCACCGGAGGTAGGCAATGATATGCGGATCGTATAGGTGACTTGGTGTCAGCCTAGAGTTAAGACTTAGGACGTGAATTTGTTCATTAGTAGTATTTTTACTTCTTTTGAATGCGGTAAAGGAAGAGATTCCACGCACCACTGGAGGTAGGGAGTTCCAAATCTTTGGTGCAATCCCTGAGAAAGCTCTGCAACCAGTTCTCTTCTTATGGAAGGATTGTGGTTTCAGAAGTAAAGTACTCGCACTTGAAGTTGTCTGCAACCTCCCGACCTTTCTAGCTTTAGAGCTAAGTAACTGGGTGTATTGTTGTGTAGTGCTTTATGGGTCATGCAGGCAACCTTTAGGTGTATTCTTGCCTCATAGGGCAGCCAGTTCAGGGCTTTCAGGGTCGCAGAGATGTGGCTACTTCTTTTCGTTCCTGATACCAGTCTTGCCGCAGCATTAAGTGATGCCCTCAGCGGAGCCAGCTTGTATTTGGGGAGACCGCAAGAGTGGTGCTTCCATAGTCTAATCTTGGTAGCACTAGGGCTTGCACTGCCATTTTTAGGTCGGCCTGAGGGAGGAAGGGTTTGAGTTTCCTTAGTATACTCGACTTGTGATTAGCTCCCTTGGTGGCATTAGAGATGTGCGTCTGCATATTCAGATGTTTGTCTATGGTGATTCCTAGGGATTTTGCTGAGTCAATGATGAGGGGAGCCCAGTCAAAGGAGGTTAGGTGTTTTAACCATAGGTCTATCTTAGGTGTGTGGTTCGGTGGAGAGATGAGAATGAATTCCGTTTTTTGGTATTCAGCATGAGGTAGTTGTTAGTGAGCCAGCTTTGCGTGTTCAGTAGAATAGTGTTGAGGGAAATGAAGTCTTCTGGAGTGGAGATTTTCAAATACAGTTGGGTGTCATCCGCATACAGGTGATATAGAATGTTCGCTGATTTCAGTGCGTTCGCCAAAGGCTCCATTAGTAGGTTGAAAAGAATGGGTGATAAGGCTGATCCCTGAGGGACACCCAGGGTGACCACGGAGGGTTGCGAGAGTGAGTTCTTCATCTTGATTCTTTGTGTTCTGTTATTTAGGAAGGAGGAGAACCATTGCAACACTGTGCCCGAGAGGCCCATCCTTCGTTCCAATAGGGACAAAAGGTTGTCATGCTTGACCATATCAAAGGCGGAGGATAAGTCGAGGAGTATCATTAGGCATGACTCGTTGCGGTCAAGCATTTTTAGTATGTCGTCCATAATGTGTGTGAGTGCAGATTCTGTGCTGTGACCTTGACGGAAGCCAGATTGGTGACTGTCTAAGAGGTTGTAATTCTCAATATGGTTGCATAATTGAATTTGTACACATTTCTCCAGCAGTTTCGCCAAAGTGGGGATGTTGGATATAGGGCGGTAGTTGTTGAGATCAGATGGGGTGGCGTCAGATTTCTTTAGTATAGGTGTGACCTGCCCAATTTTAAGACAGTCCGGAATGGCGCCTTGTCTCAGAGAGGAGTTTACAATTTTTGCCCATAGCGGTAGAATAGTTGTTTTTAACATTTTGAATAGGGCAGGAGGCAGGGGGTCAGAGAAGTGGTTGGAGGGGTTGATTGCTTGAAGAGTGTTATCGATTATTTGTTGAGAGATTGGCGAGAAGGTGTGCCATGAGGCATTGTTTTTTGTGACTTTGCCTGGGATATTAAAATGGACTTCGAGTAGAGCGCCACATTTAGTATCTTGGGCCATAGATTGTGGGAGGGCCTTCTTGGATTGGATGTCGAGCTCAATGGCCTTAGTCTTTTCGCGGAAGAAATTGGCAAGCACATCACAGGTAGGTGTAGCCAGGTCATTTAGTTCCCTAGAGTTAGTCGTGTTGCATGCTTGTTGCTTGACGATTTCAAAGAGTTTTTTGGGACGGTTGATTGCTTGGTTCAGCTGGGTTCTGAAAAAAGTCTGCCTTTGCCTTAAGAATCTTCCTGTTGTATGAGTTCCTTAACCTTCTAAGGCGATCAAGGTTATCAGTGGTGGGTGCTGATTTCCATAGGCGCTCCGCAACTCTTAGCTGGCGTCGCTCCGAGTTCAGGGTCTCATTGAACCAAGGTTTGGAAATTTTGGAGGAGACGTTTTTTTCTTGGAGGGGCGCTGTAGAGTCCAGGATTTCAAGCAAAGTGGAATTGTAGAAGGCTGTGAGGTCATGTACATCAGTCATGTCCGTCATGTGGGTCAGGGCGGAGTTGCATCGGTTTACCAAGGTGATGGGGTTGATATTTTGTAAGTTCCTTTTCCATTGTCTTGTTTTTGAGGGTTGGCCCCTTTTTTGAGTTACTTCAATATTGATGGAGAAGAGGATGCAGTGATGATCAGTCCAATCGCATGGGGTGATGGATTCTAGTAGGACTATGTTCGTTTTTGCAATTATGAGGTCCAGTGTCTCTCCCTTGTTGTGAGTTGGGCTGTCACAGAATTGAGATAGCTCCTGTTCTGACAAAAACTCTTTAAGCCAGCCTACACCATGATCGTTTGCATTGTTCCAGTGGAGATTAAAGTCACCCAAGAAAATTTGAGGTACTTGTGAGTTGACGTTGGATGCAATGACCTCCATTAGCTCGTCGATAAAAGTCAAGTTATCACCCGGGGGGTGGTAGAATATGTGAAGCTTGCTGGCGATGCGCTTATCATCAGAGATATTAATACAGAGATAATCGCAGGAGGATAGTCCGATGGAGACTGCTTGCTTGACTGAGATTGAGTTACGATAAATGCAGGCTACCCCTCCCCGAGTTTCCCGTTTCTGTCTAGGCGGATTAGGTCGTGGGTAGGGGAACCAGTAAATCAAGGATGGGAGAGGAGGAACTATTTAGCCATGTTTCGGTGAGGACAATAATGTCTAAATCATTCTCTAGAATGAGGTTGAATATGTCAGGAGCAGGTTTGCTAGCAGATCTGCAATTAATGAGCCCACACTTCATCTTGTTAATAGAGTGGGTTAGGGTAATCTGCTCTATGTTGATATTTGTGAGGTTATCTCTATTTACGGATCTGTTGTTGTGAGTCGGTTCTCTGAGGGGATTGGTTACAATGGATTGGATAGTGCCACAGTGCGACTTACTGTTGCCTGGGCATAAGATGTGAGGAGGTCGTCTATGTCTCTGTCAGATAGTTCATCACTTGCCCTCCTAGGCCAAGACGGAGAAGGTAAGTTACCCAGATTAGTGTTTTCGGGGTGTAAGAACTTGGGTATGTGTCTGCTAGGTTGGACACTGATTTGGTTATTCTGACTAGTGTTCTCGGGGTGTGAATTCGTGGGGATGTAATTTCTCGTTTGGAGACTGATTTGGTTCACGGTGTCGTTGGTGGCTCTGTGTATGTTTAGAAGTTCTTTAGTGATAGTATATAGGTTATGCATCTCGCCCTTGAGATGGGATAGGCCTGTGGCTAACTCATTGAGTCGAGTGATCCAGACGGAGTTGGGAAAGTAGGTAGGAAGTGTGGGTGTATGATCAGTTAAGGAGGGCGATCCGCCGGTAGGGTGTGTTTGCATGATCACGTTCTCCAATTGCTTGGGGATACCTTCATTAGGTGTGGGTGTATGATCGGTTATGGCGGGCGATCCACCGGTAGGGTCTGTTTGCATGATCACGTTCTCCAATTGCTTGGGGATAACTTCATTAGGGGTCGATGTGAGAAGCTGAACCGGGAGGTTTGTTGTGGGGTCCACGTCAGTGAGAGGTGTGGTATGTAGGCAAGGCAGCCGGATAGGGGCTGCTGCATGAGGTTGGGGAATGGTCATTGTGCGCTGTGATTGGATGGGTAGGATGAGTGTAGCGGGTGTTAGGGTCCTCTCAAATATCGAGGAGGACAGTGGGTGAGGGGGGTCTTTGCAATCTGCTTTGGATGAAAGGGGGAGAGGAGGTCGGTGTGGGTGGCATCCCGTTTGGTGCCAACCCACTCGTACGTCAGGGATAACCGTGGTGCGTCTGCCATGAAGCGATCGGTAGCTAAGCCTAACCCAGTCCCTTCTGGGCTGGGGGATCCAGGTGTGGCAGCGACCAGTAGGACAGGGGGGTAGGGATTACTGGGGGTTTCTGCACTGCTGGGGTTGGTGGCTAAGTGCAACCCTGTCTCACCTGGACCAGGGGACCCATGTGTATTTGGATCTGATGTGTCTGGGTGAATGGGCACGGTGTCGGCGTTTGTAAGTTCGAAAGAGTTTGATGTGGTATTTTGAAGAGGAGTTAGGGTGGCATCTAGATCCTGAGGATGAGAGGATGCGGTGAGTGTGCTATTCTTACTGTTTACTGCTTTCTTGAGAGTAGGGAAGATCCTGTCTATGGTATCGAGATTAGCATTGGAGGCTTGTATAAGAATATTACCGTTGTTGTAGATAGTAATGGTGGCATTCGCAGGGCATAGGTCTGAAGCGGTTACCGACAATTTGAGGGCATGCAGGTTTTTTTTTTTGCATTGGAGATTCGGAGCAATGCGTAAAAGATATTTCTCCATTGGGCACGTTTTTGTGTGGAAGATAAGGTCGTTGGATATTATGCCTTTGTTAATGCAGAAGTATGGGTCTAAAATAAGAGTCTCAGGATAGTGTATCATTAGCCTGTGCTTGAACTTCTTTGTAGCATTTTTGGAGAGGTTGGGTGGGTAGAGAATGGTGAAGGCATTGTGGCCTGAGGGTTCAAGGTTTTCATCCATTTTTATTTCTTTTCTTTTTTCTTTTTTCGTCTTCGTTTCCTACCTTCCCCCGTCCGTTGTGGGTAGTTTTAACTTTCAGATTAGTTAAGCTTTGACCTACCGATTTAATTGATATCCCACTTTGCTGATCACATCTTTGTGCATGTTGAATGAGGAGATAGGGGTGTCAGCCCTTCAATATGAATCAGATCGATATGGCCACTCTGTATACTCCCTCGATCTATCTCTGCAGTGTGATCCCCTTTTTATATCCTTTCCATTAAGTATCTTCGTCCTAGACCTGTCTCTGCTGTGTGTAGTCCACTTTCGCTTTCCGTTGAGTGGACCTCCCTGGGTGTAGTCTTATTTCACTGTTTATCAGCAGTTTAGACGAGAGGCCGGGTGTTGCTGCCTTCGTTTTATTATTTATTTTATTTAGCGTCTCCACCGGACGCCATTTTAAAGTCAGGCGCCCGGCTTCAAAAGCTCTTTGCCGCCTCACAGGTCCTCAGTGATGATTTATCATTTACATGTTTGGGCATCACTTTAAATTGGGTACTTTTCATAGCTGATAACAG
Organism: Calotriton arnoldi; assembly: GCA_963921515.1. Classification (NCBI taxonomy): domain Eukaryota; kingdom Metazoa; phylum Chordata; class Amphibia; order Caudata; family Salamandridae; genus Calotriton; species Calotriton arnoldi. Next base: position 1,886,200 of record CAWUFW010002282.1, on the reverse strand, counting down.
TTGTAATGCATTGCAATCACCGCCTCTAAAAGGCATTACAGGTAAAATCAGAGGATTAAGCACTTACAGCCAGACACCCTAGCAGGAATGTCTGGCAACATAACCCCACTTTGCTTATGACTCCACCTTACACAGGCACTTCACATTACACGTGTGACTTACAGTCCCTCTAAAAGAAATAACAGTGATAAATGCATTTGTGGTGCAATTACACCTCTTCACCTCCAGGGGATGCCCTTCTCCAGACATCCCCAACTCAGCCCTTCACGCCTTGAGGTAGTCCCTAAGGCACCCCCAGCTGTAGAACAAAAGTTCCAGCCATGGGGATGCTGATGACGCCTGGCTGAGCCCTTGAGGGGTTATACTTTCCAAGTCACCAGAGACTTAGGGAGGGACTTTCCTCTTCGTGCTGGGGGAAGCTGCGTTGCTCCTGCAGCTCCCCCTGCACCTTTGCACACACCTCGTGGTGACCCCGTCCTCCTGGGGCCACCACACGCGGAAAAACAGGCATTTCCCTGCAGGCCGGCTCGGGCCTGCAAAGCATTATGGGGCGAGGTGCTCCGGCACCGTGAATATCGTAGCAGCAGCTCCCCCGCTCCGCTGGGAGAGCCGCGCTGTGGCCCTCCGGCCCCGTCTTTCCTGCGTTGGAGGGTCCGGTCCCACCCGGACCCCCCGGTGAGTGCTGCAGCTCGGGGAGCCCACCCCCGGCTGATGTTCGGGGGCCCGGTCCCACCCGGGCCCCTGGATCCTCGGTCTTCTTCTCGGGGGGGCCCGGTCCCACCCGGACCCCCACATGGCCAAAGTGATGGAGGGCAGCCCAGGGAGCCCACCCCCGGCTGCCCCCGCCGGCTCCTCGTCTGGCCAGCACCCTCGCGTGCTGCCGCGGGAGCCGGCCTCCTTATTCTGGTCTGCCCGGCTGCCGCCGGACCTCGGGGGAGTGCGACGGCACTCCCCCCACCTTTCTCCGGCCACAGAGGGGTGCAGCGGCACTCCCCCCACCTTGCGACACACATCGGGGCCCGGAGTTGGGATCCCGGGCCCCTGGGGATCTTCACGGGGAGCGCGACGGCGCTCCCCGACTTGGCCTCTTCACAGGGAGCACGACAGCGCTCCCCGACTTAACTTCAGAGGGGCCCGGAGTTGGGGGTCCCGGGCCCCTCTGCCCATGCCCAGGGGGCGCGACGCGCTCCCCTATCATCGTTTTCGTCGGGGGCCAGGGTGGGCTCTTGGCACCCCGTGGGGGCATTTTCATGGGGAGCGCGACGGCGCTCCCCGACTTCGCTTCGGGGCCCGGAGTTGGGATCCCGGGCCCCTCTCACCATTCCCCGGGGGGCACGACGGTGCTCCCCGGTCTCCATTTTCCTCGGGGGCCAGGGTGGGCTCCTGGCACCCCTTTTGGGGGCAGTTTCACGGGGAGCGCGATGGCGCTCCCCGGCTTATCTTCTTGTGGGGGCAGCCCCCGGGACCTGACCCACCCCGGGGGCTCATCTTGGACCGGCGGCGGAGCCCCACGCGCTTCGTCGTCGGTCCTGGCAGAGGTCAAAGGTCGCCTACCTTCTGGGGGGCGTATCTCGGCCCCCAGGCGCCCGATCGGCTCCATTCTGGCCTCTTCTTGCTCCTGGTGGCGCTCCCTAGCCACTGGGAGCACTTTCTTTCGCCCGCTTGATCTCCAAGAGGGTGAATGCAACAGGGAGCGGTCTTCACTGTCTCCCAGCGCCAGCCTTTCGCCTGGCTCTCTTCCTGGGCCTCTCTTCTCCTTGCGCAGAGGCCCAGGCTCCTGGTCACATGTCCTGGTCTCCCCTTGTGGCGCAAGTCAGGGTCCTGGGCCAGTCTGGAGGTTCTTCCTTCCAGCTGCCCATGGTGCCAGGCTCCAGCACCAGTCTTCCTCAGCAGACCACACCCCAGAGAGAGCTCCTCTTCCTGTGCAAACTCTTTTAAAAGACTTGGGGAGAGGGCTGGCAGGAAATCTCTGTTTGCCCTATCACGCAGCGACATCACTTCTCTGCCCCTGCTCCCTCCTTCCTGCCCAGGCCTCTGGGTTTGTTCAAAATGGCGTCGTCCAGGGTCTCATGCCACATGGTCTCTGAGAGCCCCTTCCCCCTCGCTGCCGTCTGTCCAGAGCAGCTTGGTGCCTGGCACCAGGTGACAGCTGCTGATGGATGAACCTGTAGCTCCACCCATCTTCTCTTCTTGGAGTGGAGGCCTTCGCCCTTGTAATGCTTGTCGTGCAGGGCTGGCTAGGGGAGGAAGGTCATTAATTCAGCCTGGCCGGGTCAGCCCCAGCCAGGCCCTGGTTATGAGCTGACTCAGAGAAATATAACATTTCTGGATGACCCAAAAGCAGTACAAATAGGACTTTGGACTCTGCAGAATACTTCTTCTTCTCACATAAGTTACAGTGGACTGTGGTGCGTGTCTGGAATTTGTAGGCCCTAGGAAAGTAAAACTAGCCCATGTGCTCCCCATCCTCATAAGAGAATAATGGCATAAAAACAGTAAAGCACACTGACTTTCCCTCAAATGTTTCTTCCCATTGTAGAAAGCACATTCCATGTCACCACCCAGTTCTGCATAAGTCCTGCCACACCATTCACCTTGTAGCTGCTCCTGGGCTGCGCACGCCGGGAATCTCCCCTGCGCAGCCCTTACACTTGCGCACACGCATGTACACACGTGTTTGCATGTAACCAGCCCAGTGCCCCTTACTCGGGCGGCAGCGCAGCGGCCTACTCGCCCAGGGGGACACCGGTAAAATACACATGCAGTCCCTTTCATCATGAGTTCACTGTGGGTGAGTCCCAAGTTATGAGGCTTTCCCACAGTAAAAACTCAACAAATAGGTGTTCAAAAAGCGAAAAATCCGGGCAGCTCAGATGGTCAGAACCACCTTCTAACATAGAGTAAGCAAGGTTTCTTAACTATAATTGTAGTCATCCATAATAATTATATTAATTAACAATGGCTGTCCAATTAACCTCAAACATGTCAACGAAAGCAGTGTTCAATATGAGAATTGAGAAAGAGGGTGGGACAGTATATTGTGGTTATTACAGGGTTGCAGTCCTAAAAGCTGCAGCACTTTATTTCCTGTGTACACTTTCATTGGATCTTGTGCAAAATGGAATGCATTTTCTCCAGCAAAAAGTAACCCATGATATTGTGGTTATCACAGGGTTGCAGTCCTAAAAGCTGCAGCACTTTATTTCCTGTGTACACTTTCATTGGATCTTGTGCAAAATGTAATGCATTTTCTCCAGCAAAAAGTAAACCCATGATTTTAAATATTCATCATAAAAGCATTTTGGAATGAGAGCTGCACTCTTTGCACTACTACTGTAGTAACTTATGACAGCACAGTGAAATTACAGGTGAGGAAATTCCAAAATGACCTTTGTGTTTACATGCTGGCAAAAGACAACTTATTATATGTCCCACCATGCTTTACAATCTATTGTCTGCCATGAAAAAACTCTAAAATATGATAAGATTTTTAACAAATTTAAATTTTAGAGCAACACTGCTCGTTAGACCTGGCATCCTTCGTATGGTTTCACCTGGATTTCTTCCTTTAGCTCCTGTATTTTAGATTGTGTGCTGGATTTCGTTTTCGCTGGTTTAGGTACTCTGGGCACTTTGCCACTGCTGATCAGTGCCAAAGTGCAAGTGCTTCCAGTGGAAATTGCAATTATGATTGGCATAATTGATTTATTGATAAGTCCGTAGTAAAGTTCTCTATGTGTGCTCAGGGCCTGTAAAACAAATGCTACTAGTGGGCCTGTGGCACAGATTGTGCCACCCACACCAGTAGCCTTTCAAATATTTTTCAGACCTGCCACTGCAGTGTCTGCACGCACAGTTTCTTTTAACTGCCAGGTTGACCTGGCAAGTGCACCCACTTACCAGGCCCTAGTCCTCCCTTTTCTTAAATGTAAGTCACCCCTCAGGTAGGCCAAAGGTACCTCCATGGGCAGGGTGCAGTGTATGTTAAGGGTAGGACATGTACTGGTGTGTTTTACATGTCCTGATAGTGAAATACTGTGTATTTCGTTTTTTGCTATTGCAAGGACTAGCTCTCCCATAGGCTATCACTGAAGCTGACTTGAAACATATTACAAGTGTAACTTTCAATTGGGAACAACTAGAGGTTTAGAGTATGGGCTCTCGAAACTCAGAATTTAATAACACCTTTTAGTAAAGGTGGTTTTTAAATTGTGTGTTTGAAAATGCCACTTTTAGAAAGTGGGCATTTTCTTTTTTTTTTTTTTTCCACAACACATTTTATTGCAGTCTAAGAACACATCTAGGCCTAACTGGCACACATACATATGTAAGACAATGATTGACAAAAGTCTTTTGATAACGGTGATGCAAAAACAGGCACAGACATTCCCAGAGCGCCCCCCAGAGCCCCACACGTCCCTGACAATACCCCCAACCAGGCACCTTAGGGGTTCCCAATTCACATCTTCAAGGCACACCCTCATAGGATTGTATTTCATTGTCAAAGTGAGCTGTGGCATTCTGTGCAGCTGCCAAAATTATACCATGATAATCTGCCCAACGCCGCCATATCTTGGGGTGCTTTTGGGGGCATCCCCTTACCCGGAAAATGGCAATTTCTAGCCCCATACAGAGATCTATTGCTCTCTTCCACACCCCCACCAATGGTGATGTAGCTGCCTTCCACATTTTGACAATGTCCCTCTTGGATAGGGTAAGACCCAGGAATAACAGATGTCTCTTATACCAGTTACCACCATTCCCCTCTGTACTATGCATAAGGATCAATTTAGGGTCAAATGGGCTCTCCCAAGAGAGAACCTCTGCAAGACAGGATGTCACCCCTCGCCAAAAGCGGTCAATGACGCATAACTCCACACTGTGTGTAAAAAAGTTTCCTTCCGCCACTCCACACCGAAGACACAGGAAAGAAGCAATGACGCCCATCCGCCACAAACTGTGTCATGTATAGTATGCCCCGTGTAAACATTTAAATTGGATCAACCAAAGACGAGTCGAAATAGCAGCACCCCGGCGAGACACCAAGACCTCAGTCCAGTCCTCTTTGTCTAGGTCACCTATATCCCCTTACCGGGCCGTCCATAGGGCTGGCAATGCCATGGAACTGTTCGTGACCAAAGTCTGGTGTATTGATGTAATTTTATGTGTACCTCGATCCCCTATTAATAGTTTGCCCTCTAATGGACTAAACTCCGGCAACTCTGACAGGTCACGTAAGTGGGGGGATATAGCATGGCGGAACTGCAAGTATTGATAACATTGGCTACGATGGAGCAGGTAGTCAGTTTGCAGTTCCTGAAATGATTTAAGGACGGTGCCGTTCATAACATCTCCTAGCGTAGATATCCCTTTGGCATCCTACTGCTGAAACCCTCCCAACGCGGCCACATGTTGTAGAAAAACACTCTGCCACAAAGGGGTCACCCGCGTTAGACTTCCCCACCACCCCAACCGCCGGAGAGTCTGTCACCACACACGAATGACTGGGTCGCCTGGGGGAGAAAGTCCAATCCTCTATTACTATAGAGAAGATCAAGCAGAGATGAGTTCCCCATCGCCCACCTCTCCGCCGCGTAATCTGGATCATTTTGGGCACTATACCAACAGTCGTTGATATTCAGTAAATGGCATGCGGCACAATAGGATTGTACGTCCGCTGCAGCTATGCGCCCACGGTACATCCAGAGGGCTATGCGTGAAGGGTCTCCTCCATAAAAAATGAGTAAGTATCATGTTGACCCGTCGGAACCACGCGGGAGCAATAGCATAGGGGTAATTCTGAAGTCTGTACAGCATTTGTGGTGGCAAGATCATTATAAATATTACAGAGTGGCCTAGCAGAGATAAGGGCAGCGGTGACCACGTTTTCCCTTCGTCTCCAACGCAGGGCAGCAATAAGCCCAGATTGTGGGACCATGAGATGGCAGGGTCAGAGGAGACAAAAACCCCTAGGTACTGAAATCCGTCTGTGGCGAGTGACAAACTGGACGCCCATTCCAGGACGCCAGCAGTGCCCCCAAAGGGACAAACCACCAACTTCCCCACATTCATATAGAGTCTGGAGGTCTCACCAAATACCAACATAATCTGCAGGATCCGAGCTCCGGAGGTTGTTGGATTTGTAAAAAAGAAAAAGCACATTGTCTGCATAAAGTGCTATCCTGTCGGACAGCTTCGCAGACAATTCAAAGCCCTGCACTTGAGCACCCATCCTCACCCAGGTAGCCATCGGTTGCATAGCAAGAGCAAATAGGAAGGGGGAACACTGGGCACCCCTGTCTAGTGCCCCTGCGAATGGGAAAGGGGCGGACACCGCACCTGCCACTCGAACCGAGGCACAACAGATCCGTGTAGAGAAGGGGGATATAGTAAAGGAATTGCGGGCCCAAATTAATAGACTGTAGGAGAGCGAATAAGTATTCCCAGCTACTGGAGTCAAAAGCCTTATCAATATTGGCCAATAGTACCGTTGCTGGTCTGCCCAATCGATGCGCCTGGGCCAATGTGTTACGGATTCGCCTGATATTATGGCGGGTTGCTCTATGTGGCATAAAGCCAGCTTGATCTGGATGGACCAATCCGGGATATACTTCATTAACCTGTTAGCCAGTCTTGGCGAGGAGGTTTCACCTCCACATTAAGTAATATAGGGCAATATGAAGACGGATCGTAAGGCGGACTGGCCGGCCTGTGAAACACCACAATTTTGGCGCGTCTCCAATTCGGCGGGATTACAGCCACTTCAGACGCCGCTTGGATCGCCCCCAGCAGGTGTTTCTCTAGTTGAGACATATGCTTAAAGAAAATCACATGGGAACCCATTAGGCCCTGGAGCTTTACCCGTCCGCATTTCAGCTAGTGCTTCAGACAATTCCTCCTCCATGATCGGCTCATCCAACTGTGCCCGAGCAGCGTCTGATAAACATCGAGACGGTACAGACCGAATGAACTTGATGACCTGAGCCAGGTCAATTGCGTCTCTTTGAGCACAGAGGTTACTATAATACATAGCAAAGGCTTGGGCCACTTCCTGAAAACCGGAAGTAAAGTCGCCACTCGCGACCTGCACCACCGGCACGGCCACCTGACGTAATCTATGGAGCATCTTACTGGACATGTCCCCCCCCACTGATAAATGTGACTCTGTGCGGCTTGCCATGCTTGTTTTGCGTCATCAAAGAGCAGCTGTTGCAGTTGCTGCTGGGCCAATAGCAGCCGACGTCGAGCTACACCCCTTCCCACCCTGCCAGTGCTCCCCTCCAAGGCCTGTATCTGGGCCTCCAGCTCTACTAATGTATGTGTTTTACATCTGCGTTCGCCCGCGCAGTAACTGATGTCCACCCCAGTAATGTGGGTTTGAGTGTCACCCAGAGCACTATCTTGGAGGCAGCTGTGCGAGTATTGAGGGAGAAGTATTCAGCCAAGGAGCGATGGAGTAGAGTCTTACACAATGGTTTTCACTGGTTCCATGGTGACATACGCCAACGGAAGAGGGGGCGACACGGGCCAATGTACATTGTAAGAGCCACTGGGGAGTGATCCGACAGTCCCCTTGGCAAGATTTCAGTCTCTGAAACACTATGCATATACCCAGCGGGGAGGAGAAAATAGTCCAATCGAGAAAAGGACCAATGAACTGCTGAAAAAGAAGTGTAGGCAGCTTCAGCTGGGTGGATAGCTCTCCACATGTCGGCCCAACCCAATGTGTGCACCATTGAACACAATTTAGACTCTTCCATGCTTCTGGGGTATCACCCTCTGACAGGGGTGTAATAAGAAATATGCTATGGTAGTGGCGCTTGACTCAGCGACATCCCCCTTGGCACAGCAGGAAACCCACGAGATGCGGGATAAAAACGTTTGTATGAAAATTATCCAACGAAAACTGTTCAATAAATCGTTTTCAGAATTCTTTATTCATTCTTATGAGCTCGTGGGTGTTTTTCAAATTAAATCCATTTTTTCCATGTTGACTTTATACATCCATATATGCATATCTCCCTATGCATTTCGGGCAGATCACCCTTCATCAGGGGAAGTATCTGTGAAAACAAATAGCATATGATGCCTTATTGGTCACCAACTAAAAAGGGGAGAAATAATCCCTGTACCAATACACCTGGTGTTATACGGCTCGATATCGTGATGTCATGTAAATGTTGACCAGCTAATGAAATGAAAAAAATATACTGACATCCAAATGCATGAAAAGACGTTGTAACTGCATATAACCCAGTGTTTACTATAAACGTGGAAAAAATGTCAAAAGCGTGCAGACATTCCATAATGTGACTACGTGTCTTCCATAAAATAAAAGTTCAAACACCTTGGTAGTAAACGGCGTGTTCCTTCCATGAAGGATACACGTATAAAAGTAAAATATCCCAGTCATCCGTGTCAAAATAGAAACGTGACATGCCACAACAAACGTAAAAGTGCAAGCAGTTAAATGGGGTGCATGAACAAACGGAACGCGATGATCGCGTTATAAACAGTGCATGTTTCATCGACGAACTAGGCTCTAACTTACATTTCAGATGCTTTGCAGTGGTTCGAAAACACGCTGAGTGGGTCAAACCGGGTGCCTGTATACGCAAGTGAAATAGTGAACATAAACGACGGGCTAAATTGTTCAACCGGCAATCAGTCCTGAAGGCGCGAGCGCCATCTTAGACTGTGTGTGAAAGTGATGGTGAGATGTTGTGTGTATGAGCATATGTGGCAATTGACCTGAAAACACGCTGACGAGTGCCCGTCGTTTATGTTCACCATTTCACTTGCGTATATTTCACACGGACATTAGCACCCGGTTTGAGCCACTCGTCAGCGTGTTTTCGAACCACTGCAAAGCATCTGAAATGTAAGTTAGAGCCTAGTTCGTCGATGTAACATGCACTGTTTATAACGCGATCATCGCGTTCCGTTTGTTTATGCACCCCATTTAACTGCTTGCACTTTTATGTTTGTTGTGGCATGTCACGTTTCTATTTTGACACGGATGACTGGGATATTTTACTTTTATACGTGTATCCTTCATGGAAGGAACACGCCGTTTACTACCAAGGTGTTTGAACTTTTATTTTATGGAAGACACGTAGTCACATTATGCATTGTCTGCACGCTTTTGACATTTTTTTCACGTTTATAGTAAACACTGGGTTATATGCATTTACAACGTCTTTTCATGCATTTGGATGTCAGTATATTTTTTTCATTTCATTAGCTGGTCAACATTTACATGACATCACGATATCGAGCCATATAACACCAGCTGTATTGGTGCAGGGATTATTTCTCCCCTTTTTAGTTGGTGACCAATAAGGCATCACATGCTATTTGTTTTCACAGATACTTCCCCTGATGAAGGGCGATCTGCCCGAAATGCATAGGGAGATATGCATATATGGATGTATAAAGTCAACATGAAAAAATGGATTTAATTTGAAAAACACCCACGAGCTCATAAGAATGAATAAAGAATTCTGAAAACGATTTATTGAACAGTTTTCATTGGATAATTTTCATACAAACGTTTTTATCCCGCATCTCGCGGGTTTCCTGCTGTGCCAAGGGGGATGTCGCTGAGTCAAGAGCCACTACCATAGCATATTTCTTATTACACCCCTGTCAGAGAGTGATACCCCAGGAGCACGCGACAACTACACAAATCAAGAGCAACCATTCGGAGTGCGTGTTCGTACCAAATCTATTTCCTAGGATTTTCTGACCTTTGAACACAGCACCCACATCTATATTTGAATCACCATGGCGTATGAGGATATCACTACTCTCACTGATCTGAGAGCTGAAACCTTTGCTTTCACAGAGGAAGATATTTACAAAATATACGCATTGATACCCGAGGTCACCACACAAGCATCCATTACAAAGAATAAGGAGAGTAACATCAGACAATTGTTGTACTTAACCAAAAGAGAAATAAATCAACGTTTGCACGCAAGTACACTTATAAGTTATCATCGTGCACAAAGGATCCCCAGAGGACTGCGCATCCCGTTGAAACCATTACTATGTAAGAACAGTTCTAAATTTGTAGAAAAATTGTATTCCACCCTAAACAAGTTTTCACTTGACCTCATACTGTTGATTATTGAGGAACTTTCAAAGGTATTGGAAGAACTTAACAAAGATTGCTCAGACAAAACAAGAACTGCCAAATGTGATGTCGACCGACGACTGGTCCAAAACACTTGAGGACATTAATTTACAACTAGAAAAATACACTCAGGAAATTAACGAAAGAAAAATTCGCAAATATAGACGCGACACCATCGACTACAAACTAGGAGAGGTGTATTCATGGGCAGAAGTGTACGCTAGACGCAGACAAAACAGACCACACAACTTAAACACCGAGACAGAAACATCATCATCTGAAGATGATAGTAGACGCAAACAGCGCACAATTGCAACCGAACAACAACAACCTTCTACCAGTAATGAAACTCCACACATTTCTGGTGTTCCTTTTTTAGAGGAAGGCATAACAGACAGAGACGACCCAGGCGGAGTCAAAGACAAAGGAAAAGAAGGGGAGAGAGACACGAGGAGCACGGCAGCATTGAAGAAGGGACTCAAAGGGAAAAAGACCACTTAGTTATTAATATTTTCACCTATAATCTTGGTGACTGTGAAATCAATACCCTTCAAAAGGGTACATCATTTGTACCGACCAGCAACATCAACAATCTTGAACTTGAAATTAGTTTGTTCAAATGTATGCGCAATTTGCGCTTGAGACACTTTTTTGAGAATGTTGTCACCGTCAGTAGCACTGAGGATCAAGATCAATTACGTGGGCTACGCAACAAAAGTACATATATGGCTCCAGTTAGCCACAAGAGTTTAGACACCTTCGAGAATCTTGTTAAACAGGATCTCCACAAACTGAGTTACAAACGCGAGTCGAGACATCGCAATCTCTCCAACAAAGAATTCGCTATCCTGAAAAGATTAGCAGACAACCCCGAAATTACATGCCAGATTGCTGACAAGGGAGGCGCCCTTGTCGTAATGAATACAAGCTTTTATCGTGAACACACATCTTTCAGATCAAAACACCTATTGTGCCATTGAGTACAATCCAACGGAACGGTTTACAGCGATTCTCAAAAACCTGGTGAAGAAGGCAACAGATGAGGGAGTCATCAATGAAAAAACAGCCAAATATTTAATTCAACCGCACCCGAAGACACCCACTCTATACATGCTACCGAAAGTGCATAAAGATGTCTCGCATCCTCCTTTTAGACCAATTGTTTCAACCAAAGGCAGTTTGCATGAACCAGTGGGAAAACTTATCGACAGATACTTACAACCATTCGTGGAGAGGATGAACACCTATGTAAGAGACACTACAGATTTCCTTTCCAAAATTAACACAGTGGAATTTTCCCGTGAAGTTGAGATATGGTTGTGCACTATCGATGTGAAATCGTTCTACACATCAATTCCACATGATCTAGGGATGGAAGCCATTGAAAACACACTGTTGCACTCTGAGCTTGAACCGGACTTCCAATTATTTCTAATGGAGTTACTATATTTTACTCTATATCAGAGTTATTTTAGGTGGGAAGATCAATGTTACCTCCAACTGTCTGGCACATCAATGGGCAACTGTGCTGCCCCTTCGTATGCCAATATTTTTATGAAGCATTTTGAAGAGAACAACATATTGAGCAACAACACATGGAAAAGACATGCCACAGTTTTTCTCAGATTTATTGATGATATATTCGGAATATGGAAAGGGTCACTTGAAAGTTTGTTGGACACATTGAACAACCTGAATAACATCAATGATAGGATACAGTTCACCTATGAATATGATGCTCATTCTATTGCCTTTTTAGATGTCCTCATTAACCGATCTGGAAATACCCTTGAAGCCAACATCTTCAGAAAAATCACTGATAGAAATAACCTCTTGCACTATCAAAGCTTTCACCAGACATCACTTAAAAATCATTTACCATACTCCCAGCTCCTGAGGGTTAAGCAAATCGTATCCAATCCGGTGAAATACGACCAACAAGCTTCTGAAATGCTGCAGAGATTTCAACAGAGGGGTTATCCTCAAAACATCCTAGATCAAGCTATGGAACGCTGCAATAAGAGACAAAGAGCAGACCTGTTCTCCACCAAAACAAGAAGAGAATCTCAACGTGCAGTAGTAGTATCTAAATTTTCCACCTTGAGCCCTTTCTATAAGAAATCCATTAAGGATCATTGGCCTATCATAACACTGGAACCAGACTTCAAAGGCATCTTTCAGGAACCACCGATCTTTGCATATAATCGGGTAAAAACATCAAAGAGCTCATTACAAACAAAATTCCTCCAACCATGTCCACAACATTCAAAGAAAATACACCATGCCATAACTGCAGCAATTGCAATAGCATCATCAAGGGACCAACTATCACACACCCCATGAAGGGCACTAAAATCAAACTTAAAGTGAATGCAAACTGTGACACCAAGAACGTAATTTATATCCTGAAATGTCCATGCGGATTGGTATACGTGGGGAAGACGGAAAGAAAAATCAAAACACTAATTAATGAACATAAGAGTAATATTCGGACTGGGAATATCAAATCAGTTATTGCTGTTCATTTTAAAGAATATCGCCACAACATCAGTCAATTACAGTTTGCAGTACTGGAGATAGTGGAGAAACGGGAGGGCCGCAACAATAACAACTTTCTTCTACAGAGAGAGAACTATTGGATTAAGTACCTGGATTCAATGAAACCCAACGGTCTTAATGATCGGATGGAGTTTTCATGTTACTTATAGATGTATTGGACTCTGACATATCACTCTCTAGTGACCGACTCTTTCTGATGTTTCTCCCTTCATATTTCAACTTGGATATACCAGTTTTACACATATCGTGATATACAGTTTTTTGATCATTGACCATTTACTTTATGAACTACAAGCCTTAATTGTATTATTTTTTACTTCTCGTGCCCTTATGGCATTCTGACACTGATCTAATGTTACACTGTTTATTGTTGTTCATTTAACTTTATTGACATTTGATGCACTAACAATGCGCATTACACTGGTTTCCTGGATCTGCTTGATTTGGCACGTCACGCGGTCACTTACACTCATGGTTTTATTTGTTCTTCTACGAACAGAAGGGGCTTTTTAGCCTCCATGGGATTATATATTGGGAATCGTTGTGTTCCTGTTACACGGTTCCTCGTACTTAGTTATATTTGCAGTCACATATAATTTGACAGCAATACGGTTGTTGCAACTTAACGCAATAAGCGGGCTAGTATTCATCTAGCCGCGCAAAGGTCAATTGCCACATATGCTCATACACACGACATCTCACCATCACATTCACACACAGTCTAAGATGGCGCTCGCGCCTTCAGGACTGATTGCCTGTTGAACAATTTAGCCCGTCGTTTATGTTCACTATTTCACTTGCGTATATAGGCACCCGGTTTGAGCCACTTGTCAGCGTGTTTTCGAACCACTGCAAAGCATCTGAAATGTAAGTTAGAGCCTAGTTCGTCGATGTAACACGCACTGTTTATAACACGATCATCGCGTTCCATTTGTTTATGCACCCCATTTAACTGCTTGCACTTTTACGTTTGTTGTGGCATGTCACGTTTCTATTTTGACACGGATGACTGGGATATTTTACTTTTATACGTGTATCCTTCATGGAAGGAACACGCCGTTTACTACGAAGGTGTTTGAACTTTTATTTTATGGAAGACACGTAGTCACATTATGGAATGTCTGCACGGTTTTGACATTTTTTTCACGTTTATAGTAAACACTGGGTTATATGCATTTACAACGTCTTTTCATGCATTTGGATGTCAGTATATTTTTTTCATTTCATTAGCTGGTCAACATTTACATGACATCACAATATCGAGCCATATAACACCAGGTGTATTGATGCAGGGATTATTTCTCCCCTTTTTAGTTGGTGACCAATAAGGCATCATATGCTATTTGTTTTCACAGATACTTTCCCTGATGAAGGGCGATCTGCCCGAATGCATAGGGAGATATGCATATATGGATGTATAAAGTCAACATGAAAAAAATGGATTTAATTTGAAAAACACCCACGAGCTCATAGGAATGAATAAAGAATTCTGAAAACGATTTATTGAACAGTTTTCGTTGGATAATTTTCATACAAACGTTTTTATCCCGCATCTCGCGGGTTTCCTGCTGTGCCAAGGGGGATGTCGCTGAGTCAAGCGCTACTACCATAGCAAAACTACAGATTATGTAACTGATCTTCATTTAGATGTACTGAATGTACATTTCTTTAATGTTGATAAAGTAAAAGCCTGGTATAGCTCCTGCACTTCAGGACCTATATGAAACACTTCTGCACACAAATTGACAACGGATTAACAGTATTAGTTTTTACATTATGCCAAATCAAACCACAAGATCTGTTCTTCAGTCATGAATACCTGATGTACACCATTCAAACTAATTTCTTTAAACAATGGCAAAATACCGATATCTACACAATTCAAATTTATTCTTGGACATCCATGTGTGTTGCAGCCTAGAACACTACCTCACAGTTTATCTAAAAGGATCTGTAAAGTAAAAAAAAAAAAAGCAAGTCAGAAAGATAAACTATAGAACGGAAAGTATCTGTAACACTAGTTTTTTTTTTATTCCGATTTGATATATGCCAGCCATGGAATTTGACTGGCCATTATCACAAGAGATACAATCATTTATTATATCTCTTGTGAGCAACACCTGATCGTTACTCCAAATGGATAACCAAAGTAGCAATGGTCTCGCTCTAATGAAATCAGATATGTATAGCAAATTTAACTCTTTGTGACAATTAACATGAGGGGAAGAAGGTGGTACACCCAACAGGCACCTGCAGAACCTATTTTCTTTGGATTGGCATATATTAAATCGGAATTTGAGAAGCTAGGTGTAGAGCAAGTTTTTACAATGAGAGATTCATGCCCTACCTATAACAAAAGGGAAGTAGCTTCAGCTTTTTATAATCTAGCTCGTGAAAATCGTCTTAATAGTGTAGTAGGGAAACCTTTGATAACTGCATATCTGTCCCAGAGCATTTCCGAGTTACCACCTGTCTATTTAGAACAGTCTTGTGGGAGATGGGAGCGTTCCCTGTTATTTAGATTTCGTGCTGAAAAAGTAAAATATTTACTGTGCTTTCCTATTGGGTACCAACCGAATCTCGCTGCCATTCCCTGCCCGTGCAATAACAAGTCAGGCCAAACTACTATACATTTTTTTTATTGTTTTGTAAATTTTATGATTTATATACAAGAACATTTTTGCTTCCACTTTTCAAAAGGTGATATCCCGGCATTAGACAGAGTGGACCAATGTTTTCATAAATTTTTCAACTGTGATAGTGAAACCTGTCTACATGCCTGCTCATTTTTAAGACATGCTGTGAGGGCACGTGGCCCTTTATTATTGTAATGACTCGCTGCTATTCCTTGTTCCTAAATGGTGTTTTAACATTTGAGCTATGTATAGATATGTTTTTATCAGATTTATATGAATATGACGATGTACCTATGTGGATGTAATGTTGACTGTTTTATATGCGTGCACTTTTATGGAAGGGTGAACTTTCAGAATAAAGAAACTGAACTGAACACTAGTTCTCTGTGGAATCTTCATTAACTTCATAATGATTAAACAATGAACAGACCAGCTGATGTGTGGGTTCAGGAACACAAAGTGGAAAAAAAAGCTATTCAAAGAAAGCAAAATTAATTGCCTGTGAAAAGGCAACATTTGCTATCTCCTAAACACACAACACAGATATGAAAATAAATCATTATACATTCAAAATGAATTAGAAAATATATAAAATAGCACTGCTGCACAAACCTCTTTTAAAAGAGAAACACATAGATTTTTTTCTCATAGTCATGCAGTCTTACAGGCTGTTTCTGAAAGGCTGTCTGTGGCTCACCACTATACTGCCATACGGCACAGTGGCAGTTTGTTCAAAATTCATTTTAACGTTCCAATGGATTTTGTATCTGGATTGTTGTTTACATTCCTGAGGCGCAACAGGGATGATAGCAAGTTGTTTATGAATTTAATGAAGATAGTCTTGATTGAAAACTGGTGGCATGACAGGTAATTAACTTTCTCTTCTCTATCAACAGGTCTTCATTAATAGTCATAATCAGTGAAAAGAAAAACAAGCTGAACCTTTCCTTGAGGCACTGGGAAGGCCCTAAGGAAGGGAAGCAAATGAGAAATCGTAACATGACAAGAAGCATGGAAGATGTACAGGTATTAAAAATGTTACAGCACTGTTGGGCCAATCTGTGAACAAGAAAACTAATGAGTCGGACTGCTTCTCAAACTTCTTATTTTCCTTCCTGTTGTGTGCTATAAAGGGAGATAACCTTTTGTTTCCAAATCTAGCAGTCAATTATCGTGAAATACAATGGTGTGCTACTACTATCAAGAGACATTAAACCCTTATTGTTTAATGGAATCGATTATAATTGGAGAATTGGAAACCAAGTTGGCAATTATGCAGAAACAAGCATCTTGGGATGTGATAGCATTATATTCACCTATGCACAGATCTATACCTACGTAACTGACATAAGTACAACTTGCACCACCATAGATTTTAGATGTCATCAGTCATGTAATATGTAATTTCCTAAGCAGCGGATCACAGAGGTGCAAGTACTTATATGTGCCCGCTCCTCTTCAACATATACCTGCAGCCCCTGGTAGCCGCACTAACCAATATGGACTGCCGGGTTTTTAACTACGCGGATGATACCCAGCTCATCCTGAGGATCGATAACTCGGTCTGTGCCCAAGTATCAGTCCAGAACATCCTCAGGTTTACAGTCAACTGGATGACTGCAAACTCCCTAAAAATTAACCCAGATAAAACCGAAGTACTAGCCTTCCCATCAAAAAACAACCCCTGGAGCAGCCTGTTTTGGCCCAAAGAGTTAGGGGCCCCCTAGCCCATCGCCAGTTGTAAAAGCCTGGGAATCAAGATCGACTCTGAGCTCTCTATGATCCATCAAGTCAACTCGGTGGTGGGCACATGTACTGGTCTTCTAAGACAGCTGAGGAAATTGGTTCCTCTGCTTTCAGTGTCATCTCTGAAAACTATAGTATCAGCAACTATTGTCTCACGACTCGACTATGGCAATGCGCTATATGTCGGGCTCCCCCAGAAACTCACGAAGAAACTTCAGGTGGTACAGAATGACGCAGCTAGGCTGATCTTCAGGTTGCCTAGAAGAACTCATGCCACTCCACTGCTGCGCAAACTGCATTGGCTGCCTGTTAAGCAGAGAGCGAAATTCAAGGGACTTTGTATTGTCCACAAAGCTCTATACGGACATGCCCCAGGGTACATAAGGGAACGCCTAATCAAATACGTGCCAGGGCGGGCCCTTCGGTCAGCAGAAGCCGTCCAGCTGGTCTGCCCTCGGGGTAACTTGGTTTCCAAAGGGGTCGAGCGTTCTCGGTCCTCCTGCCACAACTTTGGAACCAGTTGCCCGATACCCTTCGGAAAGAACCTGGTCTGCTTCTCTTCCGGAAGCAGCTAAAAACTATTCTCTTTAGGGAAGCACTAGATACGACATAAGACCTCTCAATACCATGGAGACCTCCCCGCTTGGACGCTGTCCCGCTTCTTCCAAAGCGCTAAGAGACCTGTCGGTGTATATGCGCTATACAAAAACAAAATAACATAACATATATCAGTTGCATATAAATGGCAAATATCCCCAGTAATTACACAACAGTGCTTTTTTAGTGAATTTATAAGGTTTATTTAACCTAAGTTAAAATCTAACTACCTTCCTCACATATAACTTCACCTTAACCTCTGATATTTGTAGTGAATTTCTACTTTTTTTATCGTAAAGTTATATTATATAAGGATAATTTCAGTCCAACCCCTGCATCCAACCTATCAATAAGTACGGCTGAAGGGTGGGAGTATTAGAGGAGTTGGGCAACCCCGCCTGAACGACCAACCCCCTGCCGCACCTGTCCTTCAGCAATCTAGCCACAGACTTAGGACTCCCTCTCTGTTTTTGTTTCTTCTGGTCCTACAGGACTCTTGTGGGACTCCTGCTGGATCGCAAAAAGGCCAAACAAGTTGTGTCCTTCATTTTTGGCCCTGTGGCACCCCCTAACAAGGGCCATGGCACAGAGCCCCGGTGTCCTGTATTAAAGTTTATTTCGGTTAATTAAAACCATAGATTTACACATCACAATACAATAAATTAAAAAGGTTCATAGAAAATTAAAACAATAACCGGGAAGCAATATTATCCTGTGTTATCTTGTTCACATTGCGTCCCATCCCCTCTTGAAATATCTTTTCCATAAAGCTGGATACATAGTGCAAATGTGACAGCGCAAGGTGTACTGTTAGTGCAATGGCAGCATAAAAGAGAGACAAGGGATGGGTAAACTTATCTCTAGACAGCAGTAATGCCCCATCTCCTCATGTTCTACATTGTTGACTATTATTTTACACTGCCCCTTCATAGTACCAGATATAAAGTGCAGGTGTGACTAGATAAAATTTGCTAAAAATGGAAGAAGACATTTAGTTTACAAAAAAAAAAAAAATGTACTCAACCCCCTCAGTATCTGTGATGAACACTTTATCTGACATTGACCTGTCCAAAAAAAAAGGATATGTAGTGCAAATGTGCCAGCGCAAGAGGTGCTAAAAGTGCAAGGGTTGATAAAAGAGAAACAGGGAAGAGGTAAAACTCATTCTGGGCAGTAGTATCGCCCCATATTCTCTTGTTCCACGTTATTGCCTATTATCCTAAACTGACTCTTCCATACCAAATATAAAGTGCAGATGTAACAAAATAAAATTTGCTAAAACAGGAAGAAAAAGACATCAAGCTTGAAAAAAACAAACCAAAAAAAGAACATTTGCACAAACCCTCTAAACTGAGCTATCTGCAATTAACATTTTATCTGACAGTGACCGGTCTACTTTTCCAGTTGGTGCAAAATGTGCAGTAAAGTGAGAAAGATAATAGGAAGCGTCAAATCAGGATATTTCCTCAATAGTATCCTCTCATGCTCCCTTGGAACTGGTGTTGTTCCACATCATGTCCTGAAATGCCATTTTCATTATATCTAGAATAAAGTGCTAAAGTGACGGGGCAAAGCCGCTAAAAGAGTGTAACGGTGAACATTGGAAACATTAAACGGCGTTGGTGTGGAGCTATTGATCATGCTTCCTTTACACTCCTGCGTCTAAACCTTTATCTGATAACAGCCTATCAACTTTAAGGATAACTTTTGTGAAAGCAGCAGCCACTCGGGGGCATTCATGTATTAAACAAAAGAGTGAGGTTCTGATGCCATTTTGATTAAAAAGGTTGTGCAACAAAGCCTTACGTTCGGTCAACAGACTGGGGCAAGTTGATATGAGTCAGACGTTCCGTGTGTAGATGAGACAGTCTGCATTTACAACACAAAGATTTCCTTCACCATTTTGGCAGGCAATCGGTATTTTGGCACAGGTTGAAACGCACATAAAGCAACTTGCTTTTATAAAAGAACCTCAGTAAAGCAGTTAAGTATGATTGCGAGCAGGGTTGTTTACAAGAGTCAATGACTGTCCGTGCATGGCTTCTTTTACTAAAGTCACTCTTGTCCCCATTCTATGAGATCTCTTTATTTGCTTGTTTACAGATATTTTAAAGAGGGCATGCGGGAGTGCTGATTCCCATAGTTCTTTTGCCTCATGGATATTGACCGATCGACTTATCAGATAGCCTTAGTAGTGATATGAACTAAAAAAAAGAGTCATCCTGTACTAACTCTTGGTTTAGCAGACCAAATTCCACCTGCAATTGGGCCAGGGCGGCGTTTGTGGTAGGTGAAAAATAATGCAAAATGCCTTGTTTTGTGCAGAATGAAGATTTTTTTAATTTTTTTAAAAAGGCCCCAAACTTCCCGGGGAAAGGCACTGTGCACAAGCGGATTGCCAGAATAAGTTTTGCTTTTATCACTGCAAGAAGAGGCGCCAAGGTCGGGCTTTGCAATCTGCACTGTAAGTATTGAAAAGCTGCAATTAGCGAGGCAGTCTTTGGCTTTAATGAGCTTAGATGCAAACGAAAAGAGACGTTCCTGCAGCCAGACACTGAGGTATTTATAGCAAGTGCCTCTAGAGACCGGCAGTCCACCCAGGAACCAACTTCCTTGCTTCTTGACTTTCCTTCCGAACACCATGATCTGGGTTTTTATGAGGTTCACCGCCATTTTATTTTTGGCACAATAAGCATGGAGGTTGTTTAAGAGCTTGTGAAGCCCAATGCCTGTCAAGTTCACCAGAATTACATCATCAGCGTACTGTAATGAGGTCTCCTGACTATGTCCAAGCCTTGCTGCATGGGATTTAGCTGCGTCAAGGAATGCACTTTGGTTGAATATAAACAAATTGAAAAGCATTGGGGCCAGAACGCACCCTTGTTTCAGGCCCCCTTTTGACTTCTATTTTGGATGACCAGCCACTGTTAGAACCGAGTTTGACTACTGCCCAATTATTTGAGTACAAAAGTTGGATGGAACATAATAGTTTTGCAGTGTTGTTCCAGCCGGCCAGCTTTCTCCATAAAAGGTTACAATTGACATGATCGAAGGCTTTGGAGAAATCCACAAAGCAGGAATATAAAAGATGTTTTCTATTGATGATATGTTTCTCAGCAATCATAGAGTGCTACTAACTTATCAGGGGTACTAGAGTAAGCTGTGAAACCAGTTTGATTGAAAGCACTTG
The DNA here is from genome assembly GCA_963921515.1 of Calotriton arnoldi. Lineage (NCBI taxonomy): Eukaryota > Metazoa > Chordata > Amphibia > Caudata > Salamandridae > Calotriton > Calotriton arnoldi. The sequence continues at coordinate 1,865,334 of CAWUFW010002282.1, read as the reverse complement.
TGTCCTGTAATGACATCTGCAATATTTTCTTCCACGTTGCAATAAGCCAATCAGCGCTCAATCCATCAGGACCGTGAATCCCTCGTGAGTGAGTTGGCCGACGAGAAGGAAAGCCCTTGTCACAAATAATAACGCTCCAGTTTTTTAATTCACTGTCCTGCGGGTCTCTTGTAGGAGTCCTGCAGTATCAACTGTCAATATATCTATACAATTTTAACCTTAATTTCTAGAAGACTACAAAACAGATTTACACCAAATTTAAAAAAACACTTTCTGGGTAAAGATCTACTTTTCTGCCAAATTTGGTGCAATTTTGTTCAGCTGTTTTTCTTTGGATCCTTGACCAATTTTTCCTATGGAAAACGCATGGGGAAAGGAGTGCTTTGGGATCGCCACTTTTTCTCAGGCCCCATTTGACGGACACCCCTGAAACATTCCAAGAAGGAGCTTTTTTTTTTTTAAACATTTGTGAAGATTTTTCAAATTTATTAGCAAAACTAAAAACGTTCTTCCTATAGTAAACGTAACTCGCGTATAACTACACAATGGCGATTGCCACTATACGTAGAAATAGAAACACATACACTTTATACACGCAGATGCACAGTGTAATATGTAATTTGTTACCAAGGGTGGGGAGGGGCCATGACTCATGACAGACGAACAATAGTAATAAATAAAAAATTACAGTTTCCACTGGTGTGTTAGAAACATATGTTGTCATGTGAGCAATGGTAAAAGTAACTTACTTTCAACAAAGATTTTCACTGAATGAAGATTTTATTTTATAGTGTACTGCATTCAGCACCCACACTGAGATACTATGCTTTACGGATCCATGAGTCATGTTTAGTGAGCCCTAAATAACCTAAGCCAGCTCTGCGATCTCTCGCTCATGGCTTCAGCATATGCAGTAGGTTTTGAGCACAGGTCTGGCTTGCAGCAATGCTCAGCCTCAGCTCCACCAAGCCCACTGCATACAATCTTCGACCATGCACTGAGAGCTCCCAGTGCAAGCCGGGCATGCAGCCAGACCCTACATCATCCACACAACCAGAGTGTCCCAGTATACACAGGTTTGGTGGTGCACAGTTGACTCTGGGAGAAGTGTCTTTACCAGCCCACACACTCTGCCCTCTGCAAGAGGCCTTCAGTCGTGTGGTGCAGGCTTTGGGTGCACAACCTGGCCCAGTCCACCTATCACTAGGTCTGTTGTGCACAGTTTCTGGCTGTATGCAGTGGTCTCTGGATAGGGGCTTACCCGATGGCGAGGCCCTGCATCATCCCCGGGTTACTCTTTCCACTCTATACATCTTTCAGTTGCCACACAGAAGCATGTCCCATCCTGCTCGCTGAGCACAACCTTTGGAAGTGCACAGTGGACTCTGGGTGTAGGGCATGCATCACCAACCATTCCACCAGTCTGGCTGTGCATAGCCACTGGTCACATGTTGTGAGCTCAGGACCTGGCACGGGGAACTGTACCAGCTCCAGTACCATCTAGTCGGCTGTGCAAAGCATTCCACAGTGGGCTGTGCCTGGCTTATCGCCAGGCCCATCACACAACTTCCAAACTAATGAACCAGCAGTGCTCAGCCTTCAGCCATGGAGCGACACTTTTTAACTTGGAGATAGGTAGGATTTGACTAGAGGGTGCTGTTTGGTAAATGTACACAATTTGGCCGTCTATTAGCAATTAGGTTCAGTTCTCGAATTTAATGGTGCCAAAGTTATTAGCAAATCACAGCTTAACGTCCTCCCCTTTAACTTTGCCCACACTAACAGATCTGCAAGAAATGTTCTAAAAGTCCATTACATTTTGTGCAAGATAGGTCGAAGTGTCTTTGTTTTAAAGAAATATAAAATGTTTTCATCTGAAACTGCAACTTTACCACATTATTTGCATATTCAACATGTGGGGTGTAATCATACAAACTTGCAGTCAGTGCGCCGAAGAAGGTTACATTTTTTTCAAAACAAAATGCATTTTCACGCCTTCATATGGAGCCACAAAACAACTGCGCTGGCGAGACTGCATATGAGAACATTTTCTTTTCCTTTTTCTCTTCTGAAAGGAAAAATCAAAACAAAAAAAAAGTACGAAGGGCTACAATGTTGGTATACATGTTTTTCTTAACTTTATGAGGTATTTTCATGTTGTGTAGCACGTTCGTTTAAAAATAGAAATCAAATGTTGGCTTTACATGGGCATAGTGTTAGCTGTCTAGGACCTTGAGTTTATAGTTTTACTTATTTAGTCTGAGTTATCAAGATCAGAATTTTGCAGTCCGGCAGACCCACACGCTGGGCAAATCCCAGCATGCGTCTTGCGCTACAGCCTGCTTTCAATGGTTAAATCCGAAGCAACGTATTCGGTTCAGTGCTTTGTCCATCAAAGGCCCTGTATTATTATCTGACCTTTTAGTTCGTTACACACCACGCAGGCCGTAAAGATCGACCACCTCCTTCATGCATCATGATTTAAACAAGTGCATAGGGGCTACAATGACACTGTGCAGTAGCCACTGCTTTTAGGCGAGGTCTACGCAATACAATAAAATACAATCAAGGATAGCAGAGTTTTGGGGGCCGTGGCTCTGAAATGATCTACCCACTGACTTGTGCCGCGTTTGCTTAGATAATACAGTTTTGAAGAGCTACCTTTTGTGCTAGCTAATCTTGTTCTTTTACTATCCCAGCGCTACGATAACTTTGCCAGAACGTGTGCCTTAAGAATCAATAAAGGAATGTTGTTGTGCTTCAGATAGTTTTTCTCTCTGCTTGTAAATGTGGCGCTGGACCACATGCATGGGTGAGGGAGGCTATCCACTGATTATAAATATTAATTAAGATTTCTTATCGGACCCACACAATACAAGAATGGAAACATATGCCCTAAGGCCCAAAGACAGACATAAGTTGTAGTAACTAAGAATAAACTGTTAGAATAGATGTTCTTAACGAGCAGCAATACAGATGTAGCATGACTTAATGTATCTATAACAGATGGTCCACCATCCCTTGGGGCATCATGGCGCTGAATAACAAATGTGAAATGTTTTACCCAACTCAATGGTACGCTTTATTGTTCTCAAAAAGCTGAGTGGACACACCCGCCAGGATTTGAACAGCCGCCGCATTCCTTGAGTGGATGCATTAGTTCATTAAACTACCAATCCAAAGATGGAAGGGTAAAGATCATCTTATAGAACGACTGGCTTTGCGATAAAAAAATTGGCAGGTTTGTCACAGTATTTTTTATCAACATTTCAGTAGAGAAAGGAATGTTGGTGCAGGTGAACATATAGCAGCATTTCATTGTTTGTTAGTTTGGATGCATGTCTGACTGAAAAACCCACATTCGCATTTAGTCATTAACAGCTCAGAGGCATTGTACACAAAGGGATTTAATAAGCCCATATTATTTCCCAAACAAATGATGTAATATCAAAATTGAAGCAAAAAGTGATTCCTGAGAGTGAGGTCCTCACATTTTATCACCCAGTAAAAAATGGCAACAGTGGCGCATGAGAAATAAACAATCCTCTACAGAGAGATATTACATTAGGGTACATACTAAATAGAAGACAAACAGGACTTAATAGTGATGAGCAAATTCTAACAGAAGAGAACATATTAGTCATCATAAAATCATTTATGGTAGAATAACTTCACCGTGTTTTCTCCTCTCACAAAGGGTCATTCACAAATTATTACAAACTACGGATTCCAGCAAGAACAGACTCCATGAAGTTTAGATCAATCAGCAGCAATATATTAGCAGAGAGCTGTGCATAGAATTTCTTTAAGTGTAGTTTGGACGTGATTTAATAGTATTTCAAAATAGGTACCTGGGAAAAAGCACATTATAAATCACAATAACACTACTGTCCAATGAACACTTCAGTTGTTCAAAGAACATGCTCAATTCTCTGAATCCAGACAGTCTAACATGGGAGTTTGTCTGAAACCCTACAACCAGCAAAGGTATACACGGAAAGACACTTTTCTAGCATTGTAGTTTTGTTTCCTTATGTGTTTAATACAAGTGTGCTTTTATTTCAGCTCATGGGAAAATGTGTAAAGTGCTCAGCGTCTGAAGAAAATTAATATCCCCTCTTTCAACAATCCTAATTACAAGAAAAGTTAATTTGGTCTCACTCCCCATCATAATCTGTTCCATCGTATCCCTCTTAATATGGTTTTTCTTCATATGAGCACCGTTTTTGAACAGGTGCAGACTGAAACTACTCATAGCTGCCTGAAACAGACCATACAGAACCCACCGCATACAGTCAATTAAGAGCCACAATGTATTTTGTTAACGGAAAAGAGTATATGGAGAGTACTGCATGGAGAGATGAAGTAGGATGTGGACATGAAGGCAATAAAAATCTGTAGGATGTTTACAGCTCAGTTGGATTACTTATATCAACACAGGCAAAGACAAAAATTAATGTCTTTGCTCTCTTCAGCGAATGGCTAAATGTTCATCTCCTACTGCATTCATTTACTAAAGTGCATTTTTAATAAACTTTGGGCCAAACTAGCTTTAATTTGAGAACACTAGTTTTACTCGTAAGAGAAGCTGATACCATAATTCATTAGTGCCAAAACAGCTTTAGAAAAAGATACTTACCTGTAACTACAGCTCTCCAACGTGGGTATATTTCATAGATTTACATGCTTGAATATTTTCCATCGTAAGGCTAGTACAGCAATCATTAACACAGCAGTGCCCCATACACTCACATAAAATTGAAAACAGCCATAAAATACAAAAAGTCCATTCACATCATTATGTGACCTGAAATGTAGCCAACGAGGTGGAAGGATTCAGAGGTCCATCTCCCCACAGAGGAGAGCTGCTCAGATGTTTGCAGCTAATCAACATACAGAAGCATAGCAGAAAGGTTCATTACTGGAGACGTGGGTGTGTTCTACAAAATATATCAAAGTTGGAGAACTGTAGTTATAGGTAAGTACCTTTTTCTTCTCCAACAGTGGATCTTTCACAGATTCAGGACTGAATAACAATTACCCTAGCAGTAACTGTACAAAACATATGACGAAGTAGTAGTGAAGCTTTCCTAATTTAAACAGATTGCGCAGTATCGCTTGACAAACTTCCATCTCCGTTGTCTTCTGGGTGTCTGCGCAGGAATGCTTCATAAAGCTGTGCCTTGAAGACAAAGTTGCTGCATTGCAGATGTCAGCAATTGGCACACCAGCAAATAGCCAGCCGTGGCTGCCATGCCTCTAGTGGATTAAACTTGTACATTCCTTCGTAGCCCTCTGCCTGACTATATATGGCAGAAAGCCATGTATACTAAAATCTAATGGGCTTAGATAAGGCCGGACATTTATTAGCATTTTTATATGACACAAAAAGTCGATCTGGTTTTCTGAAAGTGTTTATGCTGCCAATATAGAATTTTAAACTGAGTTTCAAATTAAACAAGTGCGAAGCCCAATCAGCAGGAGTGCCTGGCTGCAGGAATAAAGTTAGAATATTCATTTTCTGTTACAAATGGAAAGAGGACAATACTTCATGCACAAAACTGGCATTCGTTGTAAGAGGAACATTAGATGTGTCAAATGTGAGATTTGGAAGCTGGATAGGTATTGTTTTGATCCACCCTATCTTTCCTGCCTAATTAAGTAGCCATTTTCCACAGCATTTGCAGAGAGGGTCTGTGAATGGACTCAAAGGGACTTTTAGTGAGAGCCCCAAGAAAGGTATTTAATTCACAGGCAGATGATTGTTGGGTTATTGGTGGCATTCAAACTTTTTCACCCGCTCCAGTGGAGAAAAGGGATATTTGAGGTTCTGACATACCTCAAGACTGTGGGCAAGTGAACATAGATGGAGGAATATTTCAATTAAGACAGTGTCAGATGCAGTAGATAAGTCAAAATGTAATTTGGACGCAAAGGTAAAGAATCCAAACTGTGATCCGCTACTCAAACGCGAAACCTATTTTCTTGTAAGGAATATGCCTTGGATGATGAGGCTGTTCTTGCTGCTTTGAGGATGGTTCAACAGTCAGGTGGTATGGTGAGGGATCCACACTCTAAGTCTGTAGCAGCCAAGCTGTCAGGTGGCATAATGGTAGGGATCTATGTCAACAGGTAAGGGTTTTACTTTGAATTTAATCGGAACATCCAGTGACAGGTCCCACAGATCTCTGTACCAGTAGTTCTCGCTGATGAGGTCATCCAGGCCCCGAAAAATCATGAAAATGTTACTAGATCTGAAGGTCTACTCGAAGTAACTGTAATGTACTTGACCCATAAACTGGTCTCATTATGTCATCATAGGCAAAAAATTTATTGTGCAGAGCCATCGTTTTCTTCATTATCACATATGGGAGCACCTTCCAATATAAGAGTTCAGCATTCCTGCTGTACAAAAAAACCTATGTGGTTTTATTTGGTAGACGAAACGTTTGCTCCATGCATAATAAGAGTCTAGTCCACATATACAGTACACATGACCCCTGACTTGCCTCTTAGTTCACTAATAGCTTTGCCATCAGGGTAGGGGCAGGAATGTTTCTCAGTTCATTCAGCTATAAAAACTCACTTTTAATAAATATATTACTAAAGCATGAGGTGGTATTGCACTGTCATTTACAGACAGCACATCTTCCGCCAAAAGCGTTCCCACTAGCATGCAGTTTTACTCAGTGTATAAACAATCTGAGGAAATTGGGTTTCAGCAAACATTCATCATTTGCACATCACCAAGTGAGGTGTTCTGATTTTTTTTCCATCACACAGAATTACAAAATAAGGGCTTGTACAGGTCACTTTTTAGCTATTAAATGTGTGTTAGAATACAGCATGACATCCTACAGCCATTCATTTCACACTTTTTGTACATCACCGTTGCCAGACAGTCTAATTTACGAAATCCACAAACTTTGCAGTCAGAGAAAGAAAAGTAATTGTAGATGTAAACTGACTTTTGACTTCTGTCTCTGAACACAGAATAAATGTGACAAGATAAAAACTGAATTTAAAGGCATCTTTAATGTTCCTTCACTTTGTGAGTGAACAGAACACCTGTTGGTTGTCAGCTCGCCAGAAGGGGAGAGTAGGCCCTAAATATAGCTATAATCGATTTGTAGAGGCCTGTCATCATAAGTGTGACTGTTAAAGAGGTTTGAAACTGACGGTGGGGGTATTTCTGTCACTGAATAGGCTCGCTTGTATGCAGCAGCTGTGGGTGTAGTCACTGACGAATCATCACCTGTCTTGGAGTGTTTCTTTGAGCATGCGGATATTGTTGAAGATCATCAATGACTGAGGAGCCATGTTTGAAGGCTGAGGAGATGTTTACCTTTTTCTAAAGGCATACCTCCGACCACTGGAGTCTGCGTCTTAAAGACCGGCTCAGAGAGTTTTGGTGCAGGGTTCAAGAGAGCCTCTGAAGGCTAGGGTCTGACCCGGCTCCAACTTGGACATTTAGCAGGAACTATACTTTTTGATGAATCCACACCAGGTAACAGCTGAGCCGGAACATTTAAAGTCCTTGCCACTCTGTCATGCACAGTCTTGTGACTCAAGGTTTGGCAAATTTCTGCACCTTTTTGCCTCATGGCCAGATTAGTGAAGGCTGAGTAGGCATTCTTTCTGGGGACCATTGTTGCAGATCGTCCTTCAGCCATCCGGGCAAAGTTCCGAGGCTCAGCCAGTCACATAGAAAAGGAGCAAGACAATTGCTTACCTCCTGTAGGAATGAAAGAAAGGCCCAAGAACAACTGAACACCACAATGTAGGAAAACTAAAGGTAGGAAGAGAAAAGCCAAGCTGTGAGGATTCCCTTGCTGCCAGCTTGACTGCAGTAGAAAATCTGAGCAGCTTAGTTTAGCGAGCCACTGTTGTGAGGTGGAGCTCCGAGTCCTGTAAGATCACGGACTAGTGTTTAGGTAACATAATGAGGTGAACATCCTAAATGTGATCTATGGCTGTTTTCAAAGAGTATGGCATACTGCCATGTTAACTTTGACTAGTGAGGATTCCCAGCCTGGAAAAGAAGAATGGTCAGGAATGTGAATCTTTGAAAAATCCAATGCCAGAGAAAAGAAGACTAATATGCTATTTCACCACCCATTATGTAATCGAAAGAAAAGGGGTCAAATGCCTCTGTGAATGAATGATAGAAAAAGTTGCCAGACAACCTTGTGGTCCACAGCCACAAGACTTTCTCCTGAGTTAGTCCATCATTCACAAATAGTGGCTACGACGGCCGAGCTGCTTTTCCATTTGATGTCCAACTAGCCCTTCAATGCGCAAATTGGCAAACGTCTGCATCCATACTGGACCATGACTACAAAATCAGGCATTTTCTAAGGTGATGCCAATCACCACCCCCATATGATAAGTAGAGAAATGTGCTCGAATTTTGACACTGGATGACTACACACATTACTCCCCGAGCTCCTCACTTGGGTCAGAAATGCTTGACAGGGTGTTAAAGGCAGGACAAATACATTTCATTAAAAAACGATGGGAGCTCTGGTAACACTTCTTCAATAGCAGACAATTGTGGGATTTGTTACGTTTTTGGCTTTCATTCTGACAAGTATGTAGGAGCTATTCTAAAACCATGTTAAAGAATGCTGAATACTAAACGTCTGATACTAAATCTTATCGCAACAAAGCAATATGTAAACCCCAACCATGACCATTTATTGCAATTTATCTGGCAGATCTAATATATATTAAGCCACGGCTACAGCCACAGAACCTTCAGTAAGTTCAACAATCTTACCGATAGTTCACTACCTGCTGCAGAAATTATGAGTAGCAGGGGAGAACATGGAGAGGTGACTAACCGGGCTTTTGTGACAGGATGAGTCTCCATATGACCTGGACAATGATTAGGGCAAATTGTTAAGTTACCAGATGTTTTTAACGGCATCAAGTCTACTGCTATGCCACAGGTCACATAACTAAGAAGGGGGAACACAGGGACATTTTATTTATTTTTTCTGTTAAAAACAATCACTTGCAGCTTCTCCTCTAAACAAACAACCAGAACAGTTTTGCAAGAGTGTTAAAACATGAGATCCCATCATCCACCCAAAAAATAAAATAATAAAGAAATCTTGTATAGCTAAACTTTCTTCCGTTTGCTGGCCAGATCAAGCAAAAATGAAAAAAATATATATTTTAACACACTCTTTAAAAGCAAGTGAATAACGTAAATAAGAGGGTGTGTTTGGAGCAGTAAACAGAACAGATCGGAACTAAATTCATCTATTTGACATTGTGACTTTTCTTAAAGGTTTCCTTTTTCCTTAGGAGATTTTGAAACCTTGGATATTCCAGTGTAGAGAAACTAAAACTTCTGTTTTGAATACTCTTATTTTCCTCCCTCCGTTAATGAGTTTGGCAGCTTCTGAGCAAGCTGCTCTCATCCTCTGGCAGCCACACTAATGCTTAGTCTGTAATGGTATCTTACTTTACACCAAAGCTATGGCCATTATCTCCCAATCTCAACCTATTCCCTTATGCTTTTGTTCTCGTCTTATCCAGGCAATGTAAAATATTCACTCCTTTGCTAAATGCTTTAATTGTGTGCCCTCCTCAGTCAAGCTGTCACAGGTCATTCTCCGTGGGCCAGGGGCTCAAGCTACACTGTGGGCATCTATTTCCATGCACCAAAATCTGGCAGTCAGGTGAGCGTTGAGTGCTTTTAAGAAGGCCAGTGCAAAGCTGATATGACTCTAGGTTACAGATTAGTTCCACTACATTGTCTACGGCGGCTAGTCGGCAGGGATGGTTGGCATACACTTCGTGGGATGACGGGAGGAACAGGTCATGCACAGTTATTTGGTAGTAGAGGCCTGGTTGGATATGGATAACTGTGTCGGCCATCGTGGAGTGCTTGGAGCGCTGGACCAGTTGCAGGTTTGGGCTGTCCAGTGGCAGGACCTCCCATTGAGGTGGCAGAGGTATCTCATTCAGTTCCTTCAGGAATTCCCGCAGAACAACATCCAGACGTGAAAAGGCCTGGTAGGAACCCAAGCTGAAAATCTCCATAATCTGAGAAGAGCAAGTGAAAATAGAGACATAGTTAAGGGCCTATAGTAGCCACCACTACACAAACCCATTACAGAGAGACAGTCTCTGTACATGGCATCTGTTTTAAAAAAAAAAAATACAATTGTCCAACAAAATATACATTTGTCTAAACATACCATATACCGGTTATGGTCAAGATCAGTACTCTAGTATTACTGCTACTTGCCGGCATCAAGAAAAGCAGCACAATTAGCACAGAACAACAATATATGCTCAAACAAGAGGCATCCCTCGTTATTATCTAAACTTTTGATTCCAAAGTGCAGATAGAAAAGCTAGCTACCCATTAAAATAGTTTGCAAGCATGGGCTACCAATGGGAAGCATTGTAAGCATATTATTTAGGAGTACAAAACTAACTTGCTCCTCTGTATCGAAGTAGAGGTCTAGTCATGTATGTTTCAATGTGACCAGCTCAATGGAACGCAGGTTTATGCTTGTTTGAACCTCTTCAGGGGACTACTATTGCCATCACTACTTTTAGATGATTCCCTGTTTCAACATTAAACTGATCTCTCTCACTCAGTGGTCCATCACAAGTAGATTGTGACAAAATACATTTTCCGGAAACAATCAAGGCTTGTCTTCAGCTCTTAACTGCTGGGGTGTAGGAAGGCCCTGGACGAATGAACGTGCTTGCTGAACACCACTGTAATACAATTTTAGTTGCAGCCTTTCAAATATGAAAGGTGTGTGGACGTGGAATCTAGGGCATTTAACTATGGATCACAAAAATTACTTACCTGTAATTGTAGTTCTCCCTTGCGAGAATCTTCACTGAAGTCATAAGCACTTAAAAGTACCACCCATCTGTGGGATCCCAAATTGATTTAAAAAATATATATTTGTGGTTTGCGTGCATATAGCTTTTGTTGAAAAAAATACTATTTAGGAGTAAAGTAATTCAGTTGCCTATTTATTTTTATACTAAAGAAATTATCTACTCGAACTTAGAAAAGCTAATTGTGAAAAAAGCGACTTGTATGATCTTTCAGAAACCTATAAAGGAAAAAAGAAAACATCGGTTAGGCACTTAACTAAGTTTCTTCACTATAACCATGGCCCTCTAGAGTGAATATATTTAATAATTTCATACTTTAATCTACTGCCGCATTCTGGCAGGCTCCAGTAACAGTTTTAAAGATTAAAACGCCTTTCCTACTACTTACTATGCATTGTCAATGCCATTAACACCTTCACTTAATACATCACAGAACAGTTGCAGCTCATAAAAATCTCATCACTCACTTTTTCTTCGAGAGGACGGGAGAACTGCATAATGTGAAAGATGCTTAAAAAGGAGGAACCAGGAGCTTGAAAAGATCCAGCACACTTGCTCCTTGTAACAATAATCTAATCATAGACAGGGATGTGCAGTTCCTCTAGGAAAAAGGGGGAAAATGATCGTGTTCCAGATTAAAGGAGTAGACTCCAATAGGAACAAGTGCCCTCACACACCCCGAGAGGAGTCATGCTTCATCATTCGGGCAAGCTCCTCTTCGGGCCGGCGTTGCAATACCCGACAGGTACCCGTTGGGGGCTCTTTGCCGGAGATCTTTTTTTATGCTGTATGATGAGGCGTGGGTGTGTGGGTTATGTTGTGTGTGTAGTGTGGTGACCAAAAAGTGGATTAAAATAGGTATAGTGATGCTCAATATAAGAGTATTTTAATAATAAAGTTCACTACCCTAATTAAAAGATGTGGTGCTCAATTTAGGGTACAATGGTCCTAATGAGCAAGGTGAGTGATTAGTTTTATAATGAGGTCAACATGTTTCCTGCCTATGCCTGTCCAAAATGAATCAAATGGCAATTCTTTAGGACCTAATATCATTAAGCTACACTACTCAGTAACTTGATTCAGTAGTTCGTGTTGTGCTAAAGTAACAAGACAAACATCAGGCAACAAAGTGCACTTGTACCTTGACCTGGAAAACAATCCTCAATAGGGCCGAATCGAACCTAGGAGGATTGGGCAGAACAAAATGAATATTAGTGTCTCAGACGCGAAGCAGCGTCCGCCTTGAGACCTACCCCGGCTCATCAAGTAGTGTAGGTTAATGATATAAGTTGGAACAATTTACTGAGAAGAAAAATGTTCTAGTGGGAGCCTTGGCACAAGCTGCCTACCATATCTGGAATGCTCTCCAACTCAAGTCTTAGGATTAACTGATCTTCCATAGTCCATTCCACATACCACATTACACAAACACTAACTGCAGCACGTTACCACACACCTACCCCCGTACAAAAAGAATCAAAAACAAAGTTGAACAAAAACACAGAAGCAAGGCAAAAGACAAGTGATATTAACTCAACACATGATCATGCAACTTCCTTGGCAAACTCTTTCTGCAAGCAAGAAGCTTACTCATTGAGTTGAGAAAAGGGCTAACTCCGCCTATGGTGTCACAACTTTCTGAAGAGCGCCAGATGAAGTACTCGGACAAACATCACTGATTTACTATTCCTTTTCAGAACAGGTAAATACTCTAATGTAAAGTATGGACTCCCAAACCAGGACCAACCTAGATTTCTAAAACATCATGAAAAACATTACACCCAAAATGCCATGACCAGCCCTCACAACAACTCAGAATCACAGCATTCTGGCTGTACCCTGAAACTCTTGTCAGATTTATAATGCCACCAACAACTTCCACTGCCTTCCTGTACACCTGGGTAAGGTAATCTTTACTAGATCTGACCATCTTAGTGTGCACTTCCCAGAATAAGCAGGTACTGTGACACGAAACCAAATGTCCTATACATCCTCATTCTCTCCTTGTATTCTTTGACTGTACTCCAAATCCTTACAAAATCAAGATTAAACTTATCAAATTTCCTCTTCAGCGAACACAAAACCAACAAATAGCGTTGCTTGTAAGGCTTTCTTTCAAGCAATTCCCCTCCTTAACACCCGAGGGGACTCTACAACAACCTTGTTGAACTCTTCAACCTATCCATGGAACAGACAGATTTTCGTGTACTGCACACCACATTTGGCTAAGCTCTCCTCCATGTTTGTACTGACAAACTGCAGCCAATTATCCGATACGAACACTTCAGGAAACCCTTCTCTGCAAAAAATATCATCTTGGAACTCAGTTATAATATCAGATGTGACTTTCTCCACTAAGCTAACCTGCGGTCATTTTGAGAAGTAATCAACCAGGACATTGTCAAATGCTTCCTCCTTGAGAAATAGGTCTAAATACTGCTAGGGACCTGCCAGCAGCACCACTTGCCGAGCCCTCCATCACACAAGCCTTCACAGATTTATCACTACACATACATAAGTAGCACTCATGCATTCACCTGTCCAGAGCCAAAGGCAGAGGAAAGACACTCACCACTGTAAGATGGCTGTAACAATTTGAGTAGAAATATATTCAAAGTAGGAGCCTTTTAGCAAGCAGCCTGTGACACCTAGAATACTCTCCAACTGCAACCAACTCAAATACTAACATTCACTCAACTTCCATAGTCCATTCAACATTAAACACCAAATGCCACAAACGCTAACTGTATCATGCAACCTCAGAAAGATATGCCTTTTTGTTAGTGAGAAATAGACTGTGCAAAATGGCTACAGTCTCTAAATGCAAAGTGACAACCTTTGGAGATGTTCCTTTCAACAACCAGTCATCCAGGTATGTGTAAACATGACCTCCTGAGTTTTTTCCACGCCAGAAGCGAAGAGCCACGAAGTAACTGACGAAGTCGTGTGCACCATCCATCCGGTATTTGTAAAGCGCGAACTACTCACCCTTACGGGTCTCAAGGCGCTGGGGCCGTTGTGGAAATTAAGTGAGCTATTGCCCAGAGTCACATGGTGTTGAGCTGATCTGCCGCCAGAGCCAGGGATCGAACCGTGACCCCTGTGCTCTGAAGTCAGCTGCCCTGGCCGCTGCACCACACCTCTCCAATACCGGATGGATGGATGGAGACTTCTAGCTGCAGATTCCTTACCTTTGAATCAGATACCCGAGCCATACCATTCCGGCGGTGGGTTGTGGACTCACATCCTAAACTAAAAAGTCTTGCAGGCCTGAATGGGCAAAATGTCCGTCCCTGCGCACTTGACCATCAAGGCAGTAATGTTTTGCTAACGTGTGCAAAGAAGCCCACTTTGCTGCCTGACAGATGTCTTAAACTGGGACACCCTGAGCCAAGGCCGTAGTCGCAGCCTTTCCCCTTGTGGAATGGGCTCTTATTCCCTCAGGGGGCTGCTTCTTTGCCAAGGCATAACAGATCTTGATGCAGAGAATGACCCAGCGAGAGATGGTCCTTTTCTGCACTGCCCTTCCCTTCTTTGCTCCCACGTACCCAACAAAGAGTTGGTCATCCACCCGGAACTCTTGTGTGGTCAAAGTAGAATGACAACTCTCTTTTTGAGTCCAGTCGGTGGAGACGCACCTCTTCCTTAGAGGGATGTGGGGGAGCAAAGAAGGTGGGCAAAGTGATGGATGGACCCAGATGGAATGGGGTCACAACCTTTGGCAAAAGGATGCCCTGGTGCAAAGCACCACCTTGTCTGGAAAGGAGATAAGATAAGGAGGCAAACAAGATAACGCCTGCAACTCACTCACCCTCCGGGCAGATGTAATTGCCACTAAGAAGGCATTTTGATGGTCAGCAGCCGGAAGGGACAATTGTGCAAAGGCTCAACGGGAGCACACATCAGATAGGAAAGGACCAAATTAAGGTCCCACTGTGGCATAACTAAGGGCGTGGGTGGAAATAAGTGAGCCAGCCCTTTTAGAAATCTATTTACAATAGGAGACTTGAAGAGAGCTGGTCTGGCAGCCGCAAAAAGCAGACAGAGCAGAAAGGTAACCCCTGAGAGTTCCCAAGGCAGAGCCCTGGTGAGCAAGGGTTAGAATGAATAAAAGGACAGTAGAAAAAGAAGCAGAAAGAGGGTCAATAGACCTTTCTGTACAGTATAATACAAATTTCTGCCACCAGCAAGCGTATACCGTCATAGTGGAGGGCCACATGGATGCCAGAATAACACTACAGACTTCGGGAGGAAGTTCAAAAGCTATCAACTGCCGCCACTCAATCTCCACGCATGGAAGCGCAGAGTTGACCGGTTCAGGTGGAGAACCCTCCCCTGCTGCTGCGACAGAAGATCCTCCCGAAGAGGCAGCCTGATCGGAGGATTGATTCTCACTCTCAGAAGCTCTGGATACCAGACTCTACTCGCCCAGTCCAGAGCTACAAGAATGACTTGGGCCCGGTCGCTTCTGATCTTCTTCAGAACTCTGGACAGGAGTGGTATGGGCGGAAAGGCTTACAACAGGCCTGAGCTCTACTCACAACGAAAAGCGTCGCCGAGCATTAGCCGCCTTGGAAACTCCAACGCGCAGCACTGCTGACACTGCGCATTCTCCTTCGGAGGCGAACAAACCTAACCAAGGTTCCCCCATTGCTGAAAGAGACCTTGCGCCACCTCTAACTGGATACGCCACTCGTGATCCGCTAGGCATCGACGGGTGAGTTTGTCCGCCTTAGCATTCAGAGAACCTGCCAGGTGTTGAACCACCAGGGTCATGCTCTGCTGTTCCAGCCATGTCCAGAGACGCAGGGCCTCTCGACAAAGGGTCCACGACCCCACCTTGCCCTGCTTGTTGCAGTACCACATGGCGGTGGTGTTATCTGTGAACACCTGCACTAACTTCCCCTTGACAGAGGGAAGGAATGCCTTCAATGCCAACCGAATTGCTCGGAACTCCAATAAATTTATGTGGAGCCCCGTCTCCGCCGGAGACCAGTGTCCTCTGATCTCCACATCACCTCTCCCAGTTGGCCGCCCCATCCCAGAAGTGACGCATCGGTCACGACTGTGAGATCTGGTTGGGGAAGGGAGAGGGGTCTGCCATTGACCCAATCGCGGTTCGTTAACCACCACTGCAGATCTTTTGCAGTTCCTTCCGAGACCTGAACCACGTCGGTGAGATTTCCCTGATGCTGTGCCCATTGGAACTTCAAGTCCCACTGCAGAGCCCGCATACGCCATCTGGCGTGTCTTACCAACAGGATGCAGGATACCCAACAGCCTCAGTCAGTCTCACCGAAATCCAGGATAGAGGCTGAAATATCGGAATCATAGCCTGAATATCCTGGACTCGCTGCTCGGAAGGATACGCCCGAAACTGCACTGTGTCCAGAACAGCTCCGACGAAAGGAACGTCTGAGAAGGAGTTAGGTGTGACTTTGCAGTTTATAGAGAACTCCAGTGAATGCAGAAGGTTCACCATAGTCTGAAGGTGGGAGACGACAGCCAGGGGTGAGGACGATTTCAACAGCCATGGGTCGAGGTAGGGGAAGACTGACACCCTTAACCTGCACAGATGAGCTGCGACCACCGCCATCACCTTGGTGAACACCTGAGGGGCAATGGTAAGGCCATAGGGGAGCACGGTAAACTGAAAGTGCTCACGGCCTACCCTGAAGTTAGGTAACGCCTGTGGCCCAGCAGGATGGGAATATGAAAATACGCGTCCTGCAGGCCCAACGCTACCATCCAGTCTTCTTGGTCTAGGGCAGACAAGACCTGAGCCAGAGTGAGCATTTTGAATTTCTCCTTTTTGAGGAAGAGATTGACGGTCCGAAGATTTAAAGAACAAGTTACTTACCTTTGGTAACGATATATCTGTAAGAGACATATATTAGTTATGGATTCCTTACCTTAGAATTACCACCAGGCGTCAGACTGGATCCGGAGAATTTTTTCTCAGCAGTACCCCTGCGCGTCGGTCGACTCCGCGTTCGATGGCGTCGTGGTTGCAGTCGTGACGTCGCGTTAACTACTTGCCGCCCCTGCGCGCTGACGTCAGTTCTTTACACGACATTCCACGCCAGAAGCGCAGAGCCATGCAAGACACTAACCACTGGTGCACAAAAACTAGGGCCCTGAAAGTAAGTCCCTAACTCTAGAAGTCAGTTCGCAGAACAGGGAGGATGGGTGGGGCGGTAAGAAATCACATAACTAATATATATCTCTTACAGATATATCTTTACCAAAGGTAAGTAACTTGTTCATCTGAAAGAGACTATTAGTTATGGATTCCTTACCTTAGAATAGATACCCCAACAATACCAACCCCGGAGGAGGGTCTGCAAACCAAGTTCACACCAGAAAGTCCTGGAGAACAGAACGGCCAAAGAAGCCGTCTCTCCGGACTTGGCTGTCCAGCCAATAATGATTGGTGAACGTGTGCAGAGATGCCCACGTGGCAGCCTGACAGATGTCAAGTAGTGGGACTCCATGCCCCAAGGCAGTAGTAACTGCCGTTGCCCTGGTGGAGTGGGCACGCAGTCCCACTGGGGCTTCCTTCTTTGCCAAGGAGTAGCACATTTTAATGCATAGGACAACCCATCGAGAGATGGTGCGTTTTGCACAGTCCAACCTTTCTTGGCCCCCACATATCCAACAAAGAGTTGATCGTCCATCAGGAATTCTTTTGTGCGGTCGAGAAAGAAAGACAGCGCACGTTTTAGGTCCAGACGGTGGAGTCTCTCCTCCTCCTTGGAAGGGTGCGGAGGTGGGAAGAAGGTTGGCAAAGTGATGGGCTGTCCTATATGGAAAGAAGTAACCACTTTGGGAAGAAAAGAGGGCCTTGTGCGAAAGACTACTTTGTCCGGATGAACAGCAAGAAAAGGAGGTTTTGAAGACAAAGCCCGAAACTCACTCGAGCAGAGGTGATGGCAACAAGGAAAGCGGTCTTCAGAGTGAGGAGCCTGAGAGGACAGTTGTGAAGAGGCTCGAAGGGAGCGCACATAAGATAAGTTAAGACAAGGTTCAAGTCCCACTGGGTCATTACGAAAGGAGATAGAGAAAAGAGATGAGTAATGCCCTTAAAAAATCTATTTACAATAGGGGATTCGAAAAGAGAAGGCTGATCAGGAAGGCCAGGAAAGGCAGACATGGCTGAAAGGTAGCCTTTAAGAGTGCCCAGGACAAAGCCCTGCTGGGCTAAAGAGAGAATGAACAAGAGTACCTCCGAAAGGAGGGCAGAAAGGGGATCCACAGCCTTTGCTGTGCACCATGCCACAAACTTGTTCCATCTACAGGCGTATACAGACTTGGTTGAGGGACGCCTGGCTGCCAAGATGACATTACAGATTTCGGGTGGAAGGTCAAAAGTTGTCAACTGCCACCGCTCAATCTCCACGCCAGAAGGTGGAGGCTGGACAGGTTCGGGTGGAGGACCGTTCCCTGCTGCTGTGACAGAAGATCCTCCCAAAGAGGCAGTCTGATCAGGTACCGGTCGCGCTTGATCTTCTTCAACACTCTGGGTACAAGTGGTACAGGCGGAAAGGCGTATAGGAGGCCGCAGTTCCACTCGTGACGAAAAGCGTCGCCGAGCGAGTGCCGCCTTGGAAATTCCAACGTGCAGAATTGCTGACATTGGGCGTTCTCTTCGGTGGCGAACAGATCTAACCAAGGCTCTCCCCATCGCTGAAAGAGACCTTGCACCACCTCTGAGTGAAGACACCATTCGTGATCCACCAGGCACCGGCGGCGGAGTTCGTCCACCCTGGCGTTTAGAGAACTTGCTAGGTGTTGAACCACCAGGGACATGCCCTGATGTTCCAGCCATGTCCAGAGACGAAGAGCCTCTTGACATAGGGTCCACAACCCCACTGCGCCCTGCTTGTGGCAGTACCACATGGCGGTGGTGTTGTCCTTGAACACCTGTACCACCTTCCCCTTGAGAGAGGGAAGGAATGCCTTCAGTGCCAGACGAATCGCCTGGAGATTCAGTAGGTTGATATGGAGCCCGGACTCTGCCGGAGGCCAGACGCCTCTGATCTCCGCCTCTCCCAGATGGCCGCCCCATCCCAGGAGTGACGCATCTGTCACCACTGTGAGGTCTGGTTGGGGAAGAGAGAAGGCTCTGCCTCTGACCCAATCTTGGTACGTTAGCCACCACTGCCGTTGTTGCGCAGTTCCACCAAGATCTGGACGTAGTCGGAAAGATTTCCCTGGTGATGCGCCCACTGGAACTTCAGGTCCCACTGCAGAGCCCGCATGTGCCATCTGGCATGATCGAAGCCTCAGGGTCATTCTCACTGGAATCCGGGATAGAGGCTGAAATATCGGTTTCATAGCCCGAATATCCTGGACTCGCTGCTCGGGAGGATGAGCCCGAAACTGCGCTGTATCCAGAACTTCTCCCATGAACAGGAGCTTCTGAGAGGGAGTCAGGTGTGACTTCAACACGTTGATAGTGAACCCCAGCGAGTGCAGGAGGTCCGCCGTACTCTGGAGGTGGGGGACGATACCGCCTTCAACAGCCAGTCATCGAGATAGGGGAAGACTGGAAACCCTGATCTGTGCAGATGAGCTGCGTCCACCGCCATCACCTTCGTGAACACCCGAGGGGCACTGGTAAGGCCAAAGGGGAGCACGGTGAACTAAAAATGCTCGTGGCCTACCATGAACTGTAGGTAACGCCTGTGGGCTGGCAAGACGGGAATATGGAAGTATGCGTCCTGCAAGTCCAACGCTACCAGCCAGCCAACGTGAGCTTCTTGAACTTCTCCTTCCAGAAGAAGTGGTTGAGGGTCCTGAGGTCTAAGATAGGACGCAGGCCTTTTTCCTTCTTGGGTACCAGAAAGTAGTGGGAATAACAACCACGACCTACTTCTGTCACAGGGACCCTTTCGATAGCTCCCTTGGCCAAGAGAGCTGCAACTTCCTGATGGAGAAGGGCCAAATGATCCTCTGACATGCGATGGAAGGATGGTGGCATGGAGGGAGGGGTAGTCTTGAAGGGGAGGGAGTAGCCCCTTCGGACTATCTGCAAAACCCACCTGTCCGATGTGATGGTTTGCAGTGGGGGAGGGGATGGCGAATCCTCCACCCACTGGCCTCTGGTGGCCCTGAAAAGTCAGACTAGGGGGGCTTGGAGGCTGCTGCAGGGGGGTTATGGGTAGACTGGCCCGCCCGCTGGCCCCCAGACCCGTGTCGCTGGGTCCCACGTCTGCAGCCACGCAGAGGCAGGGCAGCCTGCGCAGGCCAGTGGCTGGACTGGGTCAAACGTGGTGGGTCACCCCTTCAGTAGCCACGAAACGGGTGAAAAGCAGACTGCGTGGGGCGAGAGGATGCCGCGAGGCCCAAGGATATGGCCGTAGCCCTAGAATCCTTGAGGCGCTCGAGCGCAGAGTCTGCCTTGTCAGCAAAAAGGTGACGGCCATCAAAGGGCATGTCCAGTAAGGTGGATTGGACATCCCCAGAGAAACCATACGTCCTCAACCAGGCATAGCACCTCAAGGCTACTGACCTGGAAACCGTTCTACCCAGAGAGTCGGCAGTATCCAGCCCACATCTGATGGAGAACTTAGCTGCGTCCCTACCCTCTGCCACTGCGCGGGTGAGAACGGCCCGGGCCTCCTCCGGGCACTGTGGAAGCACTTGCGCAACCGTATCCCACACCATATGGGTATAACGGCCCAAGAGGCATACAGTGTTTACCGACCGCAGCGCTAAGCTGGCGGAAGAAAACATCTTCTTCCCAAGTTGGTTCAGCTTCTTGGATTCCCTATCTGGGGGAGCAGTAGAGAATGCGCCCTTAGAGGACGACGCTTGGACCACCAAGCTCTCGGGGTCGGGTGTTGGGAGAGGAAAAGTGGGTCGCCCGGGGTTGGGCGGTGGCGTCGGGCAATCATCCTGCCCACAGGAGCCCCTGTGCTGGGCTTGGACCAAGTGCCCAGTAGAACGTCGATGAGGGCTTCATTAAAAGGCAGAAGGGGCTCCGAAGAGGCCGCTGCCGGTTGAAGCACCTCCGTCAGGTTAGTCCTGACTGCCACCTTAGGAAGCTCAAGGCCCAAGGCCTCAGCTGCCCTACGCAACACCACTGCGTATGAAGATCCTTCCTCCATAGCCACAGTAGAGGGGAGGGCATGCCAAGGTCCGGGGAGGTATCCAAACCACTGGCATCACCCAGTTCCTCTCGCCAGTTCGGCTCTTCAAGCTGGTCAGCCAAAGGGTCCACAGACCCCTCCCAGTCCTCCTCACCCTCCTCTGGTTGCCACTCAGGCCTGAAAGGAACACCAGGAATGAACAGAGGCACAAAAATACCTTCCGGCGCTGGTACAGACATCGATCGATGTCGGACCGGCGCCGTATCCAAGTCGGGGGTGAGGCTGGGGTCGGACCTGGATCCTTGGGGGCCCTCTGGTGCTGGAGCCGAAGTCGCCGGCATCGAAGGCGCGACAACGGAGTCTGGTTGCCCACAGATGCCGTGAAGCGCTTCGTAAAAAGCTTGAAGCTGGGCAGGGGACGCTCCAGCTCTGGGAAAGGGAGGAAACGTGGAGCCGTCCCAGAAGCAGGCTCCGAGGGCGGAGCCGGAGAGTGACGACGCTCCGGGTCCTGCGTCGTGTCGGCTGACGGACGGGGCGAAGACTTGGAAGATGAATGGTGATGGAGGCTCCGCGACCGGTCCCGAGACCTTCCTCTCGACCGGGACCTCAAGCGACACGGAGCCGACTGCCAGGCCTCCAAAAGCTTTCGGGACTGCTCCCTCAAAGACTTCGGGTTCATGGCCAGACAGTCGGAGCACGACTTCGGGTCGTGGTCGCGCTCCAGGCACCAGAGGCACACAAGGTGCAGATCCGTGACGGACATCAGCTTGTGACTGGAGTCACAAGGCTTGAATCGGGTCCGACGATGGGACATCCCTCGTACACCAGGAGTCGAAGACTTGAAAACAGCATCGACAAAAAGTTGAAAAAGGTTAGTCAAAAAGTGACTAAGGGGCAAGCTCTCTCCGGATCTGCGCTAGGCTGGCGCGGAAAAAGAAAGAACTGAAGTCAGCGCGCAGGGCTGCGTCAAAATAGACACTGCGACGTCATCCCGGCAAACACAACGCCGAACGTGGAGTCGACCGACGCCACCTACCGACGCGCAGGGGTACTGCTAAAGAAAAATCTCCAGATCCAGTCTGACGCCTGGGGGTAATTCTAAAGGTAAGGAATCTATAACTACGGTCTCTTTCAGATATGCCCTTCTAGCGAACCTGGCTGTAATGTTATTTAAATTTATTGAGCGCAACGGTTACCCGAAGGTGTCCTGGCGCTTAGCTCAAAGAAATCAGTGATTCCAGGACAAGCACTGAAGGCAGAGTTTGATCTAGTTGTTGAAGAGCCAAGTTTTCAGTGCCTTCCTAAAAGACAGCAGGTCTGGAGAGGATTGTATATGGAAAGGAAGTTCATTCCATGCCCTGGTCGTGCAGGTAAAGGTTCTACCGCCCCAGTTGGCTCTTTTAAATTTAGGCACATTCACCATCTTCGTTCCTAGGGAGCGGAGAGTTCTGTTGGGAGTCCATCTAAAACGCTGACTGAAATGGACTGGTCCACAGTCATGCAGAGCCTTGAAGGACGTACAAAGGGATTTAAATCTAACATGTTGCCTGTTTGGCAGCCAGTGGAGCTTTCTAATTTCATTTTGTACATACCTAAATTTAGGTATGCCTGTTAGCAACCTATCTGCTGCATTTTGCAATAATTGCATTTTGTTCATATGTTGCTGCTGCTTGTTCAAATATAGACTGTTGAAGTATTCAAGTTTTGACAGGATGAGGGAGGTTATTACTATTATTTGACTTTCCTAGGATAGTAGGTGTAAAGTTTTTTTAATCATCCTAAGAGTCTGGAAAGTAGAAGAAGTGGCTGCATTCAACTGATCCCCAAAGGTAAGCCTGCTGTCAATTACTACTCCTAAGTTTTTTGCTTTCCTAACTGAAGTTGGTAGAGTACCTAACTCGTCAGGCCGCCATCTTGGTGACCAAAAGTTGGTGTTATTTCCAAAAATGATCACTTTGGTTTTACTCAAGTTCAACTTTAAACAGTTAACACTCATCCAAGTATGCATGCATTTGTGGAATTTGCCTCCTCTCTCCATTTCCTGGTTCGGAAGCAGAGACACGACTATTTGCGTGTCATCCGGAAAATATGTTAAGTTTAAAGCCGAAGGTTCTAATCAATTGTGCCAAAGATGATACATACACATTGAATAGTGTAGGGATTAGCGAGGACCCCTGTGGGACCCTGCAAGGAAGTGAGAAAGGTTTGGAAATAAAAGGGTCTAAGGCCACTGTTTGCTTTCTTTCCGTCAGGAAAGAGCACAGTAGTTTCCATGCTGTGCCCTGAATGCCGCACGCATAGTCGGTCCATTAGAAGTTGATGGTGGACCATGTCGAAGGCCACTGAGAGATCTAGCAATATCTGCTGCGTTGCCCCCGACATCCATAGCCTCCATAATTTCTTCAACAGACTTGATAAGAGCGGATTCTGTGCTATGGCCTCCTCTGAAGCCGTATTGCGTAGAATCCAATATATGGTTGTCCTCTATAAATCTAGTTAGCTGTGAGTTCATAGCCCTTTCTATCAATTTTGCCGGGAGAGGAAGCAGAGAGATAGGTCGAAAGTTGTTGGGATCCCTTGGGTCGAGATTTCGTTTTTTCCGAAGGGGGAAAATCGAAGCCTCCTTCCATGCTTTAGGAAAGAGCTCAGAATCGAACATGGCGTTGAACAGTGAGGTAAGTATTTCAGCAATTGGTTCAGGAGCCCCCAATCACTGTAATCACTGTTACCGGGAAATGCCGTTCTAGTGAACCTGGCTGTTCAGACAGTAGCGCTTCGTGACATATGAAGCCCATATAGCTGCCTGGCAGATGTTCAATACAGGATCTTTGCAAGCCAATACAGTGGTAGCAACCTTGGATCTGGTGGAATGAATCTGCAGCACTTCAGATCGTATTGCAGGCCCTGATCCAGTGGGAGATGGGCCTTTTCTGCACAGCCTTGCCTTTTCTCGCTCTGGCAAATCCACCTTGTGTTCTCTGGTATGATTGATGTATCAGCTCAGTGTTCTTTTGGGGTCTCAGGGATGGAGTCTCTCCTTCTCCCTAAAGGGGTGAGGTGGAGCAAAGAACGATGGTAGGGTGATATTCTGAGCGACGTGGAATGGCGTCACACCTTTCAGCAAGAAGGATGCTCGCATCTGCAGAACCAGTTTGTGTAGGAAGAAGGTGGTGTACTGCGGATTGACAAAGAAAGCTTGAAGCTCACTTACATGCCGCCCATGTTATGGTGGCAAGGAACACAGTTCTGAGGGTGAGCAGCCACAAAGGACAGCTGTGAAGCTTCTCAAAGATAGTACACATCAAATGTGAGGATCAAGGTAAGGTTCTACTGAGGCATGACAAAGAGAGGGAGGAAACATATGCTGTGATAATTTCAAAAAGCACCTCACAACAGGTGATTTAGATAATGAGGGCTGATCCAGCAACCACAAAAAGGCCAAAAGATACCATTTTAACTGTGCCCACAGCCTTGCTGGAGGCAAGACAATAACAAAATGTCAGATAACTTGCCTGCACTGGGTCAATCTGCTGTGTGCAGTACCAGTCACAAACTTGCCCAAATGTCAGGCGTATACTGTCTTTGTCAAGCGAAGTCTCACTGACAAAATGACATCAACTACCTCCGCAGTAAGGTCAAAGGTGTTCAACTGTCACTGCTCAATTTCCAAGCATGAAGGTGGACATTGTGAAGGCCTGTTTGTAGGTACCTGCCCACTGCTGTAACAGCATATCCACCCAGAGGGTCAGCCTGATCAGAGGACAGATGCCCATGCCCTGGAGCTCTGGATACCACACTGTCCACACCCAATCCGGAGTCACTAGGATAACTTGGGTTCTGTCAGCCCTGATCTTCTTCAGAACTCAGAAGAAGTATAAGTGGGAAGACTTACAGGAGTCCTGAGTTCCACTCTACGCGAAACGTGTCTGAGTGAGAGATGCCTTGTAAGCTTCAACGTGCAAAAGTGCTGACATTGCAAATTCTTGGCAGTGGCGAAAACACCAAGCCAGAGTTCTCCCCATATGCCGGAAAGACCTGAACTACCTCTGGATGTAACTGCAATTCGTGAACCAGATGGCTTTATTCGTCTCCTCGGCATTCAAGGAACTCATCAGGTGGTGCATCACCTGGAAACTCCTTGGCGGTTTAGTTACATCCAGAGACGCACAGCCTACTGGCACAGGGTGAATGACCCCATCCCACCATGCTTATCAAGTACCATGTGGTGGTGGTGCTGCTGTCTAATCACCTGCACCAGCCTGCCTTTGATGGATGTCAGGAAGGCTTCCAATGCCAAGCGGGTGCCTCTGAACTCCAGGAGGTGGTATAGAGCCGGGCCTCTGCCACAGACCAGACGCCTAGGATCTCCAGTTCTCCCAAATGACTGCCCCAAACCAGAAGCGTTACATCGCTCACCACTGGTCTCTGGGTTAAGGAGAGGGGTTTGCCGCTGTCCCGCAGCCACCACCGCAGATCTGTTGCAGTTTTCTCTGGAAAAAATCAGAATATTTCAACTGATGCTGTGCGGACTATGACTTCAGACTCCACTGCAGGGCACGCACATCCCATCTGGCATGCTCGACCAGCAGGATGCCGGAGGTCATCAGGTCCAGCAGCTTCAGGGTCATCCTCACTGAGATCCAGGACAGAGGTTCATAGCCCAAATATCTTAGACTCTCCGCTTCAGGGAATAGGCACAAAACTGCACTGTGTCCAGAAAGGCTCCAATGAATGGTAATGTCTGCAAAGGAGTCAGGTGTAACTTTGGCACGTTGATAATGAACCCCAACTATGTTAAGAGGTCTGCTGTAGTATCGAGGTGGGTGGCAACTGCCAGGGGCGAGCCCGCCTTTAACAGTCCGTCATCAAGTCAGGGGAAGACTGGGACCACTGGACTCAGAAGATGTGCTGTAACCTCCGCCATCACTTTCGTAAACACCCGAGAGCCGTTGGTGAGGCCAAAGGGGAGCACAAGGAACAGAAAATACTCCTGGTCGATTGTGAACCACAGATAGTGCCTGCAGGACGGGGATGTGGAAATAAGCGTCCTGCAGGTCCAACTCCATAATCCAGTCTCCAGGGTCGAGGACAGACAAGAATTGGGTCATGGTGAGTATCCTGAATTTGCCCTTTCTTAGGAAGGCATTGCGAGGGCAGAGATCTAAGATAGGACAGAGGCCTCAGTTCTTTTTCAGCACCAGCAGTAGTGGGAATAACAAACATTAGCAATTTCTGGCATCTGCACCATCTCTGTGACATTTCCTGTTGCAACAGGGAAAGGTGGTCCTCCATCAGCCCCATCTGGGGATGGTGAAGTAGCAGCAAGTTTTCGAGGAGTGGAAAAGAGTAACCCGGCAACACAATTTGGAGGACCCAAATCGCCTGCCTCCCTGGCAGAAAATGTCAGGAGCTGCCGCCGGCAGGGAGGCTGTAAGCCGGTATGGGCAGCTAAAGAGGTTTGGGGCTGCTGCAGCTGAAGGAACAGAAGACTATGCGGCACAGTGCCTTGCTGTACAGGTGTTTCGGTGGGTGCCACAGCCGCAAAAAGATGGTGGTACGGCGGCACTGACTGGCGATACTGAAAGCCCCGACCATGGCCACAGAGGGGGCGAAAAGGGAGGTGTGGGGGAGCAGAAAAACCCAGAGAGCGAGCCATGGCCTTGTTGTTCCTCCAGAACTCCAGAGCTGAATATACTTTAGCCCCAAAAAGACAGGACTGTCGAATGGCATGTCCGCAAGACTCGCCTGAAGGTCTCATGAAAATCCAGTGGACTTCATTTAGGTATGCCTGCGAAGGGCCATATGGGTGTCTATAGCCCCACCAAGTGAATCAATTGTGTCAAGCCGACAGCAGATAGTGAATTTGGCCACATCATAACCGTCCTCCACGGCTTGAGATAGGGTAGCACAGGCCTCTTTCAGAACCATGGAAGCCTCTGAGCCATGGTATCCCGCAAGGTGGGAGAACAGAGGCCTATAAGGCAGCTGGCATTTACAGAATGGAGAGCCAAACTTTCAGAGAAGACTAGTTTCCCAATGGTCTCTATTCTCTTGGTTTGCCTGTCAGGGTGAGTAGTCAGGAAGGAATTTGGTTGATCTTTGCTGGCAGAAGTCTGTATCACAAGGCACTCAGGAGTGGGGTGCTAGATAAGGAAGTCTGGATCCCCGAGAGCAGGGAAATGTCACCTGGCAACCTGTTGGTTAACACGATGGCCTAAACAGGGCTAGGCACAGGTCCCCAAAAGCATGTCCATTACTGCCTAATTAACAGGCAAAACAGGCTGAGCGCTTGTTTGGCCAGGTTGAAGCACCTCAGTCAAAACAATGGACTTTACTTCTTGGGTAGGAAGCTAAACGCCCAGCGCAGAACCACAGCGAAGGAAGCACTTTTCTCCGTAGCAGGGCCCGAGACGACACCAGTCTTGTGTCGGGGAGGTATCCAGACCACTGGCGTTCTGGAGATCCTCAGACCAAGTATCCTGCTGATAGGGCTGAGCAAACTCACTCCCCAGCATCATAGCCGCCATTATCTGAGTGCATACCACTTAATCTGTGTAGGACATGTGTTCTTCTGGGGGACCAGGACATTGTGTCAGACTCAGAAGGGCGACTTACCGGCTGCGGCACAGCTTAAGCAACTCACAGCCTCAGTCGAGGTCCATGTGGCGCAGTTTCGGCGATGGAGAGCATTTTGGGTTGGCCAACATCGTCCAGAGTCGATGGGGTCGGAGAGGGGACCGGTGTTCAGGTCGACCTGGAATGAATCCAGAGGACCCAGCTAGCGCCAATGGAGAACCCGCCAGCAGAGGCCCAGTAGGGTGCAGGCAACATGCCAAAACGTTGCTGCATGGCTTCAGTAAAGTCCTCAATTTGCTGTGGTGTCGCCGACGGCCCTGAGAAATCAGGCTGCCATGAGACAAGGGTTGGAATAGGCTCCGAGGTGGAACGACTTCATGAGCAGGACCTGGAGGCACAATGACGCCCTGCATCTGTTCAAGAGACCTGGCATCACAGAATGGAGCCAAGTCCTATTTCTCGATTTTGTGTTATTTTTTTCGTGGACTTTCTAAAAGGATTTAGATCTCTATGACAATTTGTTGCAGGACTGACCTTGAGTTCGGGACCTATCTCTGGACCACGAACAAATTACTTACCTTCTGTAATGCCTTATCTGGCAGAGGCCATATCTAGCCGCAGATTCCTTCGCTTTGAATTTTCCAGGTGCCAGACTGGATCCGTAAGATTTTTCAACCAGTACCCCTGCGTGGCAGTAGGTGCCGTCGATCGGCTCCTCGTCCGCGCCGGAATGACGTCATGGTACCTATATATGAGCCACCTAGGCACGCTGACGTCAACTACTTTTTCACAACTTTCCATGCCAGAAGCGCAGAGCCATGTAGAGCACGGACACTGGTGTGTCCAAACTAGGGTTCTGAAAGAGATCAGCCCTGACCCTAGAAATCTCTCACAGAGCGGGAAGGATGGGTGGGTCAGAAATGAATCTGAGGCTAGATATAGTCTCTACCAGATAAGGCGTTACCGAAGGTAAGTAACTTATTCATCTAAAAGAGACTTCTAGCTGCAGATTCCTTACCTTTGAATAGATACCTAAGCAATACAATCCCCGGAGGAAGGTCTGCGGACAAATTTAAACTAGGAAGTCCTGCAGGCCGAACGGGTGAAGTGCCCATCCCTGCGGACCCGACTGTCCAGGCAACAATGTTTAGTAAACATGTGCAGGGATGCCCACATTGCTGCCTGACAGATATTCAGGACCAGGACTCCACATGCTAACACAGCGGTCACAGCTTTAGCTCTGGCGGAATAGGCTTGTAAGCCTTCAGGAGGCTGCTTCTTTTTCAATGCATAGCAGATCTTGAGGCAGAGTACAACCCATCGAGATGGTGCGCTTCTGCACCGCCCGACCTTTCTTAGCGCCTACATACCCCACGAAGAGTTGGTTGTCCATCTGGATTTCTTGTGTGCGGTCAAGGTAGAATGGCAACACTCTTTAGGTCCAGACAGCGGAGTCACTCATCTTCTCTTGAAGAATGTGGAGAAGCATAGAAATTGGGCAAAATGACATATTGGCCCACATATAATGGTGTGACAACTTTTGGCAAGAAAGAGGCCCTAGTGCGAAGCACCAGTTTGTCAGTGTAAACCAAGAAAAGGGGAGGCTTGGATGACAAAGCCTGCAGCTCACTCACCCTAAGGGCAGATGTAATTGCCACGCGGAAGGCTGTTTTAATCGTGAGCAGCCTGAGGGGACAATTGTGAAGAGGCTCGAAAGGAGCACTCATCAAGAATGTGAGGACCAAATTAAGGTCCCCCTAAGCTGCTGCGAAAGAAGCTCCTCCCGAAGGGGCAGCCTGATTGGAGGATTGATGGCCATGTTCAGCAGCTCGGGATACCAGACTCTCCGTGCCCAGTCCAGAGCCACAAGGATGACTTGGTCCCGGTCTTTCCTGATCTTCTTGAGAACTCTGGGCAGGAGTGGTATGGGCGGAAAGGAGTACAGGAGGCCTGAGCGGCACTCGAGACAAAAATGTTTCTGAGCTAGAGCTGCCTTGGAAACTCCAGCACGCAAAACTGCTGACATTGAGCGTTCTCAGCAGAGGCGAACAGATCTAACCAAGGCTCTCCCCACCGCTGAAAGAGACCATGCATCCTGGCATTCAGGGAACCTGCCAGGTGTTAAACCACCAGGGAAATGCCCTACTGTTCCAGCCATGTCCAGAGATGCACAGCCTTTTGACAATGGGTCCACGACCCCACCCCACCATGTTTGTAGCAGTATCACATGGTGGTGGTGTTGTCCGTGAACACTTGTACCAGCCTTATCTTGATGGAGAGTAGGAAGGCTTTCAATGTCAATCGGATCGCTTGGAGCTACAACAGGTTGATGTGGGGTCCGGATTCCGCTGGAGACCAGAGTCCTCTGATCTTCATCTCTCCCAGATGTTCGCACCATCCCAGGAGTGACGCATCTGTCATTACTTTGGGATTTGGTTGGGGAAGGGAGAGGGGTCTGCCTCTGATCCAATTGCGGTTCGTTAGCCACCACTGCAAATCCTTCGCAGTCCTCTCCAAGATCTGGACCAGGGTGGAGAGAGTCCTCTAAGGATGAGCCCACTAGAACTTAAGGTCCCACTGCAGAGCCTGCATAAGCCATCTGGCATGTGTGACCAGGAGGATGCAGGAGTCCCAGCAGCCTCGGAGTCAATCTCACTGAAATCCAGGATAAAGGCTGAAACATCTGTATCGTAGCCTGAATATCCTGGACTCGCCGCTTGAGAGGATAAGCCCGAAACTGCACTGTGTCCAGAACAGCCCAGATGAAAGGGAGCGTCTGAGAGGGAGACAGGTGTGACTTTGGCATGTTGATAGTGAACCCCAGAAAATACAAGAGGTCCACCATCACTTGGAGGTGGCAGACAACAGTCTGGGGCGAGCCTGCCTTCAAAAGCCAGTCAACGAGATATGGGAAGACTGACACCCCTGATCTCTGCAGATGAGCTGTAACCACCGCTATCACTTTTGTGAACACCCGAGGGGCGCTGGTAAGGCCAAAAGGAAGCATGGTGAACGGAAAATGCTTGTGGCCTACCCTGAACCGCAGATAACTCTGGTTGCCAGGCAGGACGGGGATATGGAAATAAGCGTCCTGCAAGTCCAACGCTACCATCCAGTCTTCTGGATCCAGGGCAGACAAGACCTGATCTAGCGTGGACATCTTGAAGACGTTGAGGGCTCAGAGGTCTAGGATAGGACAAAGGCCCTTGTCCTTTTTGGGGACCAGAAAGTAACGGGAATAACATCCATAACCTACTTCTAGCCCAGAGGACGTTGAAGAGTGCTTCGACTTCTTACTCTTCTTCTTGTGCCTCTTAAATGAATGTACCGACGATCTCGAATAGGATGAAGAGTACTTTGGACTCTGAACGATTCCAGGGACTTTCTCTCGAACGGAACCTCGACTTCCGCAGAGTCAAGTGCCGGGCTGCTAGCAGCTTCAGGGACCGCTCCTGCAAAGCCTTCGGTGCCATGGTCACTCTCCAGGCACCACACAGACAGACAAGGTAAGGATCCGTCACTGACATTGCCCGGTGACAGGCTCCGCAGGGCTTAAAACCTGTCCTATGTGACGACATCCTCGACACACCAGGAGGAAACCTCAAAAAACAATCGACAAAAAGTTGAAAAATTCTCAGAGCTGGCTGGCACGGAAAGAAAAGAACTTACGTCAGCAGGCCTGGGTGGCGCCTATATAGGTACCACAACGTCACTTCAACATGGATGACGGAGACGATCAACGCCACCTACCGGTGCACAGGGGTACTGCTTGAAAAATCTTCTAGATCCAGTTTGATGCCTGGGAAATTCAAAGGTAAGGAATCTGCGGCTAAAAGTCTATCACATGTGGGGACCATTGGTGTTTCGCCACAAATAACTTTGCTTCCCGATCCCAGATGGACTTGGGGTACATCAAGGTGCAGTAACTGTAGGCCTTTGAGTCTAGGTCCGACCTCAGGCTTCACAGGTAAATCATGTGTGGATCAGTAACAGGCATTTGTTTGCGATGTTCCCCACATGGTTTGAATCCTGCAGATTTGGGAGGCGACAGTCCCCTGTACTCTATAGAAATGTTGAAAAAGTCCAATGCATAGTCTCAAAAGAGACCAGGGGTGGCTACGGATCCACATCTATTGGAGCAGAAATAAAGAAACTGATGTCAGAGTGTATGGGTGGCACCTATACAGGCCAGAGTATGTTGCATCCAGCACAGAGCAACATCAATGCTGAGCTGCCGGCCCCACATGCCAGCAACAGGGTGTAGAAAAATAGGATCTGCTTTCATGGTTACTGTAGGAAAGTAGGATCTGCTTTCATGGTTACCCCCACTTTTTTCTGGTGTTATACTGTTTTCTGACTAGTCTGACTGGGATCTTGCTAATCAGGACCCCAGTCACTGTGCTCTCTCCCTAAAGTTGACTATGGTAAGTACTCTGGTACCTTCCCAATTGGCTATTGGTGTACCCTTCTAAGTCCCTAATTTATGGGACTAAGGTACCCAGGGCATAGGTACACCAGGGGTCTTTCATGGGTGGTGCAAAACATGCTGCAGCCCATGTGAGACCACTCAAACTGTGACTACAGGCCTGCCATTGCAGCCTGTGTAAGCCGGTGTTGGCACCACTTAAGACAGATATACGTTTCTTATATCAGAGGTCACTGCACTTAAAACCTATAAGTCACCCCTAAGGCATGCCTTTCAATCCTAAAGGCAGGGTGCTAGGTTATGAGTGTGAGGGTGCCCTGCAAGAGCAGGACACCCCCTATAAACACCAGAGTCGATTCTCCAAGCTTTGTAAGTGCGGTCAGCCATTTAAGACATATAGTGGACATCAAGTAAATCACGAGATGTCCAACTATATATTAGCTGCACCGAAACTGGCCATGTTTGGTATCAAACATGTCGGAATCCTACCCCAACACAGAGTCCAGTGTTGGATGTAGGATCCCATGTACTGGGGGGGCTCCACTAGGGTGCCTTCCTGTATTCCCGGTAAGAGCATTTCAGCTAGTCCTGCTGCCGAACACAGACCTGATTCTGCCCTCCTGCTGGTGAGCCAAGCACGAACAGGGGTAGGTAAAACAATAGGCTTTGTGTCGCAGGGAGGTGTGACCACCTCCACAGACAGGACTTAATGTATTGGGCTGGGGGCGCTTGCCAGCGCCACCAGACTGCTTTGAAGGGCACATTTGGTGCCCCCCTTGCATACTCTAGTTGGAACCAGTTCAGGGAACCCTGGCTCCCGTTCTGGCGCGAAACTGGACAAAGGACATGGGAGTATCCTCCCCTCTGTCCAGCCCCTCCTCTGGGAGGGAACCTTGAATCATCCTAACTCTTTCCCTGGGGTACTCAAGGGCTTACCTGCTCTTCAGATTTGTCGTGGGACAAGATTCAAACCTGAAACCACTTCAACTTCTACCGTCTGGGCACTCTGGACTTCGCCTAGGAATCGAGACTGCCCCAAGGAAAACTCCTGCTGCTCCTGGTCTCGTCGTGCTGCCAGTCTTCAGCATTGCCTGTGCTTCATCCAGGTTCTTCTCCAGGCCTTTAGGTATCAAAGACACCCGAAGGAATCTCCCTTGGAGTGAAGGAGTCACTCCCCTACATCTGCAGGCACCGCAACCAAGCTGACCGGTCTGCTGCTCCCGACGTCCTACGGACTACGAAAGGCTCAGCAACACAGGTGGTGGTTCTGCAACTCCCTTGAGGCCAGCACTGTCTTCTCAGCAGGTTTGAGGCCAGTATCTCTCGTCGGAACCCCTGGAACAGAACCCCTGTGCACTGAGTCGACTTGCGGTTGCCAAGACTTGTTGACTCTGCCCTTCAAAGATCTTCGGGCTACAAGAAGCTCCAGCCTCCAGCATCTCTTCTTACCAAAGTCTTCATCTTCACCGCATCCTCTGTACCGTGGGCCTGCATCTTTGGTGAGCTGCTAAAGGTCCTCGTGCGACTCCTGTGCCTTTGGCCTATGGGTCCTCTTGTGGGTCTTCTTTGGCTTCAGTGTGCTCCCCTGCTTGCTCGGGTGCTGCTCTGACGCTCCTGCACTTGGTGAGTCCCTTGGACCTTGCTGGTCCCAACAATACACCTTTTTGGTTTACCACGTCTGTTGCTGCTGCCAAAGTTTGTTGGTGCTCACGGCAGACACCGACCCTGTGGTTTTTGACTTCCGACGTGGGACAGCTCGTGAACGGCTCCTGGTCTTCCACAGTGTCGCCTGGTCCTCACAGCTGCAGCGACAAGGTCACCGTCATCCCTCCTGCATCTTTCGTCATCGGTCTTCCGTGCCTCCTGGTCACTCCCGAGTGGCATAGACTCTGTCACTTCTGCTTGCAGGTACTCCTCTTCAAAAATCCATCCTTGGATTCCACCGGACTCTTTCACCTTCTTCGCCAGCGGCATCTTTTCCGAAGTCCTCCATTGTGGTCTACAGCGGTTTCAGAGGTCACTTCGCACCTATGCACCGGCTTCCCCGGTGTAGTTATCCTGGTTCCTGGGGTATCCATGGGTGGGGTGACTCTCCAACCTTCTGTCTTTCACAAGGTTTCTTCAAGGTCCACTGGAAGGGTCCATCTTAAATGCTGCAACCGCTACTTTCCCACTGACTTGCATTGAGTAGGCGGCTGTGTTTCCACTCTGCACACAGCCTCCATGGGGTTCCTGGGTACTTACCTTGGGTGGTTCCTTGTGTCCTCAGCTCTTCCGAGTCTTCTGGTCCAAGTCCAGACTTCGGTCGTAGTCTGCATTTCACTTCTCTAGTTTATGGTTTGGTCTCCCCCTGGAGACCACTGTGCATTTGTGCTTACTTAGCTGTTCTACATTTGACGTATTTTGCGTATTGTGTTTATATCTCCGGGTAGGAGATATACCAATGTGTTAGTGAGTGTTTATAATAAGGAAAATGCTACTTACCTAGTATGTATCGGTTCTTGGCATATAGAGCTGTAGAGTCATATGCTATGCATATATCGCCATCTAGAGTTGGGTCCGGATGTTTGCACTTTGTTTTTCTTCGAAGAAGTCTTTCCAGTCACAAGGTAGGGGACTCCTCCTTTCGGTGATAGTGCGCATGGGCATTGACTCCATTGCTAGATTGTTTTCCCGCAGAGGGTGATAATGGAGTTAGTAAGAGTATTAAAAGGAGATGTCCATGAATGCATGCATCTAAGTAAGATATTACTGCACCAGCTAAAAGTACCCGAGGAGGCGAGTGGGTGCATGTGACTCTACAGCTCTATATGCCAAGAACAGATGCATATTGGGTAAGTAGCATTTTCCGTTCGAGGCATATGAGCTGTAGATCATATGCTATGCATAGACTATGCAGCAGTTATCTCCCAAAGCGGTGGCTAACCTGCATCTGTTGCAGTGGTTTGAAATAGTGTACGTAAAACTGCCTGGCCCACTCTAGCTTGTTGTCTTGCTAACACATCTACACAATAGTGTTTTGTGAATGTGTGAGGAGTAGACCATGTTGCAGCTTTGCATACGTCATCTATGGGTATATTGCCTAAGAATGCCATAGAAGCCCCCAGTTTGCGTGTAGAGTGTGCTCTGGGGGGGGGAACGGTTAACGTTCGTTTTGCTTTAGCAAAGCATATTTGAATGCACTTGACTATCTACCTTGCAATACCTGATTTTGATATGGGATTGTCTTTGTGTGGTGGAGCAAAAGCAACAAAAAGTTGATTTGTGTTACGGAAAGGTTTTGTCCTTTCTATGTAATAAAACAATGCTCTCTTCACATCTAATGTGTGTAGGGCACGTTCTGCCACTGAATCTGGTTGAGGGAAGAACACGGGTAACTCAACCGATTGATATGAAAAGCAAAAATGACTTTAGGAAGGAATTTAGGATTAGTCCGAAGGACCACTTTATTTTGGTGCATTTGTAAAAAGGGTTCTTTTATAGTTAATGCCTGAAGCTCACCCACTCTTTTGAGTGATGTGGTAGCCACAAGGGAAGCAGTTTTCCATGTGAGAAATTGCAGTTCACATTTGTGCAATGGCTCAAAGGGTGGACCCATTAGTCTAGTGAGAACAATGTTGAGATTCCATACTGGAGCAGGTGGACGTCTTGGGGGAATGACTCTTTTGAGTCCCTCCATAAAGGCTTTGATAATAGGCACTCTAAAAAGAGATAGATGTTGTCTATTTTGGAGGTATGCAGCTATTGTAGCCAGATGTAAGCGTATGGAAGTGTACGCTAAATTGGATCATTGCAGATGTAACAAATAACATATACGTATGTATAATATTTTGTACAGAAGCATCAAGCGGGTTGATGTGGTTGTTATTACAGTATATTACAAACCGCTTCCACTATGCTGCATAGCAGGCTCTTGTAGTAGGATGTCTAGCTTCTTTGATGCAGTCTGGCAGGAGATTAAGATAGCCAAACTCTAAGACTTCAGGAGCCAAATCGCCAGATTGAGTTGACTGGGGTCCGGATGTCTTATGTCTCCATGGCTCTGTGTGAGAAGATTGGGTGTAAGACGTAGTTTTTGGTGAGGAACTACTGATAGCTCCAATAGGGTTGTGAACCAAGGTTGCCGTGCCCATGTGGGAGCAACTAGGATTAGTGTCAGGGACACTTGTTTGAGTTTCTGAACCACTAATGGAATGAGTGGGAGAGGCGGAAAAGCGTAAGCAAATATCCCTGACCAATTCATCCATAGTGCATTGCCTTTGGAGAATGGGTGTGGATACCTGGACGTGAAGTTTGGGCATTTTGCGTTTTGGTATGTGGCGAACAGGTCTATGTGAGGTACTCCCCAACGTTGAAAGTATGGAAGGAGGACCTGAGGGTGTAGTTCCCATTCGTGTACTCGCTGTCTCTGCCTGCTTAGGAGATCTGCAATCTGGTTGTTGACTCCTGAAAGATGTTCTGCTAGGAGATAAAGTTTGTGCTGAATGGCCCACTTCCAGATGTCTTGGGCTAAGTGGGACAGTTGGAGAGAGTGTCCCCCCCCCCCCTGTTTTTGTATGTAATACATGGCTGTCATGTTGTCTGTGCAAATTAGGACAGCTTTGCTTTGTAGGTGCGTTTGAAACGACTTGAGTGCTAGAAATATTGCAAGCAGCTCTTGGTGATTGATGTGGAGCAACTTGTCATTGGCTCCACAAGCCTTGCACTGTGTGTTGTTGTAGATGAGCCCCCCAGCCAGTGAGGGACGCGTCCGCTGTCAGTACTATCTGTGGAACCGGGTCTATGAACGGCCGTCCGTTTGATACATTTTGTGTGTTCCACCACTGCAGAGAGCGATGAGTACGGCCGCTTACCAACACTAGATCAGTTAATAGACCTTCAGACTGGTTCCACTGACTGGCTAAGCATTCTTGAAGTGGACGCATGTGTAGTCTGGCATGGGGAACTATCATGATGCAGGATGACATCATTCCCAGTAGCTGCATGCAAGTACGAGCTGGAATCGAACTGTTGGGTTGAAAGCGGAGAACTAAAGCCTGAATATTTCAAATTCTGTCTGAGCTGGGAAAAGCCAGAGTTTGTTGAGTATCTATTGTGGCTCCTAGGTAGTCCTTTGTATTGGTTGGTTGGAGATGTGACTTTGGCACATTGATTGTGAACCCTAGTTGATGCAGTAGCCGAATTGTTTTGAAAGTGTACTGCCGACATTGTTGGTACGTGCTGGCTTTTATAAGCCAATCGTCTAAGTATGGGAAGACGTGGATGCTTTGTCTCCTTAGGTGACCAGCTACTACCGGCAGACACTTTGTGAAAACTCAGGGGGTGGTGGTGACCCCGAATGGGAGTACCCTGAACTGATAGTGTTGACCGGCTACCACAAACCTGAGGAATTTGCGATTAGCAGGGTGAACTGGTATATGAAAGTAGGCGTCTTTTAGATCTAGAGTAGATAGAAAGTCGCCTTTTTGTAGGAGAGGAAGTACCTGTTGAAGTGTCACCATGTGGAAATGGTCTGAATGAATGTACCTGTTGAGTTCTCTGAGATCCAAGATCGGTCTGAGAGAAACCGTCTTTTTTGGGAATCAGGAAATAAAAAGAGTATACGCCCGACCCTTGATGTTGAGGCGGCACAGGTTCTATGGCCCGTTTTAGAAGTAGAGACTGAACCTCCTGTTAGAGGAGGTATAGATGGTCTGGTGACAGTTTGTGGGGTTTTGGTGGAATATTTGGAGGCGTGTTGATAAATTCCAGGCAGTAACCAGAACGGATAATTTGGAGTACGCAATTGTCTGTTGTTATTGATTGCCAGATTGGTAGAAAATCTGACAGTCTTCCCCCGACAGGTGTTGAGTGGTCGGGGGGAAGTGAAGGCAAGTCACTGCTTTGCGTTGGTGGGGGAGTTGCGTGAATTTGAAGCCCGCCCTTACCATTGTTACCCCTGTACCCTCCTCTGAAATAACCCTTAGATGGAGAGGGTTGGTTATTGCCCTTGTAGGTGGAGGTGGCTTCTGATGAGGTATTTTTGGAACCTCCTCGGTAGAAGGAGCGTCGAAAGGAAGCAAGACCCTCTGTGGACTGAAGGGCTCCCATAGACTTGGCTATCTCAGTATCTTTCTTCATTTTGTCAAGTGAAGAATCTACCGCTGGGCCAAATAGATGTTCCAAATCGAATGGGGTATTTAAAATGGAGGGTTGAACCTCAGGTTTAAAACCAGATACACGGAGCCAGGCGTGCCTTCCTAAGAGGACACTAGTATTTATGGTTCTAGCAGCAGTGTCTGCAGCATCTAGAGAGCATCTTATTTGACTGTTAGCAATAAGTTGCCCTTCATGAACTAAATCTTGTGCTTATGATTTGTGTTCTGGGGGTAAATATTGGAGCAGTTGTTCCATTTCATCCCCGTGCGCACGGTCATATCGCGCTAACAGTGCCTGGGTGTTGGAGATGCGCCAGAAATTAGCTGCTTGAGAAGCTACCCTTTTCCCGGAAGCATCAATAAGTTTTGATTCCTTATCAGGAGGTGGAGCCTCTCCTGTTGTCTGTGAGTTGGCTCTTTTTCTTGCATTGGACACTACCAGGGAGTCTAGTGGCAATTGTCTCCTTATATATACTGGGTCTGATGGTGCTGGCTTGTACTTCTTGTCCACTCTAGGGGTAAGAATACGAGCCCTGACTGGGTCATTAAAAATGTCATCTACATGCCTGACCATCCCCTTGAGCATGGGTAGTGTATGTGATGACTTCTGTGTTGTACTGAGGGTTTCAAAAAGGAAATCCTCTTCTAATGACTCCTTATGAAGCTGCACCCCATGATAGTTGGCAGCTCTACTCAATGTATCCTACACTATCATCTGTTGGAGAGGGTTTGGTAGGGTAGAGATCGGGATCAATGCCTGTGGGCGAATTGGTGTTATAATCGTCCCATGGGTCTTGTAATAACTGATAATCATCCCTAACCTGATCATCATCCCCATCATCCTGGCTGTCAAGTGTATGTGGTGGTGAATATTCAGGTGAAATTGGTTGAAGCTGAGGGGAAGGTGGTGATGAAGGAAGAGGAGGAGGGGAAGGGTTAGTTCCAACAGATCTCTTCTTTAAAGGGATGTGACATTCTTCTTGTATATCAGCCCTTCTTTTCAGAGTCACTTTAGTAGCGATATGTCCAGTCTGTGGATGCATATACAAAAGCTTTTGTTTTGGATCCGGTTTTTCAATTGGGGCATTGAAACTAGGTTTTGTAGTGGTTTTCTGCACCTCAGTCTGTTTTGGCGCCGAAATTTTCGGTGCAGGAGTTGAAACTGTTGATTTTTTCGGGACCGACAATTTTTTCGAGGCCGAATGGTGGGGGTCGGTGCCGGACCTGTGTTTCGACCCCGAAAGCTTGGGCTCCGAACTTGGTTTGGAGGGAGTCTTCTCGGAGCCGGAAGGCTTTTTGGACGGCTTCGGTGCCGAGCCGGAGGGCGGGGCGTCAGAAGCGTGATCTCGGTGCCGATCGGGGCCCGAGGGGACGGGTTGGACCGGAGCGTTCTTTTTAGCTGAAATAGTCTCTTGGGATGAGGGGGGGGAGGTTTACTCACGGTACGTTGACCATGTGGGATGTCCTCCTCTTGGTCGGATTCTAAATCTACTATGTCGACCGGCTCTTGGTCCTCCTGTGTTCCCATGGCCTCGCTGGCCTCTTCGTCCGACTGTTGACCGAAGATGTCCGGAATGGAGCTTGTGTACTGGCTCTGCATGTCGCGACGTCGAGCCTGACGGTCGCGAAGTGTTTTCTTGGAGCGGAAAGCCTGGCACGCGTCGCAGTCTTCTTCTTTGTGTTCGGGTGACAAACACAGGTTGCACACTTCGTGTGAGTCGGTGCCGCGTTTCTACAGGAGACTTAGAGTCCTGAGACCTGTTACTAAAGGACTTTTCGAAGGAGGATGCAGACTAGTAGTCTCCAATTGAATGTGGACCTGACTACAGCTGGTACCACTGATCAATGCCATATCAGTTAAAGTATAGCATTTTTGTACTTTCTTTATGATTTACTCACTTTTAGCAGAGTGACGAAGCATATGGTCCTGAGGAATGCCAAGAACCATTCGGTCTAACTAGGCAGAAACATGTTGACCAGAGCCCAATAGGGAACATCCATATCCCTATTCTCACTTCGCTGTTTTTAAACCTATCCACTGGGCACACTAATAAAGGATTGACTTTGTTTATCCAGGAGATAGTTTTAACCCACTTTTTGACTTTTTTTGCACTCTACCCCTCACTCTAACCTACATTGGATGACTTAAAAACACCTCACGCTCCTCTCCTGCGGGGGAGTTGTAGCCCACACTGGGTACCTTGCGGTCCCAGTGTGCAAGAGGGAACCCAATGATGAAGCATGTCACCTTAGGGTGAGTGAGGGTTCTCGTCTTAACACATGCGTGCGTCTGTCCCTCCACCCCCACCTATATACCTAGCCACCATCCTTTGCCATTGTTTAAAGAGACTATGACTTTGCGGCTCCATTGAGGGGGCGGGGAGTGCCGGCCTCTGGCTTGGGGTCCAGGAAGGCTTGTGGGAGCCGCGTCCGCAAAAGGACTAAGCCTACTTACCATGGTGGCGAGTTGGGAAAGGATGCGGCTGATAGCCCCAGCCTTACTCTTGGAAGTGGCATAAGGAGGAATGCTGCTGTCGAGTGGCTACAGAGAACGCCAACAACCTAGTAGGTACCCTACTATCCTTAAAATTTTCCAAGGACGAATCCGCCTTGTATCTGAAGAGACAGGTTCCACAGAAGGGCATGTCCATGACGGAGGCTTGGATATCCCCTGAAAAGCCAGTATTCCTCAACCAGTCGTGACGTCTCAGCGCCACCAAAGAAGCAATGGCTCTGACCAGTAAGTCAGTCGTCCCACCAGTATCAGACAGTGAACTTTGCCGCATTTTGCCCATCAGCAATGGCCCAAGCATCACCCAGAACCATAGGCAGCACTTGCGCAACAGTATGCCACACAGTATGAGAACAGCCCAATGAGCATGCGGTGTTCACCGAACGCAGTGCCAGGCTGGCAGAAGAAAAAGTACTCTTTCCGAAGGTATCCAGCCTCTTTGATTACCTTTCTGGTACTGTGGTAGGGAACGCACTGGTATTAATTCTGGAAGTCGAGGCCTGGACAACCAGACTTTCAGAGGTTGGGTGATAGGAGAGGAAGGCTGTGTCCCCGGGAGCTGGGCGATTGCAGCAAGAAATGGTCCTATGCACAGGAGTGCATGTTCAGGGCTTGGCCCAGGCCCCGAGCAGGACATCAGTAAGGGCTTCGTTAAAGGGTAGTAAGAGTTCTGAAGGGGATGCCCTCGGTTGAAGCACCTCCATCAAAACGTTTGTTTTGACTTGGACCATGGGCAGCTGTAGGTCCAGGACCTCAGCCGCCCTCAGGACTACCACTGCACAGGAAGCACCTTTCTCCAGATCCACTATGGGAGGAAAGAGGAGGCCAGTGTCTGGTGAGGTATCCAGACCACTTGTGTCAGCCAGGTCCTCATACCAGTTGTCATCGGCCATCTACTGGGGCAGTGTAGGAATAGGGATCCTCACATCCCCTCCATTTGTGTTCTTCAGTGAGCCCTTCCATGAAATAGGGCACGGTCTCCAACTGAGGCCAGAGAGGGCTGGACGGCACTGGAAGCGACGTCGTGAGACACTGGTCTGGTTCCGTATCGGAGTCGATTTGGCGGCGGGAACGGTGCCCCAGTAACGGTCCCCAGAGTTTGCGAAGTCGCAGTTAGGTGCCGATCCAGGATCCGCCAACTGTTCCTGAGTGGTCGAATGGCACCCAGGGTGAACCAGCCGGCAGAGCTCCAGTCCAGACCCTCCCGAACCTGTGGGACCTGAAGGTGCTCCAGAGGGGATCGACCAACCAAAAATGAATCTCATGGGCGCAAAACTTTCAAAGCTGGGCAGGGGTTGCTCTAGCTCCAGGAAATTCAGGGAGGGGCACAGCGGACCCAGTTTCCAACACCAGCTGCACAGGACCACCAGCGAGCGAGGTCGAGATTTGCAGTGTCGTTACTTTGCGTCTTCCGAAGAATAGGAGCGATGCGGAGAAATCGAGGGCTTCAACTTCTTCTAGTGGGACTCCAGGAGTGGCCCGAGACCTCCCTCACAAAGGGGACCTGAATTGGTGCGGAGTCGCAAGACCAGTGGGCTAAATCTTCATGGCTTACTCTTGGTTTGCCTTCGGGTTCATCATCCTGCACTCCACACACAACGCGGAGTCGTGGTCCTTCTCGAGGCACCACAAACAGACCAAATGTGGGTCTGTTGATGACAGGCTCCAAAAGGTTTGAACCCGGTGGGTTTCTTCTGGGATACAGTATAAAAAAAAAAGGTGCACGAGTCGTTGACAAAGAGGTCGAAGTCAGTCAAAAAAATGACTGAGGGGAGCTATCAACGTCAAGCTGGGTCGAACTACACCACCTACCAGGATCCAGGCTAACGCCTCTGAATATTTTAAGATGAGGAATCTGTGGCTAGATAACTCTATCAGATACATGGTAACATTGGCTTACACCCAATCGACACAATTTTGTTAACTTATACGTCCCTAGTAAAGTGGTACTGCATGTACCCAGGGCCTGTAGATTAAATTCTGCTAGTGGTCCTGCAGCATGATGTGCCACCCACTCAAGCAGCCATGTCTCAGGCTTGCCATTGCAGCCTGTGTGTACAGTTTTAAACCACCATTTCAACCTGGCAAAATAAACCTTTTGAAAGGCCTAAACCTTCCTTTTTAATACATACAAGTCACCCCTAGGGTATGCCCTTAACAGCCTATAGGGCAGGATGAGGTGTATTTAAAAAGTTAGACATGTAATTTAAACTTTTACATCAGTGATGTCATTTTGGAGATCAGTGATGTCACTGACCATATCAAGAGTGATGCAATATGCGCGGTCATAAGCAGGGCATTGCAGGGGCGTACGTTAGAGTTAGCGCAGGTAACTATAACTGCTGAATTACTATTGTTTTGTGTGTGTCAAATCTGAACCTAACTATAACATATCTTTAACCTTTGGCTTTTTCAGTGAATCTCTAAGGTTTTTTAAAGCTATTTCTTAACTATAATGTCCTTATAACCGTTGCTTTTTTCAGTGAATTTTTGTTTTTTTAATGTTATTTCCCAACTGTATCGTTCCTGTAAC
Source organism: Calotriton arnoldi (assembly GCA_963921515.1). Taxonomy (NCBI): domain Eukaryota; kingdom Metazoa; phylum Chordata; class Amphibia; order Caudata; family Salamandridae; genus Calotriton; species Calotriton arnoldi. Next base: position 1,822,181 of record CAWUFW010002282.1, on the reverse strand, counting down.
GTTTCTTTTTTTTGGTGAATTTCTAAGGTTTTTAAAATTTTATTTCCTAACTGTAACCTTTGAGAGTGGCTGTATAGGTCGGTGAGTGGGTAGGTGAGTGGATGTATGAGTGGCTATATGGGTGTATGAGTGTCTGTATAGGTCTGTCAGTGGGTGCGTGAGTGGTTTTGTGGGTGTGCGAGTGGCTGTATGGGTCTGTCAGTGGATGTGTGAGTAGATGTATGGGTCAGTGACTGGGTGTGTGAGTGGGTGTATGAGTAGGTGTGTGAGACGTTTTGAGGGTGTGTGAGTGGGTGTATGAGTGGTTTTGTGGGTCAGTGAGTGGCTGTATGGGTCTGTGACTGGGTGTGTGAGTACCTGTGTGGGTGGGTTTGTGAGTGGATGCATGGGTGTGAGTGGCTGTATGGGTCTGTAAGTGGGTGTGTGAGTGGCTGTGTGAGTGGTCCCTGGGGCTGAAATTAACCCAGGAGGAGGGCCACGCAAGCCCCTCCCCCATTATCATAATGAATACATCCACCGGGACCTGGCCCACCCATCCGGCATATACAACACAAGCGAAGGGAGCACCCACTTTGAAATCGTGGCAAAACTGAAAGAAAGACAACAATTTTTGGAGCCCCACCATCAGGCCTAGGGGGTCAGGGTTTCCCTACACTGCCGACGTATGTAAAAAATAAATATTTTTTTAAACTTTTTAATTGGGACAGAGTCTGAATCCCAAGATAGCCGCCAACACTTCCTGGTTGAAATGTTGGCGTCAAATCAAATCTCAGCAAGGGATCAGTCAGATACGCAGAGGGTCTCCATACCTAGATATCTATAAATCTTTTTTCTTTAATAACTTTGAAACTACTGAACGGATTTACCCCAAATCACAAAAAGGGCTCTTTCTAGACCAAGAGCTAGCTTTCTGCCAAATATGGTGTAATTCCATTCAGCGTTTCGGGGTGTAGTCATGTCTAAAAGCTCAATGGGATATTGCATGGGAAAATCACATTTTTGACCCCCCTTTTTCTTGGCCCCCACTTGACGGATAAGCCCGAAACTTTCCATGCAGAAATAGACAAAGTAGACCACTTTTTGGGGGAAAAGTTTGTGAAGATTCGTCAAATGGCGCCAAAGTTATGAGCAAACCTAAAAATACTTTGTCTATGGAAACTAGGTCCTAACTATACCTACTTACTGCCAGTAGGATATATATATATATATATATAATTTTTTTTTAAACCAAAGTCACTTAAAACAATTATAAATCAAATTTGCTGAAAACTAAAGACCTGCTGAGTAAAATGCTGAAAACTTATCTGCAATGTAATTCCTCCCAATGTTAGCACCATGATGTAATAATTCCTGATCTAAAAACATTGAAGCAAAACATAACATAACATTCAACTATACAACAGGCAAGTTCAGATAAGTATATATATTTTTTTTATTTTAGATTGTAATGGTGTTATGAAAAGAACGCTGGCATTCCAACACTTTAAACAGGAGTCCCCTGCATGGTAAACACATTCTCAACAGCATGTAAAACTGGAAACCTGACTGTTGTTTGGTCCTCGTTCCATGCTAGTATAGCGTATTGGTAAAGCCTGGAAATGCATGGTTCAGACCATGTTATGTGATCTGGGGAAGAGTACAAGGCACATCTTTATAGCGGGCGTAAGACTACTGTTAATGCCCTTGGTAAGTCACAAAGTGGTGGTGGAAGTGTACCCAGTTTTGTCAATCATTAGTGCGACCGGAACTGTGTTGATGAGAGGGCTTCCTCCTAAACCCCTCATGTAAAGTTCAGCTGTTAGGTTAATCCCATACCTTGCACAGACTTTATGTATGTGTGTATGTATGCTGAAAGTTAGGAGCACATGTATCGTTATAGGAGTGTGTGTATGTGTGAGGTAAGAGTATGAGATACTGGACCAATCACATACATTCTGGATGGCCCCTAGTTTAGCATTGTACAAATGTAGGGTGGATCAGCTTCTACAGACAGTGTAAGTGCACTGGCCGCATGTCTGACTCGAGGATGGAGACCCCGACACTGAAGGGAGACAGGGCTACCCTTAGAAATTCCACATGTGCCTTGACAGCAAAGGGTTACTGATCAGCCCTTCCTCAGCACTGTCATTTGGTAAATGGTAGGAGTGGGAATGAAGTTTCTGTTGTTCAAGGTGAGGACATTTCTAGACAGCGCTTGCTCTTTTGTATGTCCCAAAATATGGCTCCATGAAGGTTGATGACAGCCAGGTGCAGAGATCACTCCATTGTGCACTTGTTTTGGTTACTTCTTATTGGAAACCGCACCACTGCTACCTGCAGCAATAGCCGTCACCTACAAAGTCTATGTCAGCAAAAAATGACATTTGAAAGAGAAACAACCCAAAACGTTTCTGAACACTTTGACAGTGGATCAACATCCCCTGTCTGGATTATGAAAGAGGGACCCAAACGACACCACTTTGTTCAAATTCCAAGTTCTTTATGACCAAGGAAGGGGGTGCCCCACAGTGTACTTGAGGGACTGTTGAGTGACGAGAGCTGGTGTCTGCCAGACAGCTATTCTCCCAGAGATGAGGGGATTAGGAGTCTGCACTTTTTGTTGGAGGAGCTGAGGGTCTGCTTAAAGCCTAGAAACCTGTCCAGGAGGAGCAGCCCAGCATTTTTCTGGTGTGAAGAACTACCAGCGAAGTATACTTCTAAGTGAAGCCAGGAGTGAGATGTGTGTTAAGCCACCCTGTGTGGTTCATGCCCAGAACTGCCCTAATACTTCAAATTGCCAGGCATTGTTTTAACAGCATCCTGCTGTGTGGCTAACATTGCAGAAGCCCTGATCGCCCCGGAGGGTGCGCCTGCCGAAGGCACCCAAACGCTGACGACCAGTCCAGAGGCTGAACCCGCACTTCAAGCAACTCATCTGCATCCGGCATGGGAGAAACTGAGGAGGCAGAAATACTCTGATGTACAAACTTAAGACTTTTACTGAGGGACTTCGAAATTAGTGAAAGGAAACTTAACTGTTGTGTGCATCTAAACGCAGGGGTATGTGTGAGTAAACTACACCTTTGCCTATTCTATGCCTAGACCCATGTTATACAACTGCAAATCCCAAGTGGCCCAGGGAGGCAGCCATCTTGGGTGGTGTTTGTGTATAAAAACCAGCTCCACCCAGACACACGGACTTACTATTCCGAGTCCAGCTTGAGAGCGAATCCTCTGCAGTCATGCTGCGCACTTCTGAGAGACTTCCTTGGAGGCTCCAGAGGGGAGCAAAACTCAGCTGAGTCCCATATCATAGCGATACAAAAGGGGATGATGGACGGAACGTTTGAGCCAATCAAACACTCACCCCCAGTCAACTGATCTTGGCTTGGCAGTTCGGGCTGGACTGTTCCCATGAGGCACAGGGTCAGACTGATTTGCATATGGCCATGTCTGAACTGGGGTGGTGGAGTGAGCTAAAGAATGATGATGGATTAAACCCAGATCAGTTGACTGGGGGTGAGTGTTTGATTGGCTCAAACGTTCCGTCCATCATCCCCTTTTGTATCGCTGAGTCCCATATCATAGGCAGCAATTCTAAGGCACTGGGACATTGATGGTTCACTTCTAATGAAGAAACAAGGCCTTGCTGATGAGACCGGTCGGGTCTTTCTGATGAGGGCCTTCTTGGCCACAACTCATTGATATCAGATCTTGTTAATCTTGATTCTGTGTGAATGCATTCTCTTAATAAGTTCCTCCCCTTAAGATCGCATTTGTGCATCATTGCATTGTTTAGAAACCTTTAAGAGACTTTTTGGTAGAATTCACTAGCCTGATTCCTGCAAATAGATTCTCATTAGTAAAGATTTTTGCAATAGTTTAGTTTGAGTAATTTAATGATTAATCAATGTGAAGAAACCTTGATTCTTGGTTGAACCTTTGTTCCCGAGTGGATACTCCTGAGACCACGCACTGTTACACACAAGAATTACTGTGTTTTTCTTTTTCAGATCTTTCTACCCACTGTTCCTACCCCAACAACCTTTCCCTCACATGTCAATTCCAATACTCTACGCTATAATAGCATTTGAAGTTGGAGGTGTCTTGAGGGGGGACACAAAGATCGTCGAGCAGATTCTGAGGAAGGTCCAAATTTGACAGTTGTGACAGTTGGGAAATTCTTATAGTGGGCTGGTGGGGGGGTCAGCGAAGGGGTGTAGCGCCAGACTAAAGATTGCAAACAGGATTACAATCTTCTTGATGAACGATGAATCGCTGTGTGCGGTTGTTCAACCCTTAATTGAAATGTGTAGTATTTAATTTTGCTGTGTGATTAAAGTACTTTATTTTTAACTAAAGGTGAAGAACTGGGCTGAACAATACTTTTTTGTGTCATCTGGTTGACTGTTATATTCTGAGCTCTTGGGCCCCCATATCACCTTCCTTGAGAAGTCTTTAACTGCTTGCAATCACAGTTTGCAGTGCCACAGTAGGATGGATACCAGGACAATAGTAACAAACAACCTCAACCACCACAGCTAGCACCTTGTAACCAGTCGACTTGTGGCCTCCCAAACGGGGCTTGACAATGACAGAAGAAAAAGCTTTTTTGCTGTAATATTCTGTAACATTAGACTCTTTTATAGACCTACATGCCAGAATTATTCACCATCAGCCTCTGGAATCCTCCGTAGTCAATATTTATACAGCAGTAAGCAGATATATACAACTGACATTGAAAACAGCCACAGACTATAAAGAGTGAATTCACCTCATAATGTTATCCAAACGCAAGAAAAATGAGACCGAGAGCTCTAACTCCGTTCATAGACTCAAGAGCTCAGACTTTTAGAGCCCTGCAAGAGTAAATAATATTGAAGTTTCATGACAGAGAAGGGGAAGTGTGGCATCTGAATCTATAATATATATCAATGTTAGTGTATTGTACATAGAGGAAATTAAGTAACCTCTTCACCATTGAATTTTTTATACAGTCACATGCTTGAATTTCAATTACCAAAGTTAGAAAAGGCAAAACATATAATTGGAAGGTGAGAATGAATCTTACTTTATTTGCAGAGTTTTATATAGCGCGGACATGACACTACAGGGTGTCAGAGAGCTGTACATGAGAGTCAGATCATACATAAAAGACAAGATGCAGGAGGGACAGAGCAAAAACCACAAATAAATACAGATACAGTATATCAAAACAATTTGGAGGATCATGATCCCTAGGAGTCTACAAACGGAAGATGAGGCTGAATGACTGAGGATGACTAGTGAAGGAATCTAATCATCAAAATCAGTTTGACTTCTTTTTTGAAGGCGGCAGAGGAGGGGTTTGTCTTGATTTCAGGCGGTAGTGAGTTCCATATTTTAGGGCCTAGACCAGAGAAGGAGCGGTTGTACATGGTCTTCTTTTTGAACTTCTGTGGCTTCAGCAGTAGGGAGTGCGAGCTTCTTGAGGAGCGACTACCTCCGGAAAGTTCAGGTTTTCTAGCCAGGTGTGTTATGTTGAAGGGCCTTGTGTGTCATGTAAGCTATCTTCAACTGGATTCTTGATTCAAATGGAAGACATTTTAGATGGCTGAGGTCAGGTGTGATGTGGTTGTATCTTCTGGATCCTGTGATGAGCCTGGCAGCAGAGTTTAAAGTAGCTGTTAGTGGAGCCAGCTGTACTTTGGGTAAACCAGCAAGAGTATCGCTCCCATAATCCAGATGGGAGATAACCAGGGATTGGACTACTAACAGAGTCAGCGGGGGTCAAGAAAGGTTTGATTTTCTTAATACATTTAGACGGAAGCTAGCTCCTTAAGTAGTGGCACTGATATGATTTTGCATATTCAGGTGTTTATCCAATCTTATACCTAGTGATCTAGTGGAATCCATCAACTGTGGTATGCCGTTGAAAGCAGTGAGTTGCTTGAGCCATTCTTCTATAGGGGAAGAGTGATTGTGAGGTGTGATAAGGAGGAATTCAGTTTTGAGGGTGTTGAGCATGATGTGATTGCAAGTCCGTCATTGTTGGGTTTTTTGTCAGCTGGACCACTGGGATCCCGGGAGGGACGCACCTCTACTTTCTCAATGCTGAGTGAGTTCTATTCACTGTAAACGTTGGGTTTCTCAGAAGATAACTGCTGCTACATTTTGACTGCGCCCAATGCCTTCGCGTTCGATACCTCAAGGTCCTCTTACACCAAAAAAATTAGGCACGACTCACAGGAGGTCTTCTTTTATTTAGAGGAGAGGCAGAATTTGTAAATGCCAATGCTGGTCCACTCCGGGGTACTGCACTGCACATTGGGTAAAATTGGAAAGGCATGCGTTCCATCACCTTCTTCCTGTCTGCATTCTCTGGGGCGAGCTCCACAGAGATTGAAGACGACTAAGACGGTTGAAGCAAAGTGATCAGTTACAGTAGAGCGGTGGTCCCATCAGGAGAACTGTCAAAAAGAGGCTGACTGCACAGTGATTGTTATCTGAGACAATGGTATCGAAAAACGGAGAAGTTTGGCCCAAAAAGCTGCTAGAATGGCATCATTCTGAGAGCCATCGCTGAAAAAGTTTGAGCCCGTTGCCAGGAAAAAAAACAATCTAAAGTGAAGTCCATGTGCATGCATATTGTGGACTTAGGGAGGAGTCACAGCATATCCTGTGACTTGAAGTTTATTTGAAGAAAAACAAGCTGTAATATCTGAGCCTAACAATAGATGACAAAAGTATGCAGTGCATGTGGATCTACAGCCACCCGTGCACGGCACTGCACTGCCACAGTTAGCAGATGATATCACCACTATAATACATCTTCTTGATACAGGCTTGACATAAGTCCTTCAATTAATGCATTTTGACAGCTTCAGACAACATAAAATGCCCAAAGGTTATCATTTTACCTTGGTTTTTGGTTCACTCTCCAAGCTGTCCATATATATCCTGGAACGTAGCATTGAATCAGTCAAGATATTGTTATAAAACAGTCCTAGTCCCATGACAATTAAGGTTTACAAACTAGAATGAGTCATATTTTCTGAGTCGCAAGAAACGTAGTGCAAAAAAAAAAGCCTCAAGTGCATCAGTGTCTCTCTACCACCCACGTTAATATTAGTTGGATTATTCAATCTAGATGAAAAAGCATTTACTGGTAGTCTACACACTCAAAACTGAAGGTGCACCGGACAGTGTTTTATGGGCTGGTTTCATACAACTATTGAAGGGGGCCAGGACCCAGATGCAGCAATGACCCCGGGAAGATATTTTCATTTGACTGTGCAATTAATCCATTTAAGTGATCCCTCATTTCAACCCCACACGTAGGCACAATCATCACTTTCATTTAAAGTCCAAAACCTGCCTGATGGACCTTTAGGTGTTCTTACATATGTACCGTCTGTTTGTTTCAGAATGCATGCTCCTTCTGCAGGCTAATAGAACTATGCTAGTTTATCATAAAAACATTCCAAGATGATCAAAATGGGAAACTTCTTCCGTGGAGTTATTCAAGACAGCAAATGTTATTTGTTGAGGTGTGTTGAATCCAAGTATCATAAAATTCTTCTATATAATAAGATGCTTTTGCAAAGAATAATGCTCAAAATCGTTTAACAAATGATGCATTGCCAATTCAGCGAAAGAAAACAAAACTGCCTCATAAACAAACAGAAGTATAATCATCTCTTTTCACTTGATTTTAGCATACCAAGATAAAAGCTTATAGACAACTATCGATTGACACTACTCAGTAACAGGCTAAATAAGCAAGGTTGCAAGTTACTTACTTTTGGTACCAATATTTCTGGTAGATTTCATTTGATCAATGTGTTCAGTTCTCTTGTTTTCTTTGGGCGATCTTTGAAAGCTGAGGAAGTGTGTGTGTGGGGGAGGAGCAGGGACATAGGGCAGACCATGGAACCAATCCGATTGGAAGGTTACTCATAATTAACTATTTGGATATAAAAGAATGGTGCAGAACAAAGAAGACTTCCAGTTCAGAGCAGTGGCAAAGACGCATCTCAATCAGAAGATCATGGCCGTCGCTTCGGGATGAAGTGGATTCACGATTCACCAATGACGAGCAATTCACGGCATCATCCCTCACATCCATTATATACAGAGTACCTGCCAGGTGGGCTGTAACCAGTTTAGTTCCCCATAGCAGACCACACTGCCAAAATTGCAAGAGCTTCCAATATAGAGCTGAATAACTGACACTGTCTGTTAATGTAATGGACAGTGTGGTGACCTGAACAACACGCCCTAAGATAGAAGGAAGAAGTACTTTGGTGCAACGGAGACTGCTCGCAACTCCAGATCAGGGATGTGTATTCATTGTTTTTTTGTTTTTTATACAAACCTTTTTTTTTTTTTAAATAGTTTCCATACCACACAACCAGGCACTAAATAATGGAACTTTATCGGACCGCCAGTAGATTGTGAATAAACCATCTGACCAGAATAAATGCCATGCCAAATAGAGACAGTGCTCCATGGGAATCCTCCCGATTCTCTTTAATTCCCAGAAAATGTTAAATTTAGGGAAAAATTCAATAGGGCATCCTAAGACTTTGGTAAGAGTATCTCTAACTTTGTGCCAATTGCACAAGTTACTAACTTGTGTAACGATATATCTGTAAGAGACAGTAGTTAGTGATAGATTCCTTACCTTAGAATATCCCCAGGCGTCAGGCTGGATCCGGAAAGTTTTGCGTAGCAGTACCCTTGCGCGTCGGTAGGCGGCGTCGTGCGGCTCCGCGTCCGTCGTCGGCGTCGTGATCGCCGGGATGACGTCGCGGGCAGTACTTAGGCGCCGCCCCTGCGCGCTGACGTCAGTTCTGTACACGACTTTCCGCGCCAGGAACGCAGAGCCATGCAAGAAGCTGACACAGGTGTCTGAAAAATACTAGGGCCCTGAAAGGGATGTCCTTAACCCTAGAAATCAGTTCGCAGAACGGGGAGGATGGGTGGGCGGTAGGAATCTATCACTAACTACTGTCTCTTACAGATATATCGTTACACAAGTTAGTAACTTGTGCATCTGAAAGAGACACGTTAGTGATAGATTCCTTACCTTAGAATAGATACCCCAGCAATACCAACCCCGGTGGTGGGTCTGCGAACAAAGATCAGACAAGGAAGTCCTGGAGGACAGAACGGCCAAAGAAGCCGTCCCTCCGGACCTGACTGTCAAGGCAGTAATGCTTAGTAAACGTGTGCAGCGAGGCCCACGTAGCTGCCTGACAGATAACCGGCAGCGGAACACCGCGGCCCAAGGCCGTGGTAGCAGCCGTTGCCCTGGTGGAATGGGCACGCAGCCCAACAGGAGGCTCCTTCTTGGCCAAAGAATAGCAGGTCTTGATGCACAAGGTAACCCAGCGGGAGACGGTCCTCTTGTGCACCGCCCGACCTTTTTGGCGCCCACGTAGCCAACAAAGAGCTGGTCATCCACCCGGAAGTGTTTTGTGCGGTCGATATAGAAGGAGAGCGCACGTTTTGGGTCCAGACGGTGGAGCCTCTCTTCCTCTCTGGAAGGATGCGGAGGCGGAAAGAAGGTGGGCAAAGTGATGGTCTGCCCAATGTGGAAAGCAGTAACCACCTTCGGCAAGAAGGACGGACGCGTCCGAAGAACAACCTTGTCTGGATGAACAGACAGAAAGGGAGGTTTGCAAGATAGAGCCTGGAGCTCACTCACCCGCCGAGCGGAGGTGATGGCCACCAGAAAGGCAGTCTTCAGAGTCAGAAGACGAAGAGGACAGTTATGCAGAGGCTCAAAGGGAGCGCACATTAAAAAGGTAAGAACCAAGTTCAAGTCCCACTGAGGCATTACAAACGGAACAGGAGGGAAGAGGTGAGTAATGCCTTTTAAGAACCTGTTAACAACAGGGGACTTGAAAAGGGAGGGCTGATCAGGGAGCTTGAGGAAGGCCGAGATAGCACAAAGATAACCCTTGATGGTACCCAGGGCAGAACCCTGTTGGGCCAGAGAGAGAAGGAACAGAAGGACCTCAGAAAGAGGGGCAGAAAGGGGATCCACAGCCTTTGCTGTGCACCATGCCACAAATTTGTTCCACCTGCAGGCGTATACCACCTTAGTGGAGGGACGCCTGGCTGCCAGAATCACATCACAAACTTCGGGAGGCAAGTCGAAAGGAATCAACTGCCGCCGCTCAATCTCCACGCAAGCAGGTGTAGACTGGACAGGTTCGGGTGGAGGACCGTCCCCTGCTGCTGCGACAGAAGATCCTCCCGAAGAGGCAGACGGATCGGGGGATCTATGCTCATACTGAGTAGCTCGGGATACCAAACTCTTCGAGCCCAGTCCGGAGCCACAAGAATGACTTGGGCCCGGTCGTGCCGAATCTTCTTCAACACTCTGGGTAGAAGTGGTATAGGCGGAAAGGCGTACAACAGACCGCAACTCCACTCGCGACGAAAAGCGTCGCCGAGCGAGTGCCGCCTTGGAAATTCCAACGCGCAGAACTGATGACATTGCGCGTTCTCTTCGGTGGCGAATAGATCTAACCAAGGCTCTCCCCACTGCAGAAAGAGACCTTGCGCCACTTCCGAGTGAAGACGCCATTCGTGATCCATCATGCACCTGCGGCTGAGTTCGTCCGCCCTGGCGTTCAGAGAACCTGCCAGGTGTTGAACCATCAGGAACATGCCCTGATGTTCCAGCCAAGTCCAGAGGCGCAGAGCCTCCTGACAAAGGGTCCAAGACCCCACCCCGCCCTGTTTGTTGCAGTACCACATGGCGGTGGTGTTGTCTGTGAACACCTGCACTACCTTCCCTTTGACAGAGGGAAGGAATGCCTTGAGTGCAAGCCGGATCGCCCGGAGCTCCAGAAGGTTGATATGGAGCCGGGACTCCGCCGGAGACCAGAGGCCTCTGATCTCCGCCTCTCCCATGTGACCGCCCCATCCCAGAAGGGACGCGTCCGTCACAACTGTATGCTCTGGCTGGGGAATGGAGAGGGATCTGCCCATGACCCATTGCCGGTTCGAGAGCCACCACTGCAACTGTTTTGCAGTCCCCTCCGAGATCTGGACGTGATCGGACAGGTTGCCCTGGTGCTGCGCCCACTGGAACTTCAGGTCCCACTGCAGAGCCCGCATATGCCATCTGGCATGATTGACCAGCAGGATGCAGGAGGCCATGAGGCCCAGCAGCCTCAGGGTCATCCGTACCGAAACCCAGGATAAAGGCCGAAAGATCGGAATCATAGCCTGAATATCCCGGACTCGCCGTTCGGGAGGATAGGCCCGAAACTGCGTCGTGTCCAGAACTGCTCCGATGAAAAGGAGCTGTGGAGAAGGAATTAGATGCGACTTCGGCACATTGATGGAGAACCCCAGCGAGTGCAGGAGTTCGGCCGTAGTCTGGAGGTGGGTGACGACTGCCTGGGACGAGCCCGCCTTCAGCAGCCAGTCGTCGAGGTAGGGGAAGACTGAAACCCCTGCCCGGCGCAGATGAGCTGCGACCACCGCCATCACTTTCGTGAACACCCGAGGGGCACTGGTAAGGCCAAAGGGGAGCACGGTGAACTGAAAATGCTCGGGGCCTACCGTGAACCGAAGGTAACGCCGGTGGGCCGGCAGGACGGGGATGTGGAAATATGCGTCCTGCAAGTCCAACGCTACCAACCAGTCTCCAGGGTCGAGGGCAGTCAAGACCTGAGCTAGGGTGAGCATCTTGAACTTCTCCTTCCGGAGGAAGCGATTGACGTTCCGGAGGTCCAAGATAGGACGCATGTCCTCCTTGTCCTTTTTGGGCACCAGAAAGTAGTGGGAGTAGCAACCACGCCCTACTTCTGGGGTCGGAACATGCTCGATGGCCCTCTTGGTCAAGAGGGCCGTGACTTCCTTCTGTAGAAGCACCAAGTGATCCCCTGACATGCGGTGGAATTGAGGTGGCATGGCTGGGGGGTGGTCTCGAAGGGGAGGGAGTAGCCCCTTCGGACAATGTCCAAGACCCACCTGTCCGAGGTGATGGTGCGCCAGTGGGGAAGGTGATGGCGGACCCTGCCCCCTACTGGCGTGCCGTGCACCTGAAAGGAGGGACTAGGAGGGCTTGGAGGCCGCGGACGGGTTGGAGGTGGTGGCCTGACCCGCACGCTGGTTGCCCGATCCGCCACGGCGGAATCCACGTCCTCGGCCACGCGAAGACGCCTGCTGCGCGGGCCGGTGGCTGGGCTGCTGACGTGAAGGGGCGCCCTACCGTGGCCACGAAAGGGGCGAAAAGCAGAAGGCAGCGGAGGGCGTGTAGCAGAAAGGCCCAGGGACTTGGCAGTAGCCCGTGAGTCCTTAAAGCGCTCCAACGCATGGTCTGCTTTGGACCCAAAAAGACCGACTCCATCAAAGGGCATGTCCATGAGAGTATTCTGGACATCCCCTGAAAAACCAGTGGTTCTCAGCCAGGCGTGGCGTCGGAGCGCCACCGTCGTTGCAATCGACCTGCCCAGCGAGTCGGCGGTGTCAAGGCCACAACGGATAGTGTATTTGGCCGCATCCCTTCCTTCCGCAATGGCGCGGGAAAGCAGTGCCTGGACCTCCTCAGGGCACTGGGGCAAAACATCCGCCACCGAATCCCACAGGGAGTGGGTATATCGGCCCAAAAGACAAGCGGTGTTAACGGACCGCAAGCCAGCACTGGAGGAAGAAAAACCTTTCTTCCCAAACTGATCCAGGCGTTTGGATTCCCTATCCGGAGGAGCGGTAGGGAAGGCGGTTTGGGAAGCGGAGGCTTGGACAACCAAGCTCTCAGGAGTGGGGTAGACAGAAAGAAACAGGGGTCGCCCGGAGCGGGGCGATGGCGTCGTGACACGTTCCGATCCACAGGAGCCCCTGTGTTGGGCTTGGACCAGGCGCCCAAAAGAACGTCAGTGAGGGCGTCGTTAAACGGCAGCACAGTCTCCGCAGAGGAGGCTGCCGGCTGAAGCACCTCTGTCAAGATGTTAGGCTTGACCGTCAAAGTAGGGAGCTGGAGACGTAAGGCCCCAGCAGCCCTACGCAACACCGTACTCAAAATTGGCCCCCTCCTCCGTAGCCACGGGAGGAGACAGCATGCCAGTGTCAGGGGAAGTATCCAGACCACTGGCCTCCCTAGACTCTCTGTCCAGTCCTCATCATACTGACAGTTGCGCGTCAGAGGGTCATCAGACCCCTCCCAGTCCTCCTGGTCCTCCTCTGGTTCAAAATAAGGAGGAGGAGGGACATTTGGGACCCAAGGTCCCATCGGCGCCGGAGCCGGCGTCGAGCGACGTCGCTCCGGGTCCATGTCCGGAGCCGGAAGGAACTGGGGGACGACGCCGCCCGGAGCCCAGGGCGGCGTCGAGAACGGCACCGGAGACATCGGCGCCGGCGGAGGTGTCGTGAGGTCGACCGGCGTCGATGGGGGTTGTGGAGCCGGGATCGAGGCCGAAGCCGGAGCCGGGATCGAGGCTGGAGGCACGGGCGACGCCGGGGCCGGAGCCGCCGGCGACGTTGGAGCAACCCCATCAGGGCCCGCGGGCCCGAAGGCGCACCGGAGGGGCCTGAAGGCCCGAAGAGGCGGGCCATGGCCGACAGGAACTCCTGTACCTTGGCCGGATCCGCCCCCGAACCCGGGAAGGGCGGGTATGGCGGGGGCGACTCCACAGGCAAGTCCGGGGCCGCGGGGGCGGGGACGGTGCCGGGAGGGGCCTCAGCCGAGTCGCGAGACCGGCGAGGCGAAGTCCGAGAGCGACGATGCTTCTTGGACTTCTTGTGCTTAGACTTACCGGACGAAGAAGACTTCGACGCCGACGACCGGTGTGCACTCCGCGAGCGACCCCTGGACCTCTCACGCGACCGGGGCCTCCGTGGAGCCGAATGCCGGGCCTCGAGGAGCTTTCGAGACCGCTCTCGCAAAGCTTTCGGGTTGAGGGCCTGGCATTCGGGACAAGACTTGGTGTCGTGGCCTCGGCCGAGGCAGAAGAGACACTCCCAATGCGGGTCGGTGACGGACATCATCCGCGCACAGGCGCCGCATCGCTTGAAGCCGGGCATCCCTACGACACCTTAAAGTTGGAAAAAACAGTGAAAAAATCACCAAAAAGTATGGTCAAAAATTGACCAGGGCACTGCTCTTCCCGGATCTGCGCTTGCTGGCGCGGAAAAAGAAGAACTGACGTCAGCGCGCAGGGGCGGCGCCTAAGCACTGCCCGCGACGTCATCCCGGCGATCACGACGCCGACGACGGACGCGGAGCCGCACGACGCCGCCTACCGACGCGCAAGGGTACTGCTACGCAAAACTTTCCGGATCCAGCCTGACGCCTGGGGATATTCTAAGGTAAGGAATCTATCACTAACGTGTCTCTTTCAGATACTCTGTATTATCAGACAACTTCAGACCATGAATAAGAAAGAAGTCTCAGCTCTACATCTCCAACAGGTAGTGAAGAGACCTCTTACCATAACTTTTCTTGGGTATATTATAGACACTATGTAGAATTTTAAATTGGGTAAGAAGACAAACGGGGCTCTCAAGTTCCCAGATCACCATCCTGGTGTTCCCTCATTTCTCCTCTTCCAACTGTCCCAAGTTGCACACCTAACAGGACCATAGGCTATTGAGAGACCATTGGGAGAGCCATTGGGCATACAATATTAAATTCAAGGGCATGCTACATACAGAGATACCCATAAGATTGGGATTTATAGAGCCCAAACTCCTTTGAGTGGGTTCAAAGTACTTCATATGACTTCGGTTCATTACCTCTACCAACACAGAAACTCCAGTAAATGTACCAGGCCCTTGGTCCTCCAGCTTGGCTGAATTTGCCAGGAATCTGAACTGCAACAGGGGTGTGGGTGTATCAAGCATAAGCCTGCCCTGCCAACCCGTACAGAGTAACGCTTTCCATCACCAACTGAGCACAACTCTTGGGCAAGGGCAAGGAAGCCAAACTGTGGAAGCAGACAGATATCCCAAAAGAGATGAACCCTCAAAGAGATCTAATTCCTACCGGATTGTGAGGGTGGTCTCCAGATCTGAAGAGCCAGTCATTAATGAGTTAGGTGAGTAGAACATTACAAGCACTTGTCCGCCATATCTAGTCTGCTGATATAGACTGAATTAGACCATTTATCCCATGTAACTCTGGGTTGCTTAACCACCAGCAAGAGAGAGAGACACAAACTGTATTGAAAAAAAAATGCTCAGTGATTTCATACAGATAATTCTGGAACACAGAGAGGTCAAAGCTATCATCACTTAATAAAAAGAATAATGGTATTCCACCTTGAAGGACCATCCACAGGCAATGTTAAGTTCCAGGCACACCCCTGGCTCAACACTGATGTGCATTCCCAGATATTGAAAAGGAAAATGCTACTTACCCAGTATGCATCTGTTCTTGGCATGTAGAGCTGTAGAGTCAAATGCTTTGCATAGCCTGCCATCCAGTGTTGGGTCCAGATGTTTGCACTTTGTTTTTGTTCCAAGAAGTCTTTTCCAGTCACGAGGTAGGTGACTCCTCCTTGCGGTGATAGTGCGCATGTGCATCAACGAACAAGTTACTTACCTTCGGTAACGATATATCTGTGAGAAACAGTTAGTTATAGATTCCTTACCTTAGAATTACCCCCAGGCGTCAGACTGGATCCGGAAAGTTTTTTCGTCAGCAGAACCTCTGCGCGTCGGAAGGTGGCGTCGGTCGACTCCGCGTCTGTCGCCGTGGTCGCCGGGATGACGTCGCGGCAGCTACTTAGACACGGCCCTCGCGCGCTGACGTCAGTTCTGTACACGACTTTCCCCGCCAGAAACGCAGAGCCATGCAAGACACTGACCATTGGTGCACAAAACTAGGGCCCTGAAAGGATGACCTTAACCCTAGAAATCAGTTCACAGAACGGGGAGGATGGGTGGGGCGGTAAGGAATCTATAACTAACTAATGTTTCTTACAGATATATCGTTACCGAAGGTAAGTAACTTGTTCATCTGAAAGAAACACGTTAGTTATAGATTCCTTACCTTAGAATAGATACCCCAGCAATACCAGCCCCGGTGGTGGGTCTGCAAACCAAAATCACACCAGAAAGTCCTGGAGAACAGAACGGCCAAAGAAGCCGTCTCTCCGGACTTGACTGTCCAGACAGTAGTGTTTCGTAAAAGTGTGCAGTGATGCCCACGTAGCTGCCTGACAGATGTAATTTAGAGGAACTCCTCTTCCCAAGGCAGTAGTGGCTGCCGTCGCCCTGGTGGAGTGAGCGCGTAGCCCTACTGGAGGCTCTTTTTTAGCCAGAGAGTAACAGGCTTTAATACAGAACACGACCCACCGTGAAATGGTGCGTTTGTGTACGGCCTGACCCTTCTTTGCGCCGACGTAGCCAACAAAAAGTTGATGATCCACCCGGAACTGTTTGGTGCGATCCAGATAGGAGAGCGCACGTTTTGGATCTAGACGGTGGAGCCTCTCTTCCTCCTTCGAAGGATGCGGAGGCGGAAAGAAGGTGGGCAAGGTAATGGTCTGCCTAATGTGGAAGGCAGTGACCACCTTAGGAAGAAAGGATGGACGGGTTCGGAGAACCACCTTATCCGGATGGACAGATAGGAAAGGAGGTTTTGAAGAAAGGGCCTGGAGCTCGCTCACCCTTCTAGCAGAAGTGATGGCTACCAGGAAAGCAGTCTTAAGAGTTAAGAGCCGTAAGGGACAGCTATGAAGCGGCTCAAAGGGAGCGCACATTAGGTAAGTTAGCACAAGATTCAAGTTCCACTGAGGCACAACGAAGGGGTTTGGAGGAAAAAGATGTGTTAAGCCTTTTAAGAAACGGTTAACTACCGGGGACTTGAAAAGAGAAGGCTGATCTGGCAGCCGAAGGAAAGCAGAGATGGCTGACAGATAGCCATCGACAGTGCCCTGAGCAGAGCCCTGCTGGGCCAAGGAGAGAAGGAACAAGAGTACTTCAGAAAGAGGGGCAGAAAGGGTATCCACAGCCTTTGCTGTTCACCATGCCACAAATTTGTTCCAATGGCAGGCGTATACCGTCTTAGTGGAGGGACGCCTGGCTGTCAAGATTACGTCACAGACTTCGGGAGGCAGGTCGAAAGACGTCAACTGCGGCCGCTCAATCTCCACGCAAGGAGGTGGAGACTGGACATGTTCGGGTGGAGGACCGTCCCCTGCTGCTGCGACAGAAGATCCTCCCGAAGAGGCAGTCTGATCGGAGGATCGATGGCCATGTTGAGCAGCTAGGGATACCAGACTCTTTGTGCCCAGTCCGGAGCCACAAGAATGACTTGGGCCCGGTCACGCTTGATCTTCTTCAGCACGCGGGGCAGAAGTGGTATAGGCGGAAAGGCGTACAACAGACCGCAACTCCACTCGCGACGAAAGGCGTCGCTTAGCGAGTGCCGCCTTGGAAATTCCAACACACAGAATTGATGACATTGCGCGTTCTCTTCGGTGGCGAATAGATCTAACCAAGGCTCTCCCCATTGTTGAAAGAGACCTTGCACCACCTCCGAGTGGAGACGTCATTCGTGATCCATCATGCACCTGCGCCTGAGTTCGTCCGCCCCGGCGTTCAGGGAACCTGCCAGGTGTTGAACCACCAGGGATATGCCCTGATGTTCCAGCCATGTCCAGATGCGGAGGGTCTCCTGACATAGGGTCCACGACCCCACCCCGCCCTGTTTGTTGCAGTACCACATGGCGGTGGTGTTGTCCGTGAATCACCTGCACTACTCTTCCCCGGACAGAGGGAAGGAATGCCTTGAGTGCAAGACGAATCGCCCGGAGCTCCAGAAGGTTGATGTGGAGCCCGGACTCCACCGGAGACCAGAGGCCTCTGATCTCTGCCTCTCCCATGTGACCGCCCCATCCCAGAAGGGACGCGTCCGTCACCACAGTGTGGTCTGGTTGGGGAAGGGATCTGCCATTGACCCAATCCTGGTTCATGAGCCACCACTGCAGTTGACGTGCAGTGCCCTCCGAGATCTGGACGCAATCGGACAGATTCCCCTGATGCTGCGCCCACTGGAACTTCAGGTCCCAGTGCAGAGACCGCATATGCCATCTGGCATGATCGACCAGCAGGATGCAGGAGGCCATGAGGCCCAGCAGCCACAGAGTCATTCTGACCGAAACCCGGGAAAGAGGCTGAAAGATCGGAATCATAGCCTGAATATCCCGGACTCGCTGCTCGGGAGGATAGACCCGAAACCGCGTCGTGTCCAGAACCGCTCCGATGAAAAGGAGCTTCTGAAAGGGAATCAGGTGTGACTTCGGCACATTGATGGAAAACCCCAGCGAATGCAGGAGGTCAGCCGTAGTCTGGAGGTGGGAGACGACTGCCTGGGGCGAGCCGGCCTTCAACAGCCAGTTGTCGAGATAGGGGAAGACTGAAACCCCTGATCTGCGCAGATGAGCTGCGACCACAGCCATCACTTACGTCAACACCTGAGGGGCGCTGGTAAGGCCAAAGGGGAGCACGGTAAATTGGAAATGCTCGTGGCCTCGTTGAACGGCAGCAAGGGCTCCGAAGAGCTCGCAGCCGGCTGAAGCACCTCCGTCAGGAGGTTAGTCCTGACCGCCACCGTAGGAAGCTCGAGGTTGAGAGCCTCGGTCGCCCTACGCAACACCACTGCGTATGACGCTCCCTCCTCCGTAGCCACAGTAGGAGGAGACAACATGCCAAGGTCAGGGGAGGTGTCCAAACCACTGGCATCCCCCAGTTCCTCTCTCCAGTCCTGTTCACTCTCCAACTGGTCAGTTAAAGGGTCACCTGACCCCTCCAAGTCCTCTTCATCATCCTCTGGGTGCCACTGTGGTTCAAAAGGGACCCCAGGAGTGAATAGGGGCATGAAAAACCCACCTAGCGCCGGATCCGGCGTCGGATGACGAAAGTCCGGCTCCGAGTCCACATCAGGATGGAGGCCGGGGGGGCCAACCGGCGTCGGACGCGGTAGTGGTGCCGTCGGAAGCGGCGCCAGTGGAGGAGTAACGAGGTCAACCGGCGCCGATACAGATCCAGGCCTGGATCCAGGGCCGGAGCCGCCAGCAGCGAAGACCTAGGCCCCCCAACTGAGTCCGCGGGGCCCGAAGGCGCGCCGGCGGGTTCGGTTCGCCCAAAGATGGCATGCATCGCCTCGTAGAACGCACGAAGCTGGGCGGGAGCCGCTCCGGGTCCCGGAAAGGGAGGGAAACTCGGAGTCGGCTCTGCAGGCTCCGCGCGCGGAGCCCCAGGAGGGGCACCACCCGCGTGCCTCGTCGGATCGGCCGACCGACGAGGAGAAGTCGAAGAGCGATGATGCTTCTTCGACTTCTTCTTGTGCTTCGACTTACCCGACCCAGAGTGCGAAGACTTCGATGATTTCGAACCGGAATGGTGGTGGCTCCGCGACCGGTCCCTCAACCTCCCTCTCGACTGGCACCTCGAACGGCGCGGAGCTGACTGCCGATGTTCAAGCAGCTTTCGGGACCGCTCCCGCTAAGCCTTCGGCGCCATCGACCGGCAGTCGGAGCACGACTTGGGGTCGTGGTCGAGCTCCAGGCAGAAAAGACACACGCGGTGCGGATCCGTCACCGACATCAGTCGGCTACAGGAACTGCAAGCCTTGAAGCCGGGCATCCATCGTGCACCTTTTCGGAGTCGGAGACTCGAAGAAAGAAGTCGACAAAAGTCGAGAAAAAGTTAGTCAAAAAATGACTGAGGTACCGCTCTTCCCGGATCTGCGCTGGCTGGCGCGGAAAAAGAAATAACTGACGTCAGCGCGCGAGGGCGGCGTCTAAGTAGCTGCCGCAACGTCATCCCGGCAACCACGACGCCGACGACGGACGCGGAGTCGACCGACGCCACCTTCCGACGCGCAGAGGTACTGCTGACGAAAAAACTTTCCGGATCCAGTCTGGCGCCTGGTGGTAATTCTAAGGTAAGGGATCTATAACTAACGTGTTTCTTTCAGATTCCACTGTTAGATTGTTTGCTGCAGAGGGTCATAATGGAGTTAGTAAGAGTAGTAAGAGATGTCCATGTATATATGTATCTAAGTAAGATGTAACTGCAACAGGTATAGGTATCCGGGGAGGCGGGTGGGCGCATGTGACTCTACAGCTCTACATGCCAAGAACAGATGCATACTGGGTAAGTAGCATTTTCCGTTCGAGGCATGTGAGCTGTAGATCACATGCTGTGCATAGACTATAAAGCAGTTATCTCCCAAAGCGGTGGCTAACCTGTAGCTGTTGCCTGAAATAGTGTACGTAAAACTGCTTGGCCCACACTAGCTTGCTGTCTTGCTAACACATCTACACAATAATGTTTTGTGAATGTGTGAGGTGTAGACCATGTTGCCTGGGAATCAGACGTTGGCCTCCTCGAGGAGGACGACTGGGCGGAGGCCATACAGAGCCCCAGAGAAATAGCGGTAAGGGCATGGTTCCGCCTAGTTCAGCTCCGAATTCTTGATCGTTCGTATGTTCCTAGGACAGTGCAGTATCACATTGGCTATTGTGGGTCTGACAAGTGCATGCGGGGATGTAACGAGATTGGGACATTCTTTCACATCCTGTGGGCGTGTCCTCTGATACAAAGGTATTGGGAATCCATAGCACAGGTCATGTCCAAGGTGGGGGGCTCCACGGTCCCGGTAGACGCCAGGTGGCATATCCTAGGAGTGACAGGGAAGGTAGTTTGGCCCAAATGGGCTACAACCTGGCTAGCGTTAGCGGGCATAGTGGCGAAACAAAATATAGCCAGACTTTGGGGTGCTAGTGAGGTTCCATCGACAGAGGGCTGGAAAAAGGATCTCGACTGGTGTCAAAGGGCAGAACACACTGTGTACCAGATTAGAGAGTGCCCACGCAAGTGGGAAAAGATCTGGGAGGCCTCGATGACATACCGGGGGTATTTACTGACTGACTGAGGGGTATCGCCACCCAAAGTGTGTGGGGGGGGGGTTCTGGGGTAATCCGGGATCGCCACGGGTTATTAGAGAACTAAGGGAACTGTACCGTGTGAATAATGCTATATAACTGTATTGGCTGACCCACTGCTGAGTATATTGTCTCATTGAATGGAAAGCATTTGTTCTCTTGGTTAATAAAAAGATGTTTAAAAAAAAAAAGAGTGGAATGATCGGGGGTAGCTGAAGGAAGTCACCGTTTGTTATTTGTGGGGGAAGTGCGTGTGGAGTTGCCTCTGCCTCTTCCCTTACCATTATTTCCTCTAAAACCTCCTCTAACATAGCCTCTTGATGAGGGCGATTGGTTGTTGCCCTTGTAAGAGGAGGAGGGATTTTCTGTGGTAATATTTTTGGAGCCACACCTGTAAAAGGAGCGCCGAAAGGAACCCCTACTCACAGGTAACTAAAGTCCCCATGGACTTTGCGACCTCAGTGTCCTTCATTTTTTCCAATGAGGTGTCCACTGCTGGACCAAAGAGGTGTTCCTTATCAAAAGGTTGATTGAGAATGGAGGCCTGTACCTTAGGTTTGAAACCTGAAATTCTCAACCATGCTTGTCTACGCAGCAGTACGCTGGTGTTTACTGCGCGTGCTGCTGTGTCGACTGCATCTAATGCGCACTTGATGGAGGTATTGTGATAAGTTTGCCCTCCTGGATAAGATCATTTGCCTTAGATTTGTGCTCATCAGGCAGAAATTGCATACGTTTTTCTAGCTCATCGTAATGAGCCCTATCGTATCTGCCTAGCAAAGCCTGAGCAATAGCAATGCGCCAGTGATTAGATGCTTGTGAGGCTACCCTTTTGCCAGAGGCATCAATTAACTTGGACTCCTTATCAGGAGGAGGAGCCTCACCTGTGGTCTGTGAGTAGGCTCTTTTGCGAGCATTAGAAACTACAAGAGAGTCTAAGGGCAGCTGACCCTTAATGTATGCAGGGTCAGTGGGTGCTGGCTTATATTTCTTCTCAACCCTGGGCGTGATGATTCTTGCCCTTACGGGATTTTTAAAAACCTCATCTGCGTGCTTAAGCATCCCCTTAAGCATTGGTAGTGTATGTGTAGTTTTCTGAGTGGAGCTTAAGGTCTCAAACAAGATGTCCGCCTCTAAAGCCTCCTTATGTAGCTCCACCCCATGGTAATGAGCAGCCCTATTAAGAAGCTCAATGCAGCCTATAATGTCGTCAGGTGGTGATGGCCTGGACGGGTATAAGTCAGGGTCAGTATCTGTGTGTGGATCAGTATCATAATCCTCCCATGGGTCAACATCTTGTGGCCTATCCTCATCTGCATCCCCATCCCCTTCATCCTGTGGGTTAGGTGATAGTGGTGTTGGTGAATTAGTGGGTGTGATGAGTAATTGAGGATTAGTAGGTGAAGGAGGTGGCACATAAGGTGGTGAAGGGTTTGTACCCACATTCCTTTTCTTCAGGGGCATGTGGTGCTCATCCTGTTGGGCCAATTTCCTTTTTTCAGGCAGTTTGGCATGAATATGTCCAGTATCTGGGTTAATAACCAGTTCTTTTTGTTTCGGATCCGAAGGTGTAACATCGGACAGAGGCTCTTTTGTCGGAGTCTTTTTGTCTTTACTTGCAGTTTTCGGCATCGAACGCTTCGACTCCGAACTCTTCGGTACTGAAGCTTTAGGCTTCGACAAAGAAGGAACGTGGGCCAGGACGTGCTTGGATTTCGGCACCGAGGATTTCAGCTCGGCGCCTGCATGGGGCCGGCTCGAGCCCGAGCCGGAAGGCCTTTCTTTGTGTTTCGGCATCGGGCCCGCTGGCGGGGTGCTCGAAACTTTTCTCGGTGCCGACCTTGGCCCACAGGCAGAGGAAGGACCGGAGCCTTTTTTGTCTTTGATTGTTGGGGCAAGGGGGTTTCTGTACTCACGGTACGCTCCTCTTCTTCCATGTCGGAGTCGGCCTTGGACACGGAGACATGTTCCTTCTTCCTCGGCTCCTTGAGGGTGTATTTCTTCTCAGTCGGAATCTTTGCCGAAGATGTCCGGAACGGAGCCGCCTTGGTGTTGTATCTCGTGACATCGAGCCCGACGGTCACGAAGCGTCTTCTTTGATCAAAACGAGCGGCATGCGTCGCAGTCTTTCTCGTCGTGTTCCGGGAACAAACAGAGATTGCACACTTCGTGCAGGTCGGTGCGCGGAAACTTGGTGCGACACCTGGGACAGAGCTTGAATGGAGTCTGTTCCATTGACTGCTAGCGAGCCCGGCGCGGGTAGGCCCAATGGCCCTCCACGAGTTTTCCGATTGAAGATCTTTAAGTGGAAACGATACGCAGAGAATGGGAAACGCGATCGAGAAACAATACCGTCGAGGGTAGTGGATTGCGCGTCGAAGGGAACCAGAGAAACTGTGCTGAACCGGAGCGCAGCAATTCACATCCGAACCAGATGGCGGAAAAAAACAATCTAACAAGGGAGTCGATGCCCATGCGCACTATCACCGAAAGGAGGAGTCACCTACCTCGTGACTGGAAAAGACTTCTTCGAACAAAAACAAAGTGCAAACATCCGGACCCAACACTAGATGGCAGGCTATGCACAGCATGTGATCTACAGCTCACATGCCTCGAACCTTTAGTTTAGAATACACAGTTGAGATTCCCAACAGGTCACCTTTTTACCTCCTCGAACAGGGATAAAGGATGACTTTTACCAATTAACTATTGGGCTGGAGGATTTCCCATGTAGGAACAAGATATCGATCAGTTTCTGGCCTATTTGACATGGATACCTGAGGAAGAGGAACATATGATCTTTGTAGTGCAACACTGGTACTGAAGTCCGTCCTTCTCTTGCAGTCTCTGCACCAAGCCATCCTTCCTTCTGCAGTTAGCTAGAGGTTTATTTGCCTTAGCAATAAAGAGAGGTAAGAGAGGGCACCCTTCCTGGTATCGCTCTCAACTGGGAACAGGTTAGATAGGGCATTGTTCACAGGGACCTGAGGGCAAGGGTCACTCTATAGAGCATGGACATATTCCAGAAATCTTGGGCCAAAGTTCACCTACTACATGACCTGCCACAGGAACCCCCACGTAAAAAAAAAAAAAAAATCAAAAAAAAAATCAAAGGCTTTTCTGAAAACAATCGACGTCAGAGTGATAGGAACAGTGAATTTGATGACTGCAATCAGTCTTGCCAAATGCCACTTTAGCCCAGATGAACCAGAAAAGTACTTACTTTAATCAGTCTATTTGTCAGCAGCTTTGCCAAAATTGTAACCTCTGTGTTAATAAGCGATATGGGGAGATAAAGGCAGAGTAATTAAGAGGTTGCGCTGGTTTCAGCTTTGCCAAAATTGTAACCTCTGTGTTAATAAGCGATATGTGGAGATAAAGGCAGAGTAATTAAGAGGTTGCGCTGGTTTCAGTATGACGGATAAGGTGGCTCCACCTGGGGCCCTTTGAAAGAGAACCCGTTTGCAGTCTTGTTGAGCATATGTAAAAGGCGAGGCATCAAAATGATGGTCTGCCTCCTAAAAAGCTCAACAGGGAAACCACTATGGCCTAAATCATTGGTGGTACCTAATAATCAATCATGCCACCGGAGGATGGTGAGGGCAACCATCCTTTTAAAATAAATATCTTGGGAGAAGGCAAATAATTTTCTCCTGCCCTCATCTCCTTATAATTACAAAGTTGTCTGTCCTCACCAATCCTTCAGGTGCCCCAATACAGTTTTGTGTTATGTGCATTGGAAATGTATATTCCTAGGCCAATGAATTCATAAGG
Source organism: Calotriton arnoldi (assembly GCA_963921515.1). Lineage (NCBI taxonomy): Eukaryota > Metazoa > Chordata > Amphibia > Caudata > Salamandridae > Calotriton > Calotriton arnoldi. The sequence continues at coordinate 1,797,531 of CAWUFW010002282.1, read as the reverse complement.
TCTGTAAAGGACACTGTCAAAATCCTGCACTTCATCATCAATTCCCTATGAAACTGTAACATGATTAAAAAATAAGAGATATTGTCTAAGTGTTCTATGGGGCATTATCACACAGGACAGCTTCCGGAGGATCATCTTTAATTTCCTTTTGCCCCTCCCATTCCAGTCAGCGCATAACTCCTCTTTAACAAGGTAAGATATCTCTGGGCTCTGAATCTCTCTGTACTAACCCACTATGCATCAATAACTTGCATTTAGAGAGTAATCCATCCACATTCAGTGAAGAACTATCACACAGATCTGATAGCTTACATGGTGCAGAAAATTACCACTGGGTAGCAAAATATGTAAGGCACAAAAGAAGCCTTTGAAGTTAGTGTGGAGCCTGCGTATGAGGAAGCAGGGACAGAGCTCTGAGTGGCTTTTTTAGGAGAAGAATCACTCTAAAGCATGCTAACAGCTCTGGTAACCCTAGTTTGAGTTGATGGAGTGTTTGCGCATAAAGGCTTGGGGCAATGCCAACACATGGTTCAGTGGCAAGCAGATAGGCACTTGCAGTACCCATATTCACTTTACATTGTCCAAGTGCGTTAATTAAAAAAAACAAATCCAAAACAGTTTGGAAGGGATGCCGTAGGCTTTTATCTTTTTGCAAACAATACTTCATCACTATCCAGGTGGCAGAAGGACACATAACGCTGATGGTACCAAGCATCTTTTGCATCCACTCAAAGTGCACAAGCACATCTTAGTATTGTTGGAAAGACAAACTTTGGGAACCGTTTTTGACCAAACATAAGCTAAGGACTTGCAGATTCCCAGCCATTTCAGATCAACCATATGTCTTTCAATCCAACATCTAGGACTCAAATCAGAAGGTCTTTGCCAGTCATGACTACGGCTTGACGGCAAACACATGGCCTTTGGTCCCCCTGGTCACTCCAGCCTGCTTCTTCTGAGTAGTGCTGGCAGCCATGTAGTTGAAGAGTGATGGTTACCATCAATACTATCTCCCAGCCAGACAAATAGAGTATGTGACAAGCAAGGAAGCTAGGATCAGAACTTACCTGTCAATGGTCATCACAAGGAGGTTCAAATAGTAATGTGGCAGAACAACATTCATACATATTTTACTAGTGGTAAAGGTTAGCTCTGGTAGTTGGGCTTGGTTACCCGATAACTTGCTATCTAGTTGGTGCTTGTGAAGAAATCTGGTGAATGATTCTGACTAGAATGACATGGATAATGTATCTAATGCAGTCTTAGCTTGGTGTAGTCTGCCTGGACACCATTTGAGGGTGGGTTCCATGCAGTGCGCTACAATGGGTGATGCATGGCATTATTCATTTGGCAATGGTGATCTTGACAACCGGCATCATTGCTCCAAAGCTTACAAAATGTGTCTCTGTTGAGCAAGTCCCTAGTTCTGATTAAAGACAAAGGCATAACTGATATCCAGATTTCCCTCCATGGAATGGACAGGGTCTCCCGAGACTACAGTGAGGAAAGGTGGCTAGTCCACTAGTAATTCAATGGGAATGCTTGGTCTTAGCTCAAGCTGATGAATCCTCCCCACTTGGCCTGCCTGGTGCCTAAGGAACAAGAGGCTCCAGCAGGGTGTTAGAAGAGAAAGGACTACCTAACCTTGAAAGATGGGCCCTTGCTGAAAAGAGGTGGCAGCCTAGATGGTACCATACACATAGCCTCCTACGTTTGCAGCCACCATTTCTGTTTTAGATTGCAGCAGGACCCCATCCATCAAGGGACCACATAATTCTTTCCAATGAAGCAAAGTCGATTACCTTCTCCTGGTCATCAAAATTATGTGCACTAACATGAGCCGATGTAAATCAGATCAGAATTCATGATTCAGGTGACAATGTCGATTAGGCGTCTTAATGCTTGGATATCAGCAGCTTTTGATCTGTAGCCACTCTGCAAAGGTTGAGCATGAAGGAATACTATTCCTGGGTAAAGTCCAGTAAATAGGTGGGGTACAGAACAACTCATGCCAGAGCGGACAACTGTGGGTGCCCATGATGGTGCTGGCTAGCAAACAAAGAATATGGGAATGGTGTATCCTTTTTCCATGGGCCTCCAGACATTTGTCCTCCTTGCCATGTGAGCACATCACTGTGATTAAGGGAAGCCACCATCCCAACCACTGAGTTGTTGGATTCTTGTATACAGACTGAACTGTTATTGGGGGCCATGTACCCACTGTTCAATGAATAAAATTGTGTTTTCAAATCTCATGAGCTTGCTTGAGAATCCAGTTTTCTTTGGCCAGAGATTGCCTCAAAAGGAGAGATACCACAGTGACCAAGAGCCTTATTTTAAGATGGGCTGTTCAGCACATCCCCTCAAAAAAGTGGCAGATGTGCTGTCCACCATATTAAAGTGATGTCAATGGCACTCTAAGTGACAGACATGCCAGATGTCCCATTCGACCAAGCTATAAAATGGGACCCAAGCATTTTTCGGCAGAGGTAGTGAATCACAAAGGACACCGTATTCAAAGCTTGGCCATAACAGAATTGGCTGTGAATAGGTCATTGTGTCACATGGCCATAACAGAATTGCATCACCTGGCTGTGAACAGATCCTTGTTTTAATCGTAACTTTCTCAGGGTGAGCGTCTGGCTTTCTTAAACATGCACTCTTGCAGAGGGTTTGCATGGGAGGTGGATCCATGAGAGAACTGTTTATTCCTAAGGTGTCACGAGGTGCAGCCAAGAACAAGTAGAGATCAGTAACTTAAGGGGACTGGCAGTGCTAGTTGGGTCAAAAGGACATGTGGCCCATTAATGGTCCTTTTATCTCTGGAATTGCACCAAAGACTGTGGGAGCGCACCACGAACACCAGAAGCTGCATCAGAGGAAGCAGGATCTGCACAAAGGCAGAAGGGCCACAGTGGACTCTCAAGCCTTGAACTTTGAAGTCCTTGAGCATCCAGGAAAAAGTCTGAGGACAATATTGAGGACTGTATAAAGGCAACATATGTATTATGATCGAAAGGGAGCTGGGAGTGTTCAGGTGCTTCTTATCCATCTTTACTTGGTATGAAGTGTTGGACTAGAAGATCTGTCCACCGTGCATTCCCCACACTCAGAGGAAGAGACCGCCAGAAGAGAATCCAAAGGTGATTGTGCCCTGAAAAGATGGACCACTGGAAAGAATTCTTGAGAACACAGCAGCTATGCGGAGGAGAAAGGTGCCAACTCTTGCTCTGCTAGGAAGTATAATGCAGAGCTGGTTATAGAGTTCTTGACAGGCACCCTGAGGTGTGCATCTGGTGATAGGCAAAAACCCAACTGATCTGGAATGATTGGATGTCTGGAGAAGCGATCCCAGTCTCTTGGAGCTTTCTCTTTTTACTAGAGGTAATCTGTCTTCTGCACGGCTTCTTGCACAGACTCTCTCTACTTGCTGACTGAGTTGCACTCTCTTACTCAATCATTGCAACGAGGGAGCCAAACTCAACCACCGAAGCGTAGAACTGGAGTACGGAGCAGGACTTGACTCAAACGAGCAGTGGAGAATCTGGAGCATGTTCGAGACTAAACCAAGAGGGGTCCTTTATTTTGAGGTTGCAGTCTCTCCAGGGCTGGGTTCGGCTGGAGCAAATATTTAGGCACTGGGAAAGAAATCTCACAACACTTCCGTCCCTTCAGAATAACATTCACAAGGGATAAAGAGGGAGTTTAGAAGGAGAGACTGTTTGTTGGGCTGGTGCCACATTCTCACCGAAGGACTGCTAGCCGAAACCCTGTACTTCCGTCCTGGCTCCACTGCATAGAGATGAAATCAAACATCTTTTTAAGGGATTGTTGTACTCAGTACATATGATTTTGAGGCATTTCTCATGGCAGCTCAATACAATGTGCAGTGTGTGTGCACTGCTGCAGTGTCTGTGCTTGAAACAAGGTGCACTGCCCTGCCACTCGCTACATGCCAGCTTGCAGAATGAACCCCCCCCCCCCGCCTCCATAAACACAACAAGCCTCGTTGCTTGGTCATGGGAAGCACACGACTGGTTGATGCATGCCGTCCCACTGAACATGCCAAACTGGGTGCTGCATCAGCTCCGGCATCCCTAAAAATTCAAGGATACATTAGAAGCTGAAGCTCGGAGCAGTACAGGTGGTGTGCGCAGAGATGGAATATGGCATAAATGACTTATAAACTTGTGTTTACTCGCCAGTCTTCCACACATACATCACAGGCCTGCTGTCTGGTTCACTGGGCGCCTTGACTCCCCAGATTCCCAAAAACAAAATCATGAGCACTCCGATACACGAGGCAGGAATGCCAAACCCTTGTGAGCGACGTGACAAAGCAGTTCCTTTCTCAGCCATCCCCAGACGTTCCGCAGGCAGCTCCCGAGCCCGCCAGCAACATAACAGAAAACAACAAGCAGTGACGCAAGCAGTGGTTTGCTGTGGGATTGTCAATGTAGGAGCAGCATCGCCTGCAAGAGCTCTGTAAAGTGAGCGCGAACTGCGGGGGCAGTCTGTGCTTTTATGCATGGACTGTGAGGGCGTTAGGCTCAAAATGTCCCTCGTAAACAAACAACAGCTCTGGAGGGGGGTGGGGGGGCGGTTTAGTTAGCACCAAGCAACAACAAGAATTACTTCATGTGATGTTTCTTGCTTGTGTTACAAGGCCCCATTCAGTCTGAAACATCGTTCTTTGCCGCTTTGATACTGCAATTTCCCCGAGGTCACTGTGAATATTCGCAGGTATTAAAGCGGAAGATAGTGAAAAAAAATATTTCTATTCAAATAGCCACGGTTTACGGACACATACTGAAACTATGTCAGGAAACAACTTCGGCTACATAACAACTTTAATACTATGTGCATTGTTGTACGCACTGTGGTACGATTAGTGCTTTAAAAGAAAGAGGAAAGAGAGAACAGTAGCATAAGCAATAAAAGAAAATCCAGGAAGCAAGGAAAGGGTGCAGTACCAAAGGCTTTTACTAGGTGTCCCTCTGGAGTTCTAAAGGGACCTCTATTAGCCACATAAGGTACTGCACCCTTAATGCAGCCTACTAAAGGATGTTGTTCCAGCATTGTTTTCTGCTGAATGGAGTATCAGAGGTGCAATACTTTAATGTTTATATGAAACAGCAGCTTTAAAGGAAATATTCCCAAACTGTGTGTGCATCTGTTCACGGCCCCTTCTGCTCTTTATGCTTAACTTGAGTGGAGGAGCAGTAGGGAGGGGAGAAGAAGGATGTGGCGCTGTGGTCAGAGCAATTGACTTTGGAACTAAGGAACAAGGGGATCGAGTCTCAGCTTCGCTCCACACTCCTGTGATTCTGGGCAGTATCACTTAATGCCTTTAAAAAACACAAACCGTAAGTAATAAAAGCAGTCTATGTCTGCACTACGGCTACTGACATGATCGTGGCGGCAGTGGAGCGTATTATAATAAAAATGTACTCCTTTGAAAATGGAAGTGCGCCGTCCCAGAAGTGGGCGCCGTGCGATACACAAGCCCGAAGCAGACCCTTTCCCCCCCCCCCCCAAAAAAAATTGTGCACGAAGAAATGTAAATTAAAAAAAAAAGTGTAAGGCCACATGTAACAGGTGCAGTCTGCTGGCAGGGTCTGAAACACCAAAAGGTGGGACTAATTAAGCATGCTGAACAAACAATAGCAGGCATTTATGATGGGCAGGGAGAGGAACGAATGGAAAAGATGGGAGGTGCTTCCATCCACAGTCTAGATTACAGCCTGCCTCGCAGAGCAGCGCATGCGCTGCCCAGGCTTGACCTAAAAAGATTGCAGCAGCGTGGAAGGAAGCTTTCTCTTTGTGCGCCTGTTGCAGAAGGGAATCCAGTTGAAAATAGATCCTTCTAAGGGCCCCATAAGTATTCTGATGGGGTCCCTCAGGGTGGCAATGTGGCAAGGCAGCTCTTAAATTTATATGCTAATGCATTTAACACCTTTACAAGGCCTTTTGCTCTATCCGTTTGCTTGAGAGGACTTGACAAGGTATTAAGTGCATTATAATGTCAACAGCCTGCAGAAGAGACACACAGGTTCACTAGTCTGTAGGGCAATCAGGCTGGTCTTACAAGCCGTTTTTTTGCTTGGCTGTTAGTGGCCTGTTTTATGGGCTGGTGGGTTGGTTTTTACTGTGGATTTCCCTGATATTATCACTAGCACTGTCTGCAGTAAACACAAATGCATGCAGTCTTCCATACCTTGTAAAACACTTGTACAACATGTCTTTACATGTTCAAATCTGCCCTACTTTACAAATTTGGGCCACTTATTTTAGCTAGCTCTTTTGCTAACAGGGGGTCACTTGTTGCCCAGTCCGAACCTTAAGACGCATGCATGGCTACAGTAGCAAACATTAGCAAAGCCAATAGGTTTTGCCTATGTGAGATCTATTGGACATGTTGCACAGCAGCTTAAAGGTAAAAAAAAAAGCGCTGTGACGCAGTCAGCGATGACCGAGTCATAGTGCTTTTTTCCCCTTCAAGCCATGTTTAATAGCAACCCGTGCTGCTGTGTAATATGTCTAGAAAAGCACTGACAAAGCCAAATAGCTCTCGGGTATACAAGTACTATTTGGTTTTAACATTTTTGTGGAGGACAGGGGGGGGGGGCAGGAGAAACTGTACGAGTTGGGGGGCATCAACATAACGGAGGGAAACAGCCTTTACCATGCATACTTTTACCACTCTGAGTATGTGTAACTAAAGTATATTGAGTAAGGTAGGGGCACAGGATGGTAAGGGTATTTTTAGTGTTTAACACCTTGACCGCGGCGCAAATTCCGCCGCGGCGCTGGTGATTTATTGAGTGGGCGGGGTTCTGACGGCCCCTGGCCGTCCTCCGCACACGCCCACTGTGACGTCGGACGGCCGTCCGACGCATCGAAGGGGTTAAGGGTGGGTAGTGGCAAAGGGTAGTAAGGTTATTTTTAGTGATTAAGGGTGGGTAGGGGCAAAGGGTAGTAAGGTTATTTTTAAGGTATAGGTGTGGGTATGGGTGGTAAGGGTATTTTTAGGCCTTAGGGGTGGGTAAAGTTATAGGATGGTAAAGGTAATTAAAAAAGGGGAGATGAAGGGTTTCGATCCCAATAAAAATTAAGCCTTCTTGGCTCGGACATACCCCACGAAGAGTTGCTCGTCCACCCGAAACTCTTTTGTGCGGTCAAGGTAGAAAGACAATGCTCTTTTCTGGGTCGAGTCGATGTGGTGAAGCATAAAAGGTAGGCAGGTTGATGGACTGGCCTACAAAGGGAGTGACAAAATTCAGCAGAAAGGAAGCTCTAGTGTGAAGAACCAGCTGGTCTGGGAAGATGGTTAGGTATAAGGCTTAGATGACCAGGCCTGGAGCTCAATGACCCTCTGGGCAGATGTTATCGCCACTAGGAAGGCTGTCTTGATGGTAAGGAGCCTGAGAGGACAGTTATGTAGCTTTTCAAAGGGTGCGCACATCAAAAAGTAAATACGAGACTGAGGTCCAACTGAGGCATGCTTATAAATGGTGAAGGTGGAAACATGCTGGAGACCTTTCAAGAACCTATTTACAACTGGGATTGGAAGATTGAAGACTGATATGGCAACCGCAGGAATGCTGAGATGGCAGAAATATAGCCCTTTAAGATGCCCAAAGTACAGCCTTGCTGGGAAGGTGAAACAAGCATTTGCAATGCAATAGGTCTCGCATTTTCTAAACTTTAACCTATTGGTATTGTAAACGACAATGCCTTTTATTACTGCAGGTTTTTTAAACATAAATAAAAGGCATTGTCATTTACAATGCCAATAGCTCAATATCTCGCAATTGCGAGACCTATTGCATTGCAAATGCTTGTTATATTTATAATTGCAATCAAAATCTTTGTGGGTTCTACCAAGGATCCAGCAGCACGTGACTGATATATGCAGGTATGTTTGTTGAGGTCAGTGGCCCTGCAGTGTTATACAGTGAAAGCAGGTCCATATGAAAGCTTTATTTACATGTGATACTGCACCTGTTTGGGCTCTATGGGTTCAGTGGCATGACTTTGAATCTTGCCTTCTGTACTTGAATACACTGAGTGTTTCTTAGCAAACCACTTTATCTCACAGTGTCTTCCCCTATCTTTCAAAGTTAGGAATGCTCAGAAGAAACTGTCCGCTTGCCAAAGGCTAGTACGAAGCCTTTTATTTAAATATAAAAAAACTAAGCCTGTATTCCTAAAATGAAATGTGCCCTGCCTTTCCCCCAAAGGCAGGCCCGATAAGAAGGAAATAAAGAATCCATGTGGAGTTATTGGTATCTTGCTCAACCAAAGCATCCACATTAATGACGTAATACTTGATGCAATAAAACTGTAGGTATTTGCTTGGCGATCTGAAAGCACAAGTTACTAACTTGTGTAACGATATATCTGTAAGAGACAGTAGTAGTAGTCCTGACAGCCACTGTAGGCAACTGGAGGTTTAAGGCCCCAGCTGCTCTACGCAACACCGTTGCAAAGTTTGCTCCCTCCTCCGTTGCCACGGATGGAGGAGACAGCATGCCAGAGTCAGGGGAGGTGTCCAGACCACTGGCATCCCCAAGTTCCTCAGCCCAGTCCTGATCAAACTCACACTGCTGTGTGAGAGGGTCATCAGACCCCTCCCAGTTATCTCCGTCCTCCAATTCAGGTTCAAAATGAGGAGGAGGGACATGTGGGACCCAAGGTCCCATTGGCGTCGGAGCCGGCGTCGGGCGACGCCGGTCCGACGCCGTGTCCGGATCCGGAGAGAACCGGGGTACGACGCCGGCCGGAGCCCCGGGCGGCGTCGGGAACGGCACCGGAGATATCGGCGCCGGCGGAGGAGTAGTGAGGTCAACCGGCGACGATGGGGGTTGCGGTAGCACCGGAGCCGGGATCGAGGCCGGGGCCGGGACCGAGGCTGGTGTTACAGGCGGCGCCGGGACCGGAGTCGCCGGCGGCGCCGGGGAAACCCCATCAGGGCCCGCGGGGCCCGATGGCGCACCGGGGGAACCTTGAGGCCCGAAGAGGCGGGCCATGGCCGACAGGAATTCCTGTATCTCGGCCGGAGTCGCCCCCGAACCCGGGAAGGACGGGTAATGCGGGGGCGGCTCCAAAGGCACTCCCGGAGCCGCGGGGACGGTGCCGGTAGGAGCCTCAGCCGAGTCGCGAGACCGGCGAGGCGAAGCCTTGGAGCGATGACGCTTCTTAGACTTTTTATGCTTCGACTTACCGGAGGAGTGCGAAGACTTGGACGCCGACGACCGATGAGGACTCCGCGACCGGCCCCTCGACCTCTCTCGTGACCGGGGCTTGGTGTGGCGCGGAGCCGACTGCCGGACCTCGAGGAGCTTTCGAGACCGCTCTCGCAAAGCCTTCGGGTGCAAGGCCTGGCAGTCGGGGCATGACTTTGTGTCGTGGTCGCGGCCGAGACAGTAGAGACACTCTAAGTGCGGGTCTGTGATCGACATCATGCGACCACAGACGTCGCAGGGCTTGAAGCCGGGCATCCCTACCAACACCTTCGGAGTCGAGAGACTCGGATAGAAAAACAGTGAAAAATCACCAAAAAGTTAGTCAAAAAAGATTACTAGGGCACTGCTCTTCCCGGATCTGCGCTTACTGGCGCGGAAAAAAGAATAACTGACGTCAGCGCGCAGGGGCGGCGTCTAAGTACTGCCCGCGACGTCATCCCGGCGGTCCCGACGACGGACGCGGAGCCGCACGACGCCGCCTACCGACGCGCAAGGGTACTGCTACGCAAAAACTTTCCGGATCCAGCCTGACGCCTGGGGATATTCTAAGGTAAGGAATCTGTCACTAACGTGTCTCTTTCAGATATGATACATTCTGCTTGTCTGTGACCAAAGGAATGAAGACATTTAACTATGCAGCTAATCAGGAAATTAGAATCGAGTACTGTATTTAAAGAGTGTTATTTGAATATGTTTGATCGGACCAGTTTTAATTAACCGTAAGTATGTGCACTATCTTTCTGGGAACGGGTTTAGAATACGATAGGGTGATTTAAAAGCAACAACTTGACAACGGAATAGTTTGTAAAGTAAAAAAATGCACTTTACATTTAAGCGCTTTAGGCACCTTGGTGAGTAAAAGCGCTACATAAATACTAATGCAATACAATGTGCTTTTTTTGAGGGGGGGAAACGGCGTGAACCTGTGGAACGTGGATACCCTTATCCAAGGACGGAAAAGACAGTGGGGGTTGGGAAGAAACAAGGACATTTGAGGGCACGAAAAGCAAGGCAGAAACCAGAGAAGGAACCACAGCTCATATATTATTCGTTCCCTCGGGAATAACTTCAGACCGATATCTGCGTTCTGTAGGGTATGTTTACTACACATTGACAGAAAAGCGAATGCTAGTTGTGAAAAGCGTGTTGATATGAAAACTAATTGTATTAAGTTATATATATATATATATATCCAAACCAAGCGACCCTTCCAACTAGAAGGACGAGAGACCACACAGGTAAGCTAATCCAATCTCCTTTAATTGCAATTAAAAACGAGCGGCATAATGCATTTCGGCACTCCGTGCCTTCCTCAGATGCCTTAGCTCATTGAAAGATTTACTGTCCACTTCAAGAAAACGAAGCGTCTCACTGGATTAGTGGAGTCACTCCTTCCACCTTTTGTAGGGAAGATTTTCCGGACTCGCTGCCCCGAGTCCACTTGCTGCAGAGACACATGTGGAAGTCCTTGCCCCAGTGGGCGGTGTCTGCAGCTCCCTCTGCATTGTGGATCCTGTAGTGTGAGGGGCTGGAATAGCTGACCTTCACCCAACCGACAATACCCCCAGCTCGCCGGAATGCTTTTGCCTAAGTAAGCAGAGGCATCTTTATGCAGTCATAACCCAGTTATTTACTGGCCCGGCAATGCGTTGAAAGTTGCGGTGTTTCGGCGTTTCCCAAGCGCCTTGAGACAATCCACCTTTTGCCACAGTCCGCCGAACTCTTGAGGGTGGGGGCTAGAGTGCGAGTGGCCACGCACACAACATCCAAACCAAGCGACCCTTCCAACTAGAAGGACGAGAGACCACACAGGTAAGCTAATCCAATCTCCTTTAATTGCAGTTAAAAACGAGCGGCATAATGCATTTCGGCACTCCGTGCCTTCCTCAGATGCCTTAGCTCATTGAAAGATTTACTGTCCACTTCAAGGAAACGAAGCGTCTCACTGGATTAGTGGAGACACTCCTTCCACCTTTTGTAGGGAAGATTTTCCGGACTCGCTGCCCCGAGTCCACTTGCTGCAGAGTCACATGTGGAAGTCCTTGCCCCAGTGGGCGGTGTCTGCAGCTCCCTCTGCATTGTGGATCCTGTAGTGTGAGGGGCTGGAATAGCTGACCTTCACCCAACCGACAATACCCCCAGCGCGCCGGAATGCTTTTGCCTAAGTAAGCAGAGGCATCTTTATGCAGTCATAACCCAGTTATTTACCGGCCCGGCAATGCGTTGAAAGTTGCGGTGTTTCGGCGTTTCCCAAGCGCCTAGAGACATATATATATATATATATATATATATATATATATATATATCGCACAGCAAAGGATCTTACGGAAAAGAATCCAGGCGAGCCCACTCGGTCGATCAAAGCAGTTTATTTCCACGACAGACAAGGACGACGCGTTTCGACCACGTCCGTGGTCTTGGTCACATTGACAGAAAAGCGAATGCTAGTTGTGAAAAGCGTGTTGATATGAAAACTAATTGTATTAAGTTATATATATATATATATATATATATATATATATATATATATATATATATATATATATATATATATATATATATATATATATATATAAGCACTATGTAGCGCCCAGAGGCTCGGATTGCACAGACAAAGGAAGCTGGAAAGTTGGCAACCAAAAAAGCGCAAGCACACCACTTGATATGCCCAGGTATTTTAAATAAGCAACTATAACATGAAAAAGAAACAAGGCTTCAACGTGAAATACGCGGATTGGTTAACCTCTAAATACATAGCCGTGAAGTAAAGGGAGACAGACATGGCCTCAGGGGGAAGGCGGCCAGTTGGCAGGAACTGATTAAACAAGCTGTCGACAGTGTGAAAAATATAGTGCGTCCGTCTCCCGCCGCGAGCAAAGCATCCAGTCCCCTCGTGCACATCTTCTGTCCGTCCGCGTGCACATCTGGAATCCGTATCGATTCCAAAAGGCCCTCGCATGGCGAGAGCAGCGCATGCGCGCTGCTAACGCCAGACGAGACCTAAAAAAGAGAAGAACCTGAGAAAGTGAGCAAAAATAGGGGAAACTTGCTAGTCTGCACACCATGCCACAAAATTGCCCCAGTGGCATACGTATACCATTGGGTGTAGGGACACCTGGCTGCCAAGATAACATTGCAGACTTTAAAAAATTATTTTTTTTTTAAATGATTATGCATTTACTTAACTTACAAAGTTCAAGTGCAAAATGATACTTAACCATACATGCTTCACATCACAAGTCGCTCCATCCGGAGGATTATACAATTGTACATTTTACATTATAATCAGTGAAAAACCGAGACCCGCCTCCTTTATTCACTAATGTCCGTCGCTGAGTCAACAGGAGGTGGATCACAAATGTTCCCTCTAAAGTTGTTCCACTTTCCCCACACCCGCTTCCACTTCTTGGGGCACCCTCTATGTGTATAGACTGCCTTCTCCGCCACCATAGCTCCATCCATATCCCTACACCATTCCCGATGTGTTGGAGTATCCTGCGCCCCCCAGTATTTAGCGATGTTGCGTTTGGCTAGCATCATACCCAGCGTTGCCCAGTCTTGAGCTGTGTGGTTAAGGTCTGTCAGTTCCCAGATGTTAAGGAGGCATCGCTTGGGCTCAGGTAACACAGTAACTCCGCTAACCTGTGTAATTGTGTGCATAATTGCTCCCCAGTATGTCGTAATCTCTGGGCATTCCCACAATGTATGATAAAATGTACCATGTGCCCCGCAGTTCCTTAAGCAGCATGGGTTATCCGCCTTCCCTATTTTATGCAGGGTTGCCCTCGTGTAGTATATTCAATGGAGTACTTTTAGCTGCACAAGTCTCAGTTTGGAGGGTATCGCCACCTCCCGTGGGGACGCGAGTGCCTCCTGCCAATCCGCTTCGTCTAGCTCTCCCACCTCGGCCTGCCATTTTTCTTTCAGAGTGTGTGTGGGGTCTGATTGGTTGTTGATAATCTTGCGGTAAGTTAGGGAAATGGCTTTCTTATCCAAATAGTCTGTTAAAGGCCTATCTTCCAATGGGGAGGCTTCTGGTAGCACAGTGCCCGATGGAATGGCCGTCTTGAGTGCATGCTTGATCTTAGTGTAACGGAATAATTCTGTAGGTGCCAGCTCATAGGTCTTTTGGAGTTGAGCAAAGGTGATGACCTCGCCCTTACTCCATAGATCTCCAACTCTTGAGATACCGATTAAGTCCCATTGTTTGAAGCCTACTACTGAGCCTACCTAGTCTCTGGGTCTCCCAGAGCGGAGTCAATTGAGTTATGATACCGTCCCAGCCTAGCTTTTTAAGCGCTATGTACCATATGCGTACCGTATGTGCAGTTGGTCCCATAAGGGTGTGCTGCCGGGATTTGTTGTAGAGCGCCCTCATGACACCTCCCTCTCCCAGGACAAATCTATCCATGCGGAAAGCTGGGTCCTCCTGGGGGGCATGGAGCCATTGATTGAGCACTATCAGTTGGGAGGCCCAGTAATATATTTGTATGCTTGGGAGGGCGATTCCGTCATACCATCCCTTAACTAATTTATGCATGGCTATGCGGGCTGGCTTACCCTCCCAGAGGAGGTTACTAACCTCCGCCTCAATTGCTTTGAAGTATGTAAGGGGAACCAGAAACGGAGTATTTTGGAGGGCGTAGAGAAACCTAGGGAGTGCCATTATCTTGAAGAGTGCGGCTCTGCCCAGCAGCGTCAATGGTAGGGATTGCCAATGTTTGGTATCGCGGTAAAGCTGTTTCAGGGGTTCCAGGAGGTTTTTTTTCTATGAAGCCTTTCGGCTGCGGCGTAATGTAGATTCCAAGGTATTTGAAACCCCCCTCTACTACCTGCACTGCACAACCCGCCGGCAGTCGCGGTGGGGAGCCGCTTAGGGCATACAGATTACATTTAGACCAATTAATAGTGTAGCCGGAGAACCTACCGTATGACTCACAGATGTCCAAGAGCCTGCTGACCGAGCGCCTGGGGGATGCCATATATAGCAGCACATCGTCCGCATATAGGGAAATGCGGTCTTCCCAACCTTCCATCCAGCGGACCCCGCGAATGACCGGGTCTCTCCGTATCCAGACTGCCAGCGGCTCCAAGTACAAGGGCGAACAATAGCGGCGACAGGGGGCAGCCCTGTCGTGTTCCGCACCCCAAGGGGAAGTCGGCCGAAATACGGCCATTTGCCACTACTTGTGCCAAAGGTTTTGTGTATAGCAACCGGACCCAGGCGCAGAACCTGGGACCGAACCCCATGCGTTTCAGGACCGCAAAGAGGAAAGGCCACTCGACCATATCAAAGGCCATACGTGCGTCTAAGGATAAAATGATAGCGTTCTCTTGGATGGTGGGTATTCGGACCATCACACTATGCAGGCGTCTCAGGTTCAATGCCGTATTTCTACCCGGCATGAATCCGGATTGGTCTGGTTGTACTAATTTTGTAAGATGGGGTTGCAGTCTAGTGGCCAATGTTTTGGCCTCCGCATTTAGCAGAGAAATTGGCCGGTAGGACGTGCAGTCCTGCACCGGTTTACCGGGTTTATGGATAGCAACTATGGTTGCCAGGCGCTGGTCCCTGGGGAGTTCTCCAGCATCCTGGCTGGCCTCATACATATTAAGCAAGTGTGGTGTGAGTGTAGTCGCTGCTTTTTTATATAGTTCAATGGGTATACCATTAGGTCCGAGTGCTTTCCCTGATTGTATGGAAACTATGGCCGATTCTAATTCTTCGGGTGTTAGATCTGCCTCTAACAGATCTGCCTCAAGCATCTGAATGTCTTCTGGTGCTAGCGTGGGCATATGAATATCCTTGAGGAATGCCTGTGCTTCCTCGAGTGTGGCCGTGGCTGTCGGGGTGTATATCTTTTCATAGTGAAGTGCCAGTGTGTTTACTATGTTTTGCGGATCTGTTGTAGTGTCCCCATTGTCTAGCTATAACTGTGTTACCCAGCGACTTGCTCGCTCTCGTTTATCCAGCCAGGCCAACAGCTTTCCCGCCTTATCCTCGACTTCATAAACCTTATGCTGAGTAGCTGTGAGCTTGGCTTTTGCGGCCTCCCACATATAGTCTCTATACTCCTGTTTTTTCAAATTTAGCTTATGTGCGTTGGTGTCAGTGGGATCCTGGGAATGTGTGGCTTCCGCCTGTCCTACCTCCTGTTCCAAGGTCTCTACTTGTGTCTGCTTTTCTTTTTTATGACCCATTATTAACAAGATTGCCTGTCCTCGCAGCACTGACTTGTACGCTTCCCAAAGAATTATAGGGGAGGTCACTGAATGTACATTTTCGGTAAAATACTGTTGTGTGGTTTTGGCTAGACCCTTCCAAATTCCTGGGTTTTTAATAAATCCTGGATATATTGGGAATATACGTCGCTGACCTGGAACATGTGATGTGTATGTGACGAAAACAGGGGAATGATCAGAGATGCCTCTAGGTAAGTGTGTTACTTCCTCTGGTTTCCCCAAACTATCTGCCAGCGTAAGTACGTAATCTATCCTCGAGAGGCTGTTGTGCGCTCCGGAGTAAAAAGTATATTGCTATTCTCGCGGATATCGGGAACACCAGACATCTATGAGGCCGAGTGAATCTAGGAATTCTGCAAATCGTGTGTGTACCGCGGTGGGTTCTGGGGGGCTTGCGGTCGAAAGTGTCATTGATCGTGGTGTTAAAGTCGCCGCCTATAAGGAGTTCACCCTGTGGAAGTGCTAGTAAGAAGTCGCTAAGGGCAGGGAGTGCCACCGAGTGCAGTGACGGCGGGATATATACAGACACTATGTTATATGCGCGTCCTTCCCATTGGCATGAGATGGCAGCGAAACGGCCCTGATCGTCTGTACATGTCCTAATAATGAGTGGGAATTGCTTTCGGACCAGGATGCCCACCCCTCGTGAACCTGAGGTGAACTCGGAGTGTGCCACCATCTGGAAACCCCACCTATCGAGGGCCTTACATGCTGTTCTCTTGAATCAGGGCCACTGCTGGCGCCAGACGCTTAAGGTATTGTAGGACCAGTCCTCTCTTAATTTTATCACAGAGACCATTAACATTCCATGAGAGTACTGAGAAAGGCCGGCCAGCTACGGTAGGGGCCATTGGCGCTATAGTCCCCGTGTCAAATGGTATCGCTTCTTGTGCCATTTATCTTATGAATGGAAGGAAACCAGCAAGGAGTATGTGTCGGTAGCGCTGCGTGGAAGAGTTGTATCAGCATCATGAACTGTTTGAAGCATGCAAAACAAAATACATAAGAAACATGCAACACTACCCCCCTTGCCACCCCCCTCCCTGCATGACGGACTTAGAACTACCCGCCTCCCCAACTGCACAGAGTGCTTGTTTCCCATACCCCGATACCTGTATGGGGGGTGGGGGGACACAGTCTAGTGACCCCTCCAGAACATCCCTTCCTCTACAGCTTAGTTTGTTGGCAAGCTTCTAATGTGTTCAATCAGTGAACCTGTGGTGTGAAAAGCATAAAGCGGGGGC
This sequence comes from Calotriton arnoldi, assembly GCA_963921515.1. Taxonomy (NCBI): domain Eukaryota; kingdom Metazoa; phylum Chordata; class Amphibia; order Caudata; family Salamandridae; genus Calotriton; species Calotriton arnoldi. The sequence continues at coordinate 1,780,796 of CAWUFW010002282.1, read as the reverse complement.
AAAGTTTATAGTAGTCCTATATTTGTCCATGTCTGCTGCGGTCGTCTTAACAAATGTGCGCAGGCCTTTGATTTCAAAGCTGTGGCCCCAAGACGTGGGTTCAGCACGGCAGTTCTATTCAAATGTCGCTCCTCTACTTGTTATGCTGTGGAGTAGCTACTCCTCATCCAACGGCCCTGTGGTCGAGAGGGCCCTTTTACTCCTCATCTCTTACCAACGCTGACCCCTCTACTGCCCTTGTCTCGTCTGAATCTCCTGGTGCCGTTTCCTGTGTATAATTGTTGAGCTTCCTTCCAGCCCTTCCAGAGCTCGCGGATCGACGCCATCCCTCCAGCCATTCCTGGACCTTTGCAGGCGTCGTAAAGAACCAAGTCTTTCCTTCAGCCTCGACCCTTAGTTGGACCGGGAAGAGCATGGAGTATTTGAGTTCACGATTTCTCAGCTCTTTCTTGACTTCCAGGAAGCTTCGTCGTTGCTTCGTCACCGCCGCCGGGTAATCCGGAAAAAATGTCACTGTACTGTGTTCGAGTCGTAACGGGGGGGGGTGGGGCAACTCTAGCTGTCTGAAGAATCAGGTCGTGGTCGCGAAAATTAAAAATGAGGCAAGTATGGGTCTGGGGGGGGGGGGGGGCTCCCAGTCTGGGTCTGCCCCCCGGAACTCGATGGGCCCTCTCCACTGAAAAACAAGTAGACAGGCCACGAGGCTGCAACTGGTTCTTGATGAGGTCTTCAACAAATAGGTCTAGTGCTGGCCCCCCTGTCCCCTCCGGCACTCCAATGATTCTGACGTTATTGCGCCTCGATCGGCCTTCCTGATCGTCCAGTTTGGCCGCCATGAGCTTGTGATCTGTTTCAAGTTGACGTACCTGGCGCTGAAGTGCAGACGTGTCCTTTGAGAGAGTCGCTGTGGTTGCTTCAACCTCTGTCACTCTCGCACCCATTTTCTTAAAGTCCGCTCGGATTAAGGAGAGTTCTATAGAAACCGCGCCTATTCGGGAGTCTAAGGAGGTATGCACTTTATTCAACGTACTCATAATATCCTGCAGCGTGACCTCTGTTGGTTCCGAGGTTGTGGGGGTCACCACCTGGGTGGATTCGTGATTAGACAGTTCAGGAGGGCATTTGGCGCAGGCATACTTGTCCAGTTTTGTTTGATGCGTGCTGCGCTGGCCCCTTCCTCCCATCGCAGCAAGTCTTCATCGATGTCGCGTTGATTGGCGTGGCAGGAGGTAGTACTCACCGCTGCCTGCCTGTGTGGTTGAGAGTCCCACGCGGCCTTTCAGGTTTTCTACCTCCGGCCGGGCGTGTCAAGTACTTGCCGCAACTGCTAGGGGTGGCCAAAGAACTATATATCCGTGGAGGGAGTCGTATGCCTGACCGTGTTCATTGTCTGTATGTTCTCTCCTGGAGCGCTAGTAGGCCTGGTGATCCTCCTCTGGTAGCGTTAACGCCGATTCAAGATGGCCGCTGCCCCACCCTTGGGGCTGGGACGCGCGGCCTTATCTGCTCCTTTGAGCAAGTGAGGGAGAGAGGTTGCCACTCAATGGGTTGCGCCCCTCGGTGTCTCTACTGGTATGGGGTCTCTACCAGTCCGGTACTACTGTCCCAAAGCCAAATATTCCCAGTGTACCCGTGCTTCATATGGCGCCTCGCTGAAGATCGCCCTGGTGCAGGGTTCGCCGGTAAGTGGTGAGTCCCTTGAGTACTGGCGAGCACAGCTCTGTAATTATATTTCCGGAGAGGATTTCTACTGGGCCTCGGATCATATAGGCCGGTCTGGCCTGCTTACATCTTGTGTCTGGGCCATGCACTGGCGGCTCCCGGGGGTCCTGGAACGCTGCTTGAGCTGCGCCGTGTCTGACAAATCGGGGCAATGTCGCTGGTGCGCTCCACCGGGACAGTCACTGACCTGCACCGATCGGCCGCTTCCTCCAGTCACACGAACTCCGTCACCGGGCCTGGGTCTCACTGCCTTCACTCGCTCGGCCGCAGCTGCACTTGAGACCCCGGCTGCTGTTCACGTTGCAGGCCGCGTCCCTTCACGTCGACGCAGGCTTGCGGGATCCGTTTTCCAGAAACCACGGTCAACACGATCGATGCCGCACCGCTTCCGCCACTCCGCCCACTACTTTTGGTATCTTTGTGCCAGCGGATTAGTAGTGGGATTGATAGGGAAGTCTGTTGAGCCACGGAGCTCCTCTAGGCAGCGGCCATTTCCTTCGGCCGCTAGCCACGCCCCCCCAACATTGCAGACTTTGGGCAGAAGATCCAAAGCTGCCAACTGTTGCCGCTCAATCTCCACGCATGAAGGCGGAGTGTTGACAGGTTCGGGTGGGGAACCGTCCCCTGTTGTGACAGAAGATCCTCCCGAAGTAGCAGCCTGATCGGAGGACTGATGGCCATGCGCAACAGCTCGGGAAACCAAACTGTCCGAGCCCAGTCCAGAGCCACAAGGATGACTTGGGTCTGGTCGTTCCTGATTTTCTTGAGAACTCTGGGGATGAGTGTTATGGGCGTACAGGAGGTCTGCGCTCCACCGGAAATGAAAAGTGTTACAGAGTGAGAGCAGCCTAGGAAACCCCAGCATGCAGAACTGCTGACATTGCACAATCTCGGTGGTGACTAGCAGATCTAATCAAGGTTCTCCCCACTGCTGAAAGACCTTGCACCACCTCCTAATGGATGGAGACGCCATTTGTGATCCGCTAGGCATCCTCGGCTAAACCACTAGGGAAATGCCTTGATGTTCCAGCCATGTCCAGAGGTGCTGGACCTCTTGACAAAGGGTCCAAGACCCCACCCCGCCCTATTTGTTGCAGTACCACATGGCAGTGGTGTTGTCTATGAACACCTGCACTAGTCTTCCTTTGATGGAGGATAGAAAGGCTTTCAATGCCAACCAGATCGCCCGGAGCTCCAGTACCTTGATGTGGAGTCTGGATTCCGCCAGAGACCAGAGGTCTCTGATCTGCACCTCTGCCAAATGGTTGCCCTATCCCAGGAGTGACGCATCTGTCACCACTGTCATATCCGGTTGGGGAAAGGAGAGGAGTCTGCTGCTGACCCAATCGTGGTTTGTAAAACACTTTAAAGTTCCCTCCGAGATCTGGATCATGTCGACCAGATTCCCCTGATGCAGAGTCCACTGGAAATTCAGGTCCCACTGCAGAGCCCGCATGTGCCAGCAGGCATGTGTCACAAGGAGGATGCAAAAGGCCATAATGCCCAGCAGCTTTAGAGTCAGTATCGCCGAAACCCAGGATAGAGGGTGAAATATGGTGGTATGATGATGGTATCATAGCCTGAATATCCTGGACTTGCCATTTGGAAGGATAAGCCCCAAAGTTCACCATGTCCAGAATAGCTCCAATGAAAGGAAGCGTCTTAGAGGGAGTCCGGTGTGCCTTCGGCACATTGATAGTGAACCCAAGTGAGTGCAGGAGGTCCGCCGTAGTCTGAAGGTTGGGGCAAGCCCACCTTCAACAGCCAGTCATCAAGATATGGAAATACTGGTACCCCCTGATGTCCAAAGAGGAGCTGCAACCACGCCATCACCTTGGTGAACACCCGAGGGGCGCTGGTAAGGCCAAAAGGGAGCACGGCGAACTGAAAGAGCTTGTGGCCCAAGTGAACCACAGGTAACGTTACGGGCAGACAGGACGGGAATGTGGAAATGTGCGTCCTGCAAGTCCAACGCTACCATACAGTCTCCCAGGTCCAAGGCAGACAGGACTTGCGCAAGCACTTTGAATTTCTCCTTTTTGAGGAAGAAATTGAGAGGGCGCAGGTCTAGTATATGACAAAGGCCTCTGTTCTATTTAGACACCAGAAAGTAGCATGAATAACAACCTCGACCTACTTCTGGCATCATCACCCTCTCTTTGGCTCCCTTGGCCAAGAGGGCCGCCACTTTCTGGTGGAGTAAGGAGAGATGGTCCTCCGTCAGCCTGTCGCAAGTGGGTGGCCTGGTTGGAGGAGTAGTCACAAAGGGGAAGGAGGAGCCCCTTCGGACAAACTGGAGAACCCAGCAGTCTGATGTCTGATGTTCTTGACCTCCAGTGGTGCAGGTGATGGCGTATCCTGCCTCCCACTAATTGCCCATGATGGTCGGAGGGTGAATTAAAGAGGTTTGGAGGCTGTGGCTGCTGGGGGGTGGTGGACTGGCCTGACGTCTGGCTGCCTGACACACGGTGTCTTGGGGTATTGAGTCCTCAGACACGAAGAGGCTGGGGAGTTTGCGTGCTGTAGGTAGCGGAAGTGACCTAACATGCCCTTTCAGCCCTGATGAAAGGGACGTCATAAGTCTCATTCCCTCTTTTTACCACAGAAAGTGATGTCACATAACCTTGCAAGATCAATAAAATCACTAGAATGTTCTGAAAGCTCGTAAAAGTGTATTTTAGTTTGCAACCACATATGAATTAATGGGATGCCAGACTATGCCCCAGGTCAGCAATCATATACAGAAGTACAGCAATTGCATGCTTAAGTATAACTACATATAACCAGTTGTAGTCTGTAATGCCTAGGCACAGTCATCATATATTCATGCAGTGGTTCAAATATCCAAACATATTTTTAAATGGTCAGGTCCAGGCCTACCCAAGAGTGTTCCAGCAAGAGAACAGAGTTACTGCTTATGGTACCCAGATCTCGCATACTTTGGACAGCAGATGTAAACAGTAATTTAAGCAGATTTTGGAGACTTCAGACGACACAGCTATTCATTAGTTTAAACACGTTACACATTGATCTTTGGGCAGCAGACTTGGTCCTCTGGTTACCAGGGGTTAAGACAGTAAATAGAACCCTAAGATGAAACAGATCTAAGATGCTCAGCTCTCGGATTGCAGAGGTTTTCATCAGGCAACATAGAATTTAAAAGCTGTCAAAGGTAGGGAGTTTGGGATAACACTGCCAAACGTCAGTTCCCCTTCCTCAATATTCAGCCTTTCTTAATACAGAGGTTAGTAACCAGACTGCAAAGGATGAGTGTCTTCATAGAAAGAGATGTGCCTTGTATTTTTTATATTTAACCTTTAACCTATTTTGTTTCTTATAAATTTGTGATATAATCTAGGGTCACCTAAATCTAATTGGACTAATGCACAAGTTACTAACTTGTGTAACGATATATCTGTAAGAGACAGTAGTTAGTGACAGATTCCTTACCTTAGAATATCCCCAGGCGTCAGGCTGGATCCGGAAAGTTTTTGCGTAGCAGTACCCTTGCGCGTCGGTAGGCGGCGTCGTGCGGCTCCGCGTCCGTCGTCGGCGTCGTAATCGCCGGGATGACGTCGCGGGCAGTACTTAGGCGCCGCCCCTGCGCGCTGACGTCAGTTCTGTACACGACTTTCCGCGCCAGGAACGCAGAGCCATGCAAGAAGCTGACATAGGTGTCTGAAAAATACTAGGGCCCTGAAAGGGATGTCCTTAACCCTAGAAATCAGTTCGCAGAACGGGGAGGATGGGTGGGGCGGTAGGAATCTGTCACTAACTACTGTCTCTTACAGATATATCGTTACACAAGTTAGTAACTTGTGCATCTGAAAGAGACACGTTAGTGACAGATTCCTTACCTTAGAATAGATACCCCAGCAATACCAACCCGGTGGTGGGTCTGCGAACAAAGATCAGACAAGGAAGTCCTAGAGGACAGAACGGCCAAAGAAGCCGTCCCTCCGGACCCGACTGTCAAGGCAGTAATGCTTTGTAAACGTGTGCAGCGAGGCCCACGTAGCTGCTTGACAGATAACCGGCAGCGGAACACCGCGGCCCAAGGCCGTGGTAGCAGCCGTTGCCCTGGTGGAATGGGCACGCAGCCCAACAGGAGGCTCCTTCTTAGCCAAAGAATAGCAGGTCTTGATGCACAAGGTAACCCAGCGGGAGATGGTCCTCTTGTGCACCGCCCGACCTTTTTGGCGCCCACGTAGCCAACAAAGAGCTGGTCATCCACCCGGAAGTGTTTTGTGCGGTCAATATAGAAGGAGAGCGCACGTTTTGGGTCCAGATGGTGGAGCCTCTCTTCCTCTCTGGAAGGATGTGGAGGCGGAAAGAAGGTGGGCAAAGTGATGGTCTGCCCAATGTGGAAAGCAGTAACCACCTTTGGCAAGAAGGACGGACGCGTCCGAAGAACAACCTTGTCTGGATGAACAGACAGAAAGGGAGGTTTGCAAGATAGAGCCTGGAGCTCACTCACCCGCCGAGCGGAGGTGATGGCCACCAGAAAGGCTGTCTTCAGAGTCAGAAGACGAAGAGGACAGTTATGTAGAGGCTCAAAGGGAGCGCACATTAAAAAGGTAAGAACCAAGTTCAAGTCCCACTGAGGCATCACAAACGGAACAGGAGGGAAGAGGTGAGTAATGCCTTTTAAGAACCTGTTAACAACAGGGGACTTGAAAAGGGAGGGCTGATCAGGGAGCCTGAGGAAGGCCAGGATAGCACAAAGATAACCCTTGATGGTACCCAGGGCAGAACCCTGTTGGGCCAGAGAGAGAAGGAACAGAAGAACCTCAGAAAGAGGGGCAGAAAGGGGATTCACAGCCTTTGCTGTGCACCATGCCTCAAATTTGTTCCACCTGCAGGCATATACCACCTTAGTGGAGGGACGCCTGGCTGCCAGAATCACATCACAAACTTCGGGAGGCAAGTCGAAAGGAATCAACTGCCGCCGCTCAATCTCCACGCAAGCAGGTGTAGACTGGACAGGTTCGGGTGGAGGACCGTCCCCTGCTGCTGCGACAGAAGATCCTCCCGAAGAGGCAGACGGATCGGGGGATCTACGCTCATATTGAGTAGCTCGGGATACCAAACTCTTCGAGCCCAGTCCGGAGCCACAAGAATGACTTGGGCCCGGTCGTGCCGAATCTTCTTCAACACTCTGGGTAGAAGTGGTATAGGCGGAAAGGCGTACAACAGACCGCAACTCCACTCGCGACGAAAAGCGTCGCCGAGCGAGTGCCGCCTTGGAAATTCCAACGCGCAGAACTGATGACATTGCGCGTTCTCTTCGGTGGCGAATAGATCCAACCAAGGCTCTCCCCACTGTAGAAAGAGTCCTTGCGCCACTTCCGAGTGAAGACGCCATTCGTGATCCATCATGCACCTGCGGCTGAGGTTCGTCCGCCCTGGCGTTCAGGGAACCTGCCAGGTGTTGAACCATCAGGAACATGCCCTGATGTTCCAGCCATGTCCAGAGGCGCAGAGCCTCCTGACAAAGGGTCCAAGACCCCACCCCGCCCTGTTTGTTGCAGTACCACATGGCGGTGGTGTTGTCTGTGAACACCTGCACTACCTTCCCCTTGACAGAGGGAAGGAATGCCTTGAGTGCAAGTCGGATCGGCCGGAGCTCCAGAAGGTTGATATGGAGCCGGGACTCCGCCGGAGACCAGAGGCCTCTGATCTCCGCCTCTCCCATGTGACCGCCCCATCCCAGAAGGGACGCGTCCGTCACAACTGTATGCTCTGGCTGGGGAAGGGAGAGGGATCTGCCCATGACCCATTGCCGGTTCGAGAGCCACCACTGCAACTGTTTTGCAGTCCCCTCCGAGATCTGGACGTGATCGGACAGGTTGCCCTGGTGCTGCGCCCACTGGAACTTCAGGTCCCACTGCAGAGCCCGCATATGCCATCTGGCATGATTGACCAGCAGGATGCAGGAGGCCATGAGGCCCAGCAGCCTCAGGGTCATCCGTACCGAAACCCAGGATAAAGGCTGAAAGATCGGAATCATAGCCTGAATATCCCGGACTCGCCGTTCGGGAGGATAGGCCCGAAACTGCGTCGTGTCCAGAACTGCTCCGATGAAAAGGAGCTGTGGAGAAGGAATCAGATGCGACTTCGGCACATTGATGGAGAACCCCAGCGAGTGCAGGAGTTCGGCCGTAGTCTGGAGGTGGGAGACGACTGCCTGGGACGAGCCCGCCTTCAGCAGCCAGTCGTCGAGGTAGGGGAAGACTGAAACCCCTGCCCGGCGCAGATGAGCTGCGACCACCGCCATCACTTTCGTGAACACCCGAGGGGCACTGGTAAGGCCAAAGGGGAGCACGGTGAACTGAAAATGCTCGGGGCCTACCGTGAACCGAAGGTAACGCCGGTGGGCCGGCAGGACGAGGATGTGGAAATATGCGTCCTGCAAGTCCAACGCTACCAACCAGTCTCCAGGGTCGAGGGCAGTCAAGACCTGAGCTAGGGTGAGCATCTTGAACTTCTCCTTCCGGAGGAAGCGATTGACGTTCCGGAGGTCCAAGATAGGACGCATGTCCTCCTTGTCCTTTTTGGGCACCAGGAAGTAGTGGGAGTAGCAACCACGCCCTACTTCTGGGGTCGGAACATGCTCGATGGCCCTCTTGGCCAAGAGGGCCGTGACTTCCTTCTGCAGAAGTACCAAGTGATCCCCTGACATGCGGTGGAATTGAGGTGGCATGGCTGGGGGGGTGGTCTCGAAGGGGAGGGAGTAGCCCCTTCGGACAATGACAAAGACCCACCTGTCCGAGGTGATGGTACGCCAGTGGGGAAGGTGATGGCGGACCCTGCCCCCTACTGGCGTGCTGTGCACCTGAAAGAAGGGACTAGGAGGGCTTGGAGGCCGCGGACGGGTTGGAGGTGGTGGCCTGACCCGCACGCTGGTTGCCCGATCCGCCACGGCGGAATCCACGTCCTCGGCCACGCGAAGACGCCTGCTGCGCGGGCCGGTGGCTGGGCTGCTGACGTGAAGGGGCGCCCCTACCGTGGCCACGATAGGGGCGAAAAGCAGAAGGCAGCGGAGGGCGTGTAGCAGAAAGGCCCAGGGACTTGGCAGTAGCCCGTGAGTCCTTAAAGCGCTCCAACGCATGGTCTGCTTTGGACCCAAAAAGACCGACTCCATCAAAGGGCATGTCCATGAGAGTATTCTGGACATCCCCTGAAAAACCAGTGGTTCTCAGCCAGGCGTGGCGTCGCAGCGCCACCGTCGTTGCAATAGACCTGCCCACCGAGTCGGCGGTATCAAGGCCACATCGTATCGTGTATTTGTCCGCATCCCTTCCTTCCGCAATGGCGCGGGAGAGCAGTGTCTGGACCTCCTCAGAACACTGGGGCAAAACAGTCGCCACCGAATCCCACAAGGAGTGGGTATATCGGCCCAAAAGACAAGCGGTGTTGATGGACCGCAAGCCAGCACTGGAGGAAGAAAAACCCTTCTTCCCAAATTGATCCAGGCGTTTGGATTCCCTATCCGGAGGGGCGGTAGGGAAGGCGGTTTGGGAAGCGCAGGCTTGGACAACCAAGCTCTCAGGAGTGGGGTGGACAGAGAGAAACAGGGGGTCGCCCGGAGCTGGGCGATGGCGTCGGGACACGTTCCTATCCACAGGAGCCCCTGTGTTGGGCTTGGACCAGGCGCCCAAAAGAACGTCAGTGAGGGCGTCGTTCAACGGCAGCACAGTCTCCGTAGAGGAGGCTGCCGGCTGAAGCACCTCTGTCAAGATATTAGTCTTGACCGCCACAGTAGGGAGTTGGAGACGTAAGGCCCCAGCCGCCCTACGCAACACCGTTGCAAAATTGGCTCCCTCCTCCGTAGCCACGGGAGGAGACAGCATGCCAGTGTCAGGGGAAGTATCTAGACCACTGGCATCCCCTAGACCCTCTGTCCAGTCCTCATCGTACTGACACTGTTGTGTCAGAGGGTCATCAGACCCCTCCCAGTCCTCCTGGTCCTCCTCTGGTTCAAAATAAGGAGGAGGAGGGACATTTGGGACCCAAGGTCCCATCGGCGCCGGAACCGGCGTCGAGCGACGTCGGTCCGGGTCCATGTCCGGAAGGAACTGGGGGACGACGCCGCCCGGAGCCCCAGGCGGCGTCGAGAACGGCACCGGAGACATCGGCGCCGGCGGAGGTGTCGTTAGGTCGACCGGCGTCGATGGGGGTTGTGGAGCCGGGATCGAGGCCGGGGCCGGAGCCGGGATCGAGGCTGGAGGCACGGGCGACGCCGGGGCCGGAGCCGTCGGCGACGCCGGAGCAACGCCATCAGGGCCCGCGGGGCCCGAAGGCGCACCGGAGGGACCTTGAGGCCCGAAGAGGCGGGCCATGGCCGACAGGAATTCCTGTACTTGGGCCGGATCCGCCCCCGAACCCGGGAAGGACGGGTATTGCGGGGGCGACTCCACAGGCATGTCCGGGGCCGCGGGGGCGGGGACGGTGCCGGGAGGGGCCTCAGCCGAGTCGCGAGACCGGCGAGGCGAAGTCCTAGAGCGACGATGCTTTTTGGACTTTTTGTGTTTGGACTTACCGGACGAAGAAGACTTCGATGCCGACGACCGGTGTGGACTCCGCGATCGACCCCTGGACCTCTCACGCGACCGGGGCTTGCGCGGAGCCGAATGCCGGGCCTCGAGGAGCTTTCGAGACCGCTCTCGCAAAGCTTTCGGGTTGAGGGCCCGGCAGTCGGAACAAGACTCCGTGTCGTGGCCTCGGCCGAGGCAGAAGAGACACTCCCGATGCGGGTCTGTGATGGACATCATCCGAGCACAGGCGCCGCAACGTTTAAACCCGGGCATCCCTACGACACCTTTAAGTCGATTCGAAGAAAAACAGTGAAAAAATTCACCAAAAAAGTTAGTCAAAAAATGACTAGGGCACTGCTCTTCCCGGATCTGCGCTTGCTGGCGCGGAAAAGAAGAACTGACGTCAGCGCGCAGGGCGGCGCCTAAGTACTGCCCGCGACGTCATCCCGGCGATCACGACGCCGACGACGGACGCGGAGCCGCACGACGCCGCCTACCGACGCGCAAGGGTACTGCTACGCAAAAACTTTCCGGATCCAGCCTGACGCCTGGGGATATTCTAAGGTAAGGAATCTGTCACTAACGTGTCTCTTTCAGATAGATTATAACTATAGGATTATGCATGGTTTATTCACTTCATGAGTGGAGGACTATGTTACTTACCCTGTAAGCATCTGTTCGTGGCATGTAGTGCTGTAGATTCACATGCTCTGCATACTCCTGCCATCTAGTGTTGAGTCCGGAGTTGTGCAAGTTGTTTTTCTTTGAAGAAGTCTTTCGAGTCACAAGAATGAGTGACTCCTCTCTGTGATACTGCGCATGGGCTTCAAACACATTCAACAAACCTGACCTGCACTGCTAGATGGGCCAGCTTGGAAGGGCCAATTTGAGGCCAGTTGTTCTCCCCTGTGATAGGACCAAAAAAAACAGCCCACACATTAGCCCTTTAAAACCAGCCTGTCTGCCGGTGCCAGACTGCCTGAAAGGCCTTTCTATCACTGACCAATTTTGGTATTCCAACTCTATGAACCACATGCTGCTCTGTCATACACTTCTATCCTGACCTTCAGCACTCACCACTGTACTTCAGTACTAAGACTCACATGCAGCTCAGCCATACACTACAGGGCTGACTTACAGCAACCATGCACTGATGTTTGAGTACCAGGACCGCATTCACCTCAGCCAAACATCTAAATCCTTATCTGTATCATCACCCACCTACTGCTTTTCCAGTACAGGTACACACATGCAGATATTCTATACACCTTAAACCTGACATGCACAACCACCCAGAGGTATTCCAGTACTAGGAGTTATGAGCTCTCCCATACTCTTCATTACTAACCTGCAACCAGTACTGGATCACACCAGCAGTGCTACAACACACCTCAGTCCTAACATGCAGCCTTCACCCATTGCTCTTCCTGTGTTGGGACCCACAAGAACATATACCATACACCTCAATCTTGATATGAAGCTCCTACCAATTGCTCTTGCATTAATGGGACACACATGTAGCTCTATTATACTTCTCAAGTCTAACATGAAGCAACTAACAGCAGCAGTGAGACCTACAAGCAACTCTTCCATACACCTCATCAAGACCTATATCAGCGCGTCCTATTCCATACACACACACACACCAACCTGGCCTACAGCCCCCAAACAATCTTGTTGGTCTCTAAAAAATTTCCTTTCACCCAAACTTGAATGAAAAGGAAAACTTTTTTTTCTTCGTGGTTCATATGCAGAGACTGAGCACCACCTTTAATGAAAGTGAACTGACTAAAAATATCTGAAATATAGTATTTTAAGAACATAGGGGTAGTTACTAAAATGTCATGCAACACAGTGCAGCAACCAAAGTTGTAGGAGATAGAACGTGCCATATGTACTAAATTATGGCACTGTCCTGCTCTCTCCCCACCGCTAGTGCAGTCACACACGCCTGTGTATGAGTCATGTCTAGCATAGGTTTTGTACTGGAAGGGTGCACTTCCAGTACAAATTAGCATGCCTAGACAAAATGTAAAACTTTTCTCACTTTGGATGTGAGCTACACAGTGCCGCAACCATGCTAAGTAGGAAAACTTAGAAATAAAAAAATGTTTCTCCTTGTTAATGCAAACGTTAAAACAGCATTATATTTTGATGCAAAGCCCGGTCTACATAAAAAAATATGGATGGTTGCATGGGATCGCCTACGTTCCACCCATGGTTCATCCCCTTGGCGCAAAGTACAGAAAAGCAGAGCTAGGCAATGCTTTGTGCAACTTTCCAGAGCAAAACAAGTTTTGAGATGTAAAATGCATTCCCGCATAAACATTTTGCACTGATTTGCGTCACTTTTGAAAGGCAAAGCTGGCGCAAAATGTTAGTAAATATACCACAAATAATAACTTTCTGTAATTGTGTGCAGGAATGTGGGTCATTCCAGCAGGTTGCCAATAACAAAAACAAGTTTTTGGGCAGCAGTGAAACATTTCATGACACAATCTTCTCCTGTGCAGTTCAGAGTGGAATACCATCACCAATACTAAAAGCCTTCAGGTGAAGGCAAATTTATGTATGCTTGAAGCTTCCAAGGGCCTGGGAAGGGTTAACAGTGACTGTGTTGCTAGGAGACACCTTGGCCGATCAGGCCGAGTTGTAACAGTTGCGACCTGTAACTGTTACAATCTTACACTGTGCTGCTAGGAGCAGCAGTTGCTTTCTGCAACTTGGGAGCTTTTTGCACAGCAAACTGTCACTGTTGCTCTGTTTCTGGTGCTGCCGCTCGCGCTCTCTCCATCAAAGCCAGGGTCGCAAGGGCACTACTAGGGGTCGCATGGACAGTCCCCTGAGTCGCATTTGCGATCCCTGGCAACCCCAAATGAAATCCATGGTGGTAGGGAATGTAACAGGGTTTAAATAGAAAGTGGAGGCTTGGACCACCAAGCTCTCCGTAGTAGGATGTTACATGAGGAAATTGGGGTCCCCTGGGGCAAGCAATGGGCAACTGTCCTGTTCACAGGAGCCCCTATGCTGGGCTTGG